>OZ026581.1:13932962-14350462 GCA_964020215.1 Aurelia sp. 3 sensu Dawson et al. (2005)
GATTTAGAAATTTGATGATGTCACAGCCTCAAAATTAATAGATGCCACCATTTTGAAACTAATCAAGATATCAAAATGTTGCCATGGCAGATTACAGCAAATTACCCAATGCTCCTTTCAAGCATTTTAAATTAAAGAAAATCTAACAGAATTTTACACCCACCCTTTTAAAGATTTGGGTTCAATGCTTTTGTACACAGGAATAACATCAGCAGAATGATTGATGTAGAAGGTGACCCAAACAGTTGATTAACTGCTAAAAGATCTCTTTTTCCACCAGTTTTCCTTGGTGCTAGTTATGTGTAACAGTTCCTGGAAGCAGTTGTCGTCTTATTGCTGATTGTAGATTAACTTTAAAGCCTCGCATTGCACCTGAAGTTGTCCTGTTATCTTACTGATTCTTTCCTTTCTGCTTAGGTACTGAGTTTGAAGGTGCTGTAATTGCTTTATTCCATCTCCTTGCAACCAGAACTGATAAAGTCAGAGGTCTGAGAGAGGCATTCTATAGACAAAACCTACCAAACTTGATGAACCTTTTAGCAACAATCTTTATCTTTGCTGTTGTCATATACTTTCAGGTGAGAAGTCTCTTGATGCTTTTTTTATAACTTGAAAAAACTGGAAATTCCACAACTCTCTACTGGCAGAAGCAACAATCACCTTAGTACTGAATCTCGTTTAAAAAATATCTTTGTTCATTTCTTATGTATTTAATGCAAGCTGAACATAGTTTGTTTATGTTTATGCATGTGAAAAGGAACAGTCTGTTGTGATTTGATGTCGTTGTCAATTTTCTGGATATATACTATTTTAATTCAAAGTTGTTACCTTTTAGGGATTCAGAGTTGATCTTCCAATTAAGTCAGCCCGTTATCGTGGACAATACAGTTCATATCCAATCAAACTCTTTTACACCTCAAATATTCCAATTATTCTTCAGGTAAGTGAGAAAAAGTAGAAAATCTTTTTGTTCTACTTTCTTGTGCATGGAGGTATTTAAAAATAAATTGAACCTTGACTAAGGCCTTCAGCTTCCCTATTTTCGACCAAAACAGGCATTATTTTTGTGTTCTTTGGGGCATCTAAAATGTTGAAGCCAGTTATGCTGGCTTAAAGACAAATATCCTGGAATAGCATATACCTTACATACCACAGACAACTGGTTGTTAAAATTATGCAAGACAGCACATGTATGTTTTGAAAAAGTATCATTCCGTATACAGTATTTCAAATGCACATTTACTTGAAGTGCATTTTATTTTACTTGCCGCTATTCTTTTTTCAGAGTGCTTTGGTATCAAACATATATATCATTTCACAAATGATGTCTGCTAAGTTTGCTGGAAACTTCTTTGTAAATCTCCTTGGAACATGGGAGGTAAGTTGTACTCTACCTTTTTCAGCAAATTAGCTTGTTTATCTCAGAGTCTCAGTTTTTGTGTCATTGCAACATTGGAGAGCACTGCTGAGTTGTTAAAACTGAGATTTTTTTAGAAGAAATTATGGCAAGTGAAATGTATTCACATGCGGAATTGTCAACCTTTCATGTTTGCAGGATTTGGTACCTGATTTTTTTATGAGATTTTATTATATATGAACTTAAAGGCCAACCTTGGTACATTATGAGAAACTACTTTTGAAGAGTTTTTCCTCGTGATTAATAGAATATATTTGGCTAACAAAATTGTTTTGATATGAAACTGCTTCTAGTTTTGCATCTTCAATGGTATATATACAAATAAAGGGTTGTGTCCAAAATGTCCAGATTGTAATGTATTCAAGGCTGTGTAATATATCTTCTATCAGCATATTTGTATACTGATAGAGTCAAACCCAGTTAATGAAACTTTCATAAAAATCACCAAATTTTTCATTTTTCCACTATCTATAAATTGTCGTTTTATGCAGGACCAGATAGGTCGAGTAGCTGATTGGTATTTTATTCTTTGGGGAGAGAGACAACAAAATTACAGAATGAAACATAATGTCTTGGGCAATATTCTTTTGCAAAATTGGATCTTTAGTTTAACAGACATTTCTTGCAATTTCATATGAAACATCGAGTTTGACGTGTATAAAAATTTATCAAGGACCTTTAGACTTATATGTATATTGAAATAAATGTTTTAATAGAGGGCCGATTGAAAATCTAGGCAACCAATTTACATGATCTGATGGTACAAAAAAGTCAATTTGATGAGCATTTTTATTCCTTTAGAGTATACTTCACTTGAAAACCAGGTAGGTTATATAAAGCACCATTTCCGACAGATTTATACAGCGATATTTTTAGAATCGATTTGGTATTTGATAAAATGCAAACAAAAAATTTTTCATGGTCGATGACAATCAAATTTCAATAAGTTTTAGCAAGTTCCCCTTTTTATCAGGGCGCCTGGTACATGTGAAAATTTTAGTGAGCAATGCATTTTAAAACGGTACTTTCTCTTTGCAGGATGCTGGTGGTCCTTCAAGATCATATCCTACTGGCGGCATTTGTTATTATCTATCTCCACCAGAGACGCTGAGCCAGATTGGCACTGACCCGGTTCATGCATTGGTCTACATCATTTTCATGTTGGGATCGTGTGCTTTCTTCTCCAAGACATGGATCGATGTCTCAGGATCCTCTGCCAAAGATGTGAGTTCCGCATGATTATTTTTCCTTACAATGTGATTCAAAAAGGAATTTCTACCAGAAAAATGTTTCGTTTAAATAAATACACTTGCTGGTAGCGTACCAGTTGTTCCAAAAAGGTGTTGCAAGATTGAAAAATTACATTGTTCAGCTATCTTCAACATATGTCTCGTAAATTTTTGATTTTTTATTTTAGGTAGCAAAACAGCTTAAAGAGCAGCAAATGGTAATGCGTGGACACAGAGAGAAGTCAATGATTCATGAATTGAATAGGTAGGTTGCAGAAAATACTTTGGCCAGATGTTTTTGCCATGTTGAATTAATGCCAGCCATTTGTGCCAACTATCCACACCCATATATATCGTGGAAAGTGAAGATTGGATAATGAAATTATGTGTCTAAATTTGTTTGCCAAGGAAATACTTATGCAGAAACAGTATGTGGGAAATTTGTACCAATCGATTTTTAGTTATGAATCAAGCAAACTATTTTATAGAAGTTGGGTTGAGATATCTTAGTGCTCAACAGTGGCAGATAGCCTGCAAAAAGAGTAATATTTGGGAGGGGAATAAATTATGCAATTGGAAGCTTGGGGCAGATTTCAATTGGTAAATGATGTAAATCAAACTCTGTGTGGGTTGTTGCACAGTGATCCAGATCCGAGAAATTAAAACAAAATTGTGAAAGTGAAGAATTACACATTAATTCTTTAAAGCTTAGCTTGCATGTGTGGATTGTTGGTAGCACATTTCAAAGAATCGTTGAAAAAACTACAAAAACGATCTGGAACGAACTTTTGGCATACATGTTCCTAACACATTGTAGTATTTTAACTATTTATGGCCAAGACCTGGAATCACTTTAAATTTTCATTGTTACTATTGAACTGCTATTTCTTCACAAAATTCTCGAAAACTGCTAAATATAGTGTGCATCTAGCTAGCCATGCTTTGGTGTGTTTTAAAAGCAACTTACAAGCAGATGATTACCTTTCAAATGAAACGAAGTTTGTAAAAATAGGACAGTCTTGAGCAGAGCAGTGGAGGCTTCAGCTTAAACAACATCTTGCCGGATGTGCTAAGATGAAACAACAACATGTCATTTCACCAAACTTCACAAATCATTATGACTAGTGGTTAGATTTACTCTGTGTTGGCCCTGACATCCCCATTTCATGGAAAGTGTTAAATGTTGCAAGTTAGAGGTTTTTTGTACACTGGTCCAATTGCTTGGAATAATATCCCACAGCCCATTAGAGACACCGATTCCATCGTACGATTTAAAAAAAAACTAAGATCTCACCTTCTGAGCTAAGAGAAATCAGGTCCGCACGAATCCATGGAAGATCAGGCAATATATTTTAATCATTGAGAGTAACTTTAGGAAATTTGTATTGTAATTAGTTTTTCTTTTTTTTTGTATGCTATAACTGAATGGATATCGTGGATAAATAAGATTAAATGAAATGAAAATGAATGTTCTTTTGGATGTTTTCATAGGAAATTGAATCATCGCATTGAAGGTCATACCGATTTAAAACGACGCAAGTACGTTTAAATATTGCCATAGGAAATTTAGAAGTCCAGTAGAGAGGTGTTTGGAGACGACCTAATAGGCGTTATATGAAGTAAAATTTTAACTTGTAGATTATTTGATCAACTGTATAAATAGTAAAGCGTGTGTCGATCCTTTACATATCATAATGATATAAGGTTTTGAAAAACGGCATAAAGTTGCCAAATATTATGAAATGTGTGGGAGGTTCTTTGCATGATTCCAAAGATGTTTTCAAGACATTTGTTTGTGCATCGACTGTTTTATTATAACTGTGTTTAATATCCCCTGCAGGCGAAAACTAGTGTTGTATTTAATGATAGTCTCGCGGGAGGGAAATGTTGAAGGATTGAAGCTAAAAGCTATCGTGCGACCGCTGGCTAGCTATCGTGCGACTGAATCACTTAATGTTTCTTTATACCAGGTTCTCCAGGAAAGAGTATCCACTTAAGAAAGGCCATCATAAATCGTACATAATCAGTTTTTAAGATTGATTATTTAATCCTTAATCAAATTCCCAAATGGTGCTCGGTGATTGTTTTTCGTTTTTCGGCCGCCTCCTTCCCACGTTATTAGCAGTTTCGACAAGAATGGGATTCGGACCATTTTTTATCATCTTCATGAATTTTGATGCACGGGGAATTTACAGAGCACGCAAATGTGACTCATTTTATCTGTTTTTGTTTACCCAGTCAGCGACATGACAGAGTGCGGTTAAGGTAGCTCGTGGATGCTATAAAAGTAAATCCCCGCATATAAGAACCTACTAAATAAGAACCTTGAGGCTGTTTTACCTAAATTATGCACCTTGTAATTAAGAACCTGTTTCAGTTTGGTGAAACATTGGTTTTTATTGCAGGGGTTGCAAAGATGATATTTGATTGTTGTTATGAAGTTCATTTTGGTGCCAATTGGTTGTTAAAGTATGATTCCACCCTAATTTGTTATTAGGTCCTCATAAACCCAACCAAATAGGGGGGCTGGATACCTTTTGTAAGACTCGGAAAGGGCCTACACAAGGCAGCCTTCAAATAAGAACCTCTATACTTTGAAGTTAATGTTAGTGCCTTTGAAATTAGAACCAATTCAGCCTCTCGCTCAAAAAAGTAGGTTCTTATATGTGGGGATTTACTGTCATGTTTCCAACATCAATCAGTTTGATGCAGCATGTATAGATGTTTTGTGGGAAAGTAACGTGGTTTAGAAGCTCGATAGTTGAAAAAGTATGCTGCATTAAAAGAATACGCATTTATTTCTTTCCAACTGGCCTTAATGCCATTCATTTGTCATTTCGTTGCCAGTTATCGAATCTTCAAAGAAATGTTTATTTTTAAGTCACGAGTCAGCGTTAGTCAGATAGAAATGTGATCTAGGCGGAGTTGATCATTGGGTAACTCACAGCGATATGCACTTTAAGCTTTAGGACTTGATGCTGTCTGTCCCGTCGTGAAATTCTAAATCCATTTTACATTATATTTTCAAGGTACATTCCAACTGCAGCTGCATTTGGTGGTCTTTGCATAGGTGCGCTCTCGGTCATTGCCGACTTCATGGGTAAGTCATTATTTACAAACTCCTCTCATCGTTACTGCGCTCTCTTGTGTCAGTGTACGTGGATTGCAAAAACCAGTGATGATACTTTGGCAGATGAGTGCTGTTTAGGCCTCGTGTTCAGCAAACACTCGCTTGTTCTTAAAATATTCAAGTTAGTATTATGTGCTAGAACGTACGCATCGCATCATTTACTTCAAAATCCTAATATTTCAGGCTAAAAAGTGCCGGACAGAAGACTTGGGACAGCAAGTTTTGGGAACGTTTTGAAAACCGTAAAAATTCCCTTTTTAGCTCATCGGAAAATCATTATAGATCAGGCTGGTTTTGGCCTGCTTTTGACTTATGACTCTAAGACGAGTCTTGCTAACCGTTAGATCAATATTTTATTGGAATTACTTGGAGTGTAGAAAAGCATGAAACTGTTCGGAAAGACTAACCATTGGTCATGCAACCGAATAAGTAGTGTACTCTTTTCCTAAACGGCAGGCATCGAGAAAACAGGTGATGTTTCATCATGATAAATAACACATAGAAAGAAATCTTGTTTAAGAAAGTACCATTTTGAAGACTTCTTTCTTCTAATGTTTAAGAATTTCGGTATTAGAAATGGCTTGTTCTTCGTGCAATGCTTATTATCAATCCTTGATGTCGTTTTCACAGCTGACAATTGTTTTTAATTTGCATATTTAGTTGTTATATACTGTTTCAATCCTACTTCTTTAAATTGATATACACTGTCTGTTGGTGGTCCACAGGTTGAGGTGATTTTACATTTATTCCTGTTTGTAAGAGCAAGTTCCACCTGTACTTGATTCGTAATCAAAATAAGCACATCCTCTTTGGTTTCAGAGTGCCAGAAGTTGACATTACATGAGATCTTTCGATATCTGAGATCTAATCATGGGTTGATTAAATTTAATTTTTGAGGTAATGAAATGTCGTTTTAACGTCTTTTAGGTGCAATTGGATCTGGAACTGGTATTCTGCTGGCTGTCACAATCATCTATCAATACTTTGAAATATTTGTCAAAGAGCAAAGCGAAATGGGAGGCATGAGCACACTGCTGTTCTAAGTGGGACAAAAACTTAACATGAACCTAGATAAACCCCAAGTAAAGTGAAAGAGAAACGTTTTAAATGTTGGTAGTATTGTGAATTTGTTTATCTTTGTCAATAAACGAAAGGCTCCAAATTTTGACGGATTGTGAATATAGTAAATTTGGAAAAAGAAGAGTGCTGATTGCAGTAGCAAAACGGTCAAATGGAAACTAGTCATTAAGACTGCCCATTTCTTGAGGGTTCATTGTCATCTAGTTTTGAAATAGAAAAAATTTTAACTATCGCTGCCAACCAATTTTAAACCGCCTTTATGCTTTTAAATTTTCCTCTTACCAAGAGCAATCATTGACAGATTCATTTTACACTCTTTCTCTTCGTATTTCCTTCAATCTTTTTCATTTCATTGCACCTTGTTAACTGACTTGAAAGGAGGATTTTCGTGAATTGTGTAATATTACGATAAAGGATTGATTGGCTAAATAATTTGTATCGTAAGATGAGATCTAAAAATTGCAGAGGCGTGTAAGTTTGTTCTCTGTTGACTTCCTCTCGCTGTAGGGTGTTTATTCCCCGTTGTTATGACAGATGGAAATCCTTGATTATTGCGAAAATGCGGAAGCAGATGGCTGTGACGGATGTGCGCAAAACTTCCGCCATCAATTTCCTCGGCCAAAGAAAAATGGGAAGATTTTTGCAAGAACAACAGTGCAGAGAAATCAGGTTTACCTATTTCATCTTTTAAATTACTCGGTAGTTGAGAAATGTCTAACCAGTGACATACGGTTTCATCAAACTTGGTTTCGAAATGTTCACGAGGGCACAGGAAGCAGACAGCAAGAATCTGTTAAACTCATGAGACACTACCCCAAACCTTGGGAGGAGGGCAGGGGAGGATGGGGCAAGTTGTAGCCGGGGTGCATTGTCACCAAAGTACGTGTGATGTGTAGCAATTACGGCAAAAATATTTGTTCTGCTGCGATTCAGTTAATTGTAAAAAAGCGAACAAATTAGTATCTGCATGAGTTTACGTCAACATGCGAAAGCATGTTTGTGTGGGCCTACCACTGAAAGGAAACTTGCCCGAAGAAACTTCCTTGCACAGCGCTGAATCAAGCACAATGCACAAGAAACTTGTGTATTCAACAGCCCACCTTCAGTCAAATGCGTAAGTAACACCGTCACATTTCGAGCGCATTGATAGGGGATAGGGAAACTACGTCGTTTGCTCGTTATGTGTCTGACAATGAGTTTGGAATTTTATCTTGGGTTTGTTGGAGTTCTTATGTCAGCTGTGCAGCTTGCAATGCAATAAATATACCAGGTTGATATTAAAGGAAATCTGAGGACAAGCCTCCGATAAAAATAGCCATGCAAAGACAATGGGCAGTGACACGTGCTGAGCCATATATCTCGGAAACTAATCTACAGGGTGTCCCAAAATAATTGTACCCAATTTGTGTGGCTACTGTGAAGGAGCCATATATTCAATTATCTTGATTTTTACACAGTTACATAGGTCAGGCTTAGACCTTTTTTGAGTCAATCTGTCAAGTGGTTGTAGATTTAAGTCGTTGCTTCCAAAGCAGCACTTCTATTGTTCTCCAGCAATAACAAAATAAAGTAAGTTTTAACGACTTTGGCTTCGCACTAAAATTTCCACCACATTTTGTAAAAGGAAAAAGTGCTCTCTTATGAATAGAAAACACTTAAAATTGAATTGAATATGAATAGTAACCATTTAAAATAATTACCAAAAGTTGAATTGGAAACTTACATGATTTTGATATTGCTGAAGAACGATAAAACTGCTGTTTTTAAACAACCAATTATTTTGCCTTTTCCATAAAATGTCTCATACTCTAAGTTGAAGCCTTTGCAACTTTGTAAAAACCGAGATAATTGAATCTATGGCTCCTCCACAACAGTAACACAAACAGGGCACAATTTGTTTGGGACACCCGGTAAATCAAGAGGATATGCTGACATCTGATAAGGCTAGAGCTAGTGGGTTATATGTTTCAAAATATTTCCATGTTTTTTATCATAGCGGTAGGAGGACATCTGCAAAAATAAGAAAATAAGGTTCATAATGCTTTAAAAAAAACCTTTTCTCGAAATTTATGAACCATCCAACCTTTCTTTGGCAGCGGCGATGAATTTTCCATAAAACATTTTCCAGGTCCAGGCAAATGGTTATAAGTCGTAAGAAAGTAGATCGCAACCAAAGGAGCTTTTCAAACAGCCCTGACTGCTCATTTAATTTTGTGCATTGCCGTTAGTAACGCACACAAGAAGCATCATTCTCAAGGCCCATTCCCAATACAGAATAATCTTTCTTGTTATGTCAAGGAGAACATCTGTTACGCGTACGAAAAAATTGGTTCTGCATGCGTTGCACTATCGCTTTTATCTGGGCCGTGCACGAACTGCTTTGCAATTGTGCCCAGCAGAAATGATTCTGGGTACGGGCAACAACTAAGAGGAGCTACGAAAGAAGAAGGGTAAATCTAAAGTTCTGTCTCGATTTTGTTTATTTGATTCAGAAACCGAACAGATGGCATTACAATTTTTGCACTGTAGCAGGATAGTGTAAACGTGATCTGAGTGCACCCAGAGTTGTGAAATCTATTCTTCAGAAAAGCAAATCGCATTGCCATTTGGAACCTGCAGCTTTTGTTTCAAACTTCATCCGCCCTCTGCCAAAAAGCTTACAGTGCAAACGAGCAAGGCTTGCAAAATGAGTTTATGCGCGCACAGATATCCATCGAAACCTAGCCTGCGTGCAGACTCAACAGGTTTCTTTCCAGAGAGGTTTCTCCAGTACCGGAAGAGGAACCTCGCTTCTCTTCAGGGAATCAGTAGAATCTGTACGCAGGCTATCGAAACCGAGACAATAGTGAAATTTGAATCATTACAAACGCTCGTTGTCTCACAGCAACAACAACGAGAAGAGGTAAAGGGCACATGCGTGGGCACATGAACATAGCTCAAATGGAACTTTGCCGAACAAACGAAAACAAAAGACGGCTTCACTTGGACCGCCGTAGTTTTGCTCAGTTTTATTAATCGCTAACCAACCAGCATAGAGCTCGAATCTTTAAAAAGACGGGTGTAAAATTCTTTTACGTTTTTCTTTGAATCAAAGTGCTTGAAAGGAACTTTGGGCAAGTGTAAATCTGCCGTGGCAATTTTTTGATATCGTGATTAGCTTCAAAATAGCGGCATTTATTGATTTCGAGGTTGTGACGTCATAAAATTTCTAAATCCCTAACCAGAAGAGCTACAAATTTCTGCTTGAAATCATATTGTAGACCTTCATAAACTATGGTTTTCTTGAAGATTGTATCAAATTTCTTCAAGTAGTCTAAGATTTACGATGATTTTAATTTTATCAAAATTTTTGATGGATTTTTACAAAAATAATCCAAATCCCGCCATTTTGAAAATAATCAAGATATTAAGGAATTGCCGCGGCAGATTTACAGCAAATTACCTAAAGTTTCTTTGAAGTCATTCAATTCATGGAAAAATTTGATACAATTTCACACCCACCTTTTTTAAGATTTGAAAGATTTGAGCTCTATGCTAATAACCAACCTTGTGAGGAAATCAAACTATCTCATTCTGTGCAGTTTTCATCGTACAAAGCCCACTTATAGTTCAATGGCAAAGCCTGGAGTTTCTGTTTCAACTAACTCGTGGATGGCCTAAACTGCCGCCATGCGTAGTATTGTCTGCGAGAAACAACGAGAAAGGGCCCCGTGGGGAGGGGGGATACATAATATGTTGAGAATACGGGTATGTGCCGCCGATATGAGTGGGTTTTTGGGCCCAAAATTCTCTAAACAAGGGTCCCCTTTTCGGCAGATTTTTCTTAAACATGGGTGAATTTTCCATAAATGAGCAAAAAAATGGTCAAAGATAAGTAGTTTGCGACCAAAAGTTCATCATAAAAGTGGATATGATGGCTTGTTTCACCAATTAGAAAAAGGTAGCTCTCAGAAAACTCGGCGGCAGACCCCTGTCCATCATCCGCAAGTCATGTACCCCCCCCCCCCGCCGGGTAACGAGCTGAGGGGGCCGCCAGTGATTGGTTCCGATGAGGCTGACGATTAAGTAACATTTTCCGGATGCAGTCATGCTTACCCTGAAGAAAAAAATTATTGCAAAAAATTTTCAAAATTAAATCGAAAAAGAAAAGGCCACGATATAAACGTCGCTCGTCAGATCCATAGATGCTTGGAATGACGGATAATGAATGAATTTGTAGGTAGAAACACGGTAAAACGACGAAAAACAACAGCGAATGAGTCGGTTTACTGAGCATATCTCCCGGGGGGAGGGGTACTCCCATTGTGGCCTAACAGGGGGGTCCAGTCAGTTTGAGGGTCTTACCAATTGGCTACCAAATGGCCCTTTTTGTCAACCACATACTACCAATTAGGGGTATTCTAAGATTCGAAGCCATTTACTATGTTTAAACCCGGTACGCTCCTCCGCACACCAATTTAGTCATTACAGCATCAATAATAAATGAATTTTGAAAAATTTCTTGCTTTGTTCCATCAGTTTTGCAATAAAACATCTTGAAAAACCGTAGAAAATTTTCATCTCTAAATGCTGCCAAATGACCCAGTTTTCAGGTTCCTGAACTACCATCTGAGGGTTTTTGTAAAAAGATACTACCATTTGAGGGTATTTTTCAAAATTTTTGCTTTGACCCTCTTTAGCCCTGACTGGACCCCCCTGTCAGGCCACAATGGGAGTACCCCCTGGGGTATATCTATTTTGCCAATATTTCGGCCTGCCATGAAGAAGCCCTGAAGAAGTCCTGCATGGCAGGAGGAAATATTGGCAAAATATATTTACCCAGTAAACCGACTCATTCGCTGTTGTTGTTCGTCGTTTTGCGGTGTTTCTACTTACAATTTTTTCAAAATTAGTTTCGCTCAACGATCAACTTGCCATAAAGAGTACATCCATGGGCAAACAAGCGTGGGAAACGAAACCCAAGAAATTTTATTTTCTCACAGGGTTACAGAATACTTCCGTAAATGAGATTGAAATAGGAAAAAATTCTAGTAAAACCTTTAGATTCAAAATTAACATCACAAAAAATACGACATACATGCAACGGCCCCATTAGTACTTGACCCATTAGAAGATCAAGTTACAGTCGGCCATTGATAAACTGACTCCCTGGAACTTAAAAAACACAAATTACTCTATGCTAACATGGAAAAAACAAGGTGGTATAATAATAGAATAAGACAAAATATACATTTTTAGATCGACATATTCTGGAGCTTATGCTACAGTTTATCCACGAAATTGGTCGATTTGAATGATGGTCTATCATTTACCCTACCCAGTCATAAGTCACCCAATTGTTGTATGTAGCTTTTTGTAATCGTATATCGTATATTTAATTTTAGTTTAGTTCTATGTTTTTTATGGAATGGCGTCGGGGTAGACAGGGTATTGTGCTCTTCGGGGTATCGTCTTTGTAATGTAGTTAACGTCTTTGTAGCAATTTTTAAATTGAGTATAAAAAAAATTTAAGAACCAAAAAATTAGAAAAATGTCTGTTTGGGGCATGCATGGGAATGAGAATTCCACGTTCAATTCTGGGTCCATTATTCACTTGGCACTGAATTTTAAAGTTAATACAATTGTTTGTTTAAGAGTGCCACGGCTGTTCAAGTCTGAACAATCCGTTGTTGATGGAGTCAGTTTCAGAAACAGAATTTTAATTTTAATGGCAAGTAAATTATGGACCAAAAAATGGAACGTGGAGTTCCCCTCCTATATATGCCCCTTACGGACAAAAGGGACCAAACAAAATTTTCACATTTAGGTTGGCCGTTGACTGGTAGGTTAACATTTTAGTTTTGAATATTTACCACATAGTTTTTCCACAGCCCGCCAAATGTATAATTTTTTATTAACCCGGCTCATAGATTTGCGCCTGTTCAGGCCAATCATGGTTTTGAAGTGTCTTGGTTGTGCAAAGTTGAATAACAATAAAGACTAAAAATTTTGACAAATCTTTTTATAAGGCACTGTTGATAATATAGAATATCTGGTAATAATGAAAGGACGTAAAGGGAATCACTTTCGTTCGTCCATAACTTCGTTTTCACAGCTCGGAAAGGTGTCCAACCCCGCTCAATATCCAATCCCGCAGAAAAGAATGGTAAGAGTGAGTAACGAAACTCGAGCAAATGTGACACAGTTAAGTTTAGCAAATTCTTATTCTCACATCTTAGATATCATACAGAGAGATATCATACACACTATCACAAACTGTAAATGGTAATAAGTTACTACACAACTGTCCACATTGACCTGACTTCCAAAACGAAGCATTCAATAAATACCCCTAAAATCTGCAAATAGTACTGCACAGAGTTATGCCTTCCAATTAGCTGTTTTTACAGATATCATAAAGTTCACTCTGTCTAACAAACTTTACAGCAAAGCTTACATCCTATTGATTCTACAAGTCTCAGTAAGTTAATTTGAATGTGGAGTCTTTTTCCTGAGTCTGCACCTAATGCAGAGTTCAATGCTGCCTCCCAATACTGGATAAAGTAATAAACATGGCAAGACAACAGTAACTAGACCAAGCAGACTCCATTTTTGACAGTTCTTGGCGGGAAGTTCATTGCAATATACCATGTCGTGGAACCAGCTTGTGTAACCGACATCGTCTTTATAACAATGGTAACAGGCTGCATCAAGACAACAGATGCATGTAACACAGCGGGCAATATCTTTACAGCGTTGCATACAACGAAAACAATTGTCCTTTGGTAGTCTCCTACTTAGAGCTGTCTTTTCGTGATACTGCGATGGCTGGTTCACGATGACTTTGTCGTTTCTTCTTGGTTGTTGAACGATCGGCTCATCATTCCCATTCTGTGTAGCTGCATCTGTAAATCCTTTATTGTGGAAGGATAGATTTCTTCTGATTCGCCCTCCTGGTTTCTTCATTTCATTGCAAAATTCTTGGGCATGACGATCTCTCAATTCGCGCTCCGTTACAGATGAACTGCGGACATGTCGCGCACGACGTACTGCTGCAGAATTTGGCTTGAAAATTGACTGGTTTCGAGATGGATATTCATCGCCCTTTTTGGTTGTCGGATTAATTTCGATATCTCCTTGATCCATAATCTTGAGGAAATCCTCAGATGGTGACTGGAGGACAGGCGACAGCCTTCGAAATGTAAAGTATCCTCGTGCTCTAGAAGCATACTCATTATCGATGGAAGTCTTCTCGTTTGTTGAAGAAGGAGGACATGTTACGGCTGACGGCTCGGCTTGACCTTGCATATAACTTGATCTGTTTATGCCACTGAATTTTCCTTCTCCATCACATGTTACTACCTTAGTCGAACTTCTTGTCTGGTACAGGGGCTCTGAATGTGTTCGAGACAGCAACCTTTTGGCTTTTTGATTCAATGACGAAGAGTCCACATAGTAGTTATGAATAACGGCTTCCCTGTTCAGATTTTCCAGTTCAACTTTCATTTTGAACAGTCTTTATATATCCCGTACGTCGGTAATGTACTTTGTGCGCTTATGAAGTTCCTTCTGTCGTTCCACTTGGATTTGTCGCCAGCAACAATCCAGGAACTCAGAAACAACACACAAATTTATCAAATTTCAAAAGGCTCTTGTATGACTCACACAGTACTTCAGATTTCAA
The DNA here is from genome assembly GCA_964020215.1 of Aurelia sp. 3 sensu Dawson et al. (2005). Lineage (NCBI taxonomy): Eukaryota > Metazoa > Cnidaria > Scyphozoa > Semaeostomeae > Ulmaridae > Aurelia > Aurelia sp. 3 sensu Dawson et al. (2005). Next base: position 13,947,482 of record OZ026581.1, read on the forward strand.
TGTCTTTAGGTCAGGAACAGTTGCAGTACAGTGATAAATTTTCTTCCTGATGACTGATCGTATTCCATGTGATGATCCAAGAACATGCAACTGTTAACCAGCGATGACTCGATGACTTCCAACTTGCGAATGACCTTGGAGACAAAAGAGGATATGTTTATCCACATGTACTTTTTTCGTTTCAAATTTAGGTTAACAACAGCGTTTAACAGCTCTTCTCTGTGTCGAGCAAATGAGCGAATGACTCTGAACATTGAAATTCCTCATTTAAGAGCTGATTCAACGGGCATTATCAACGAACACCTTTGAAACATCCACCTGCAAGGCCACAACACTCCCACACAAATTCGAATGTTTACGAATACTCATTATCAAGATATAACAGGCCTTGAATATCATCACACGCTTCTGAAATAGAACAATTCGAATCAACATACGGGAGAGTACCATAATAGTCAAAATGCAGCCCACATATTTAGCTGGGATCGTCTTCACTGACTGAGCGATTTCCACGTTTCAAAAATCCACTAATGAGCTAAAACTGAATGTGCTGTGGCGACCATGCTTCTACACTCATTTTGTAAATGAAACCTGACTTTGAACTGTGCGGTACGGTTTCTCAACTCTGGACCCAATTTTTACAGAAAGAGTTTTTTGTACAGTAGAGTTTCTTAATTGTTCACAAAGCAGAATTTCAGATTTTGTCAAAAAATCATTGAGGACCGCTTCTTAACCAAGATTACAGAAAACAACCAAATCATCAATAAACATTCTACTTTCTAGTAATAAAATGATTAGGATTGAAAACGTTTCTTAACCTTTGAATGTAAATCGTAACAGTAAAGGAGAAAAATTAACAAGGAAAAATTACAAATTGAATTGAACATAACGACTGTTGCTCTGTTTTGCCAATTTCAATCCTTGACTTCGCTGCTTATTGTATTAAAGTAACTTTTCAACTATACATTTCAGAGAAAAATAGATGGTTATCAACTTTTTCATACATCAATCTAAAATTTTACAACAACAGAACATAGTTACAAGACGATACCACAAGGAGAATGAGCACTCGAATGAGAATGCATTGCAACCCTGTGGCTTTAACACCTAACATTTAACATTTACACGAAATAATGAACGAACCAGTATAATACAGCATAAACTAAAGGCTACAAAAAGAAATGAAATGATGGGAGGGAGGAGGAGAGGAAATTTCACTTATATGATTTAAGAAAATCTTTTTGATGATTCGATGAACTTTAGTGTTGCCTTAATGATCGATTTATCTGATTCAAAGGGTTTTCCTTCATTACCATACAAGATTATCAAGTTTTGAAGCAACACAAACTTATGGCCGTACTCATTATTTTGGCCATGCAAATTCCCGATCCCTTCGATAACTACGCCGCAAAGGGTCCAAACCCGGCAATTCACACACACACATCTATTTGAAAATATCAGCGGGCCTTTTTAGAAACAAAGAGGAGTATGAGTCGATTGCAGCGAAGGACTAAAACATTCCTACTTTCTCACGGAAAGAGTGGGCACATAACGTGACCCTGTTACCATTTTAAACGATGTTATAAAATTCTTTAAAACCACGTGAATATGCGTCCGAGCGTTTACATGATCGCTAACGAAATGCTTGGCTTTCAAATGGTCGTCAAACAGTCCATGCAATGTTACATTTCACATTTATAAAAAGACGAAAAGATGACCTTCCTATGGCTGTCAAGAGTTTCGTTAATCACATACGGGGCACATAAGTCAGTCGAATGCCGATGTTTCAAAAGCTGAAAAACTGTGACTCAGCTATCAGTTGCATTATTCAAACTTCAAGTTTGATCAACATCCTTTTTATGTGCGAAGAATGAGCACATTATATGGTGGGGGAGAGTTTGTATAGGAAGCTAGCGAGGTAGGTAGGTAGGTTGGTAGGTAGGTAGCTGCTAGCTATCTACGGACGCTTTTCGTGCCAAAAGTATAACAATAGGAAGGCATACCTGAAATAGTTTGAAGTAGTCATCAGAGCCTCAATTATCTGGCAACTTGACAGCGACATTTATGATGAAAATTAGCTGTTAATAAAGTTAAGTGAGTGCAGCTCAGAAGACTAAGATGGAAGAGACAATCGTTTGCCAACCTGTACTCACTACCATTCACCAGAAATTTGAATGATTCTTCTCACTTGAAATATTATGCAAGTGCAATTGTTTTCCTTCCGGATTCATTAAACGGTTTTACAAAGCAACTGTTTGAAAATTCCACCACTCCTCCCAGCCTTTACTCTTGAAAAGAGAGGAAATTTATCTGCGGGAGGAGATTGCTTATAAATGGCTCGAGAGGGCTTGGCTTAGGCCGCTTTTTGAAACATGTTGGAGCAAAGAATTGTCTGGAAATGGTATGTTTACTAAAGCCGATATTTTAGGGTAGGAATTTAGTTCCCCATGTAAACGATGAGTAACTAGCTGAGACAGAAAAAAGCAACTGATTTGTCTCACATCCTAATAGTGAAAATGATCACTGGAAGTAAAGAGTCCACTTTGTGTCGAAGAATTCCATCTGTATACTCCAAAACATCCACTTCCATTTCTCAGATTCATGGCTTTGACCTCGGCTTTCACATTCCAGACTTCTCCCTCGATTATCAAAAGAATGTAAAATACAACAGCAACAAACATGCAGTGTCCTCTTTGACACCACCACTCTATGGACCACACAGAAATTCATTCTCGCCCCAATATTTTACATCCACCGGAATTCTTCGCACATCCCCATAGGGTCTCTGTTTTTTTAAATTGGAGAGCCGTAGAATCTTAGACTTAGGGACTGTTTATATGAGGCGGCTGGCCCGTTAGCGAGCTGACTCACCTTCAGGTGAGATCCTGCTTACTTGGTCACAACTTTGTAAACATCAGTTTACGTTTATATATGCCGAGATCCCGGTTATCGACTACCGGGATCCCGCCTCAAGCGGGCTGACTTTTCTCATATAAACAGAAGAAACGGGCCAGCCTGCCTGTGACGCACGCGCAGAATCATATTGGCGTCGTGAGTCAGAAAATATTTCCTTGTTCTTTCAACTTTACACAAAGAATGACGGCACGTGGCTCTAATAGCCGGGCTGGCTCGCTGCTGGCTCACTATCGAATCTCTCAAATAAAACCGGGCTGGCTTGTTGGCGAGCCAGCTCGCTAACGGGCCAGCCCGCCTCATACAAACAGGCCCTTACAGACCATTATCATGCACACTGAAATGCCCGTTGGCACATCACACACCCGATCACACAGACCCGACAACCGACAGCCGGATGACAACGTTTCTGGGTGCCTGATCGAAGTGTTAGCGTTTCATTTCGCTCAGAGATGTCAAAGACTCTATATCTCTTACTGAGTTTAAAATGAAATCAAGCCTTGGTCAGGATAAAGCTGCCACTGCCGATTATGTCAAACTTTCATCCCAAATATTCGCTTCGTTTGAATTTAACTTGTTGTGGTTTTTTATGCTGAAATATTTCATTGTTTATTTACCGTATTTACAATTTTAACTACCGGGTAACACAAAAAAATATTAGCTGAGCAAATTTTGTATTTGTAATCACGCATGTTAGGACAAATAAACAACGGCTTTCGTTGAAAAATTTTGGGTATCTGCTTGCAATGTCGCCAGAATGGGCAATCAGAGAACCTTTGCCCATGTCTAAGGTTCGTGCAATATTAAGATGAAACCAGTTTTGAAAGGAAATGATATGTAAGGTTAAAATTCGAGGGGAGATTCTTGCTTTCTCCAAAAATAATTTCCAGACCAATTCAAAAATTGTTCTTTGTTAAAGGACAGGCTAGGGTATCTGTGCGGAAACATTGACATTGTTTTCAAGACTATGAATTCTTGGTTGAAAATTCCTACAGCGGAAAAAATTCTTTGTTATTCCAGTAACAGCAACGTGCAGTGCGGTTGGCCTTTACTGCATGAACAATAGCATGAGACCATCGAAAACATGGCCACACAGTAATTTTTGCAAGCACTTTTAGCACTTATATTCTAACAAGACATTTCAACTACGGTATCTCAACCAAAAAAAAAACGTATGCTTCAAAACAACAACAACAACACAAAACAAAAACAAAACAAAACAAAGCTAAGCAAAACAAAGCAATACAAAGCAAAGCAAAGCAAAGCAAAAGAAAGCAAAGCAAAACAAAGCAATACAAAGCAAAGCAAAGCAAAACAAAGCAAAGCAAAACGAAGCAATACAAAGCAAAGCAAAGCAAAACAAAACAAAACAAAGCTAAGCAAAACAAAGCAATACAAAGCAAAGCAAAGCAAAGCAAAACAAAGCAAAGCAAAGCAAAACAAAGCAAAGCAAAGCAAAGCAAAACAAAGCAAAACAAAGCAAAGCAAAACAAAGCAAAGCAAAGCAAAGCAAAGCAAAGCAAAGCAAAACAAAGCAAAACAAAGCAAAGCAAAACAAAGCAAAGCAAAGCAAAGCAAAACAAAGCAAAGCAAAGCAAAGCAAAACAAAGCAAAACAAAGCAAAACAAAGCAAAGCAAAACAAAGCAAAGCAAAGCAAAGCAAAGCAAAACAAAGCAAAACAAAGCAAAGCAAAACAAGGCAAAGCAAAACAAAGCAAAGCAAAACAAAGCAAAACAAAGCAAAGCAAAACAAAGCAAAGCAAAGCAAAGCAAAACAAAGCAAAGCAAAACAAAGCAAAACAAAGCAAAGCAAAACAAAGCAAAGCAAAGCAAAGCAAAACAAAGCAAAACAAAGCAAAGCAAAACAAGGCAAAGCAAAACAAAGCAAAGCAAAACAAAGCAAAACAAAGCAAAGCAAAACAAAGCAAAGCAAAACAAAGCAAAGCAAAGCAAAGCAAAGCAAAGCAAAGCAAAGCAAAGCAAAGCAAAGCAAAACAAAGCAAAACAAAAACACAATGTTGCTTTCACTTCAAACATCTGAAGATCCTTATCTAACACTTCGGCCTCCCCCGGTTTGCACGCACCGCAGAGGGTCCAAAGAAACAACATTCATGTTTCTAAACCTGGGAAATGACATAGATGATAGGACGAGGTTTTGGAAATTTTCCACTAACGGGTAATTATTCGACAGATTTTCAAATTAAAGATTAATTATAGATAAGTAGTTTTCCGTCAAAAATCATCTCATAGGAGATCTCTTCGACAGTGCTTCTTTTGGGGGGCTTATCGTAGCCGTATTCTGCAAGCCCTTCCGCTTTCGTTCATCGAAATAAATTGATGTTGTTGTTGTCTGATCATCGAAGATCTTGCTTCCTAATAGTTCAAAATCAGACACAAATTTCAGAATACGAGATTTGGAGAACCCTGCTGTGTCGTTATCTGTGATAATTAAAAGACACAGAAGATAGTTTTCCAAACATTCAAACTTTCATGAAAGTCACCTTGATATATACACTCAAATAAAAAATCAAACCGTTGGGTCACTGCAGAAGACACGTAACAGACCACGACGCTGAGCAAATTAAAAGCGATAATGAACTTATCAACTTCATTATACAACTATGAATTCAAGTGTTTAGAAATTTTGGTGCTATTGTCACACTTCGTGTTAGGGACGCTCTTGCATCAATGAAAACAGCAATGGACATATTTCATCGTAAATAAATTATAAGAAGTTGTTTACTATACAAACGATGAGGTCATTACAAGAATGAACTGAAAGGTCTGAGAGGACCATGCCATGAATCCTTCAATCAAAAATTATTATTTCAAGGAAAGAAACTTCGCGTTTTGTGTTTCGGCCGAAATTCGCGAAAGTCCTTTCCGCGAAACTTCTTAAAATGTGAAGTTCGCGGAGGCTTTCCCCGCAAATTTCCTTAAATATAAGATCAAGTATCTAGTAATCATATAGTGATATTCCTGTTCCTTCGTTCATTGTGATCTCGTCCAACAACAACCTCCTCCCTCTATCTATGCTCTAACCCGCCAACAACAAGCATAGGAAAGGAAGAGTCATTGCAGAGTCGAGGAACATATGATGCATCACAAAATTTCACATGAAACCTAATTCGTGAAAATACATTCCCGCAAAATTTCCCATTTTGGCCCATTCGCGGAAGTTAAATCCAAAAAATTTGCGCTTCTTCCAATTCGCAAAAGATTCTTCTCGCCGTAACTTTCTTTGCTTAACGTAGAATTGATATGGAAGCGTCAAAGAAGGACCTGGATACACAGCGGGGGGGGGGGGGGGGTTCTCGGCTAAATTTCGGGTAGGGGGTGCCGCCCACAGTTTCAAAATGTGACCGTTGGCTAGACCAATTTTTGTGAAAATGATACCCTTGACTAGACTAAATTTTCCTTCAAAAGTGCTCTGAATTGGCGTTTTCTAGACAAAACTTGCCAAATTTTCGCATTTTCTGGACCAAAATTTTAAAAAAGTTGGGGTTTTTTTACAAAAATTACCGAATTTTGACATTTCTTTGACAGAAATTCCCAAAATGCATACCCTTGCCTAGACTTAACTCGACTAAAACTGCCAAAAAGTACACCCTTGGCTAGACTAGAAGTCCGAAAAAGTATACCCTTGTGGGCGGCACATCCCCAGGTACCTTTACTATGGAAGAACCCCCCCCCCCGTGCATGTAACAGCATCATAATTGGATTGTCTCGTCTTTTCATCACGAAAGCAAAATCAAAATGTCTTGTCATTTCGTCGTCCTCATCTCAAGAAAATCATGAAGCTCTACTATTAGATGGCCTTAGATCTCCCATCAATCATCAAGAAACTCAAGCAATGGGAAAATATAACATAGGAAACCATTCACTTTGACAAAGGATATGCTAGGCACGTTTTTACCTACTTTCACCTGCTTCCTGCCGCCCTGGTTTGTGCTCCACTGCAGCAGGTGTAACGTCCATCCAAACATTCCTTTCTCTCCTTACTCACCGTCCGGACAGGGGCTCAAGAGAGAGCGAGAGGGGAAGTGTTGCTAAGCAGCTAAGTTACCAAATCCAAAGGTCAAAATGGCAGGTCCTTCAAGGAGTCTGCCAAATCGAGAGGGTAGCGAGGGTCGAGAGGGTGGCGAGGGTCGAGAGGGTAGCGAGGGTCGAGAGAGTAGCGAGGGTGGCGAGGGTAGCGAGGGTCGAGAGGGTGGCGAGGGTCGAGAGGGTGGCAAGGGTCGAGAGGGTGGCGAGGGTCGAGAGGGTTGGGGAATATAAAGACGAGGTACAGCAGTAGCACATATTCATCAATACACATATTTTTATGAGAAGCAGCTTATTAAGAAGCTCATACTCTTAAGGCTGAAAAATTAAGAATTCCAACATGTTTTTAGTCACAGTTGTTTCCCGTGACACATTTCTCGGAAAGGCTTCAAAACAACTTATCTTGAAGTGTTCAGGGGGGTAGATCTGGCAAATTTAAGAAGCTTCCTGTGACGGCCCAAATTTTTAGCTTATAAAATGATACTCGTAGACCTAAGCCTTGCCAATCGACGTGAAACGGCTAGAAGAGGGGGCTCAGAATATGAAGTGAAACAGAAAATGTTTGAAGTGTATATACGAACAAACGTTTATGCAAAATGATGCTTGTCTCGTATGCTTTTCCAGCACTCTCTGTTAAGCGCAGTTAAAAACTGTGTTAGTTTTACAACTTTGAGGTAGGCTCCTGCTAGAAAGCGGGTACTAAGCAGAGATTTAGGCTCTGAGGGAGCAGTTGCCCCCCTAGTCCACTTTAGATCTGCCATTGTGACTTGGTGTAAATTGCTGGGCTAGCCGTCAACAAAGACAGACTCGACACATAGAAAGCAGTCTCGCTTTTTCCCTAAATTCGTGTGGACAGCAACCGAAGTTCAATGGGATGAGAAAAGGAACTTCTCGAACTGCCTTGCGGCCTGCTTTCAAGACATGCGACCGATAAAACACGACAGAATGAGTCTTACATATTGATCAACGTAGACAGTGCGGTTAAATCTAATACAAGGATTCCACATTTCATATGATCTCATAAGATGACTTTGAGCTCACATGGTCTGCCTTTTACCCTTTTTTGTTCTGAGACTCAGCGATAACTAGCAGGATTTTGAAAGTAAAATATGACCACCACGATTGCTTAATCTTAGGCCAATCTTTATAGCAAATGTTTCTTGTAGAGTTCCTTAATCTTTGGAAGGCTGAAATTCATAGTTAACACATTTCATCAAGATTTGAACCAAAAATTGTACAAAACAGCCAAAAAAATTCTCAAAGGTATTTCTGAAAACCTTGGTTAAATCCAGCGCCTACCCTAGGCTACCCTCGCCTACTCTCGCTTTATCCTTTCGACCCTCGTGACCATCCACCTACCATTTCGTCCATCGCCACCATAACCTACCCTCGCTACCCTCTCGACCCTCGCCACCCTCTCGACCCTTGCCACCCTCGCTACCCTCTCGACCCTCGCCACCCTCTCGACCCTCGCTACCCTCGCCACCCTCTCGATTTAGCAGACTCCCCCCGTGGTACACAGTAAAGGCTTTGAAATTACAACCAGTGCCTCCACTTTTGGAACATAGGGTTTCCTCCAAATTTCCTTTTTTCGGCAAAATTTCCATCCGGAAAGGTTACTAGAGGGGTATCGCCCTGGTTGAGGGCAATCGCGTTTTGACCGATTTTAACTCTCTTGCGTTTGTTGCTGAATAACAGGCGTTTGGGCCTAGTTAAAACCAAAAAGTTTGCAAAAATATTTTGGTGACTCCATTCGCTTAACATTTCTTTGTTTGTGTTTCTTAAAACTCCGTCCACAAACAGAGGGAGAAGTGCACAAAGAAGCTCACCTAAGATGTAACTTTAAGCATCCGCCATTTTTTCCTTTCACATTTTGTTGCACAATTTTCTTTTTGCTTGGTTTCTTGACGTTGTTAAAACTTTCACAGCAAACAAATGGCCTCTTGCCAAGCTCCTTTGTCCAGAATAAGTACTTAACGTAAATTCAGAGATATGGCATCCGCTTCCGCCACGACGGGCTACTTTTTGCACCCCGTCTGATTGGCTTAAAGTCGCCTTGGTTGAGGGTACTGTGGTATCTTCCGGTTCTTGAACGAAATCTGCATTGTCAACGCATGACAGGCGACTACTATTTGCTGTAAAAGGACATATTATGGGGGCAAAACAGGTTTGTTCTATCAGTGGACTGTAAAAACTATTTTTTTAAATCATAAGTTGATTTAAGCATCGTTCAGTTCACCGAAGGAGGAAAACTTGATGTCAGCTTGCTTGAAGGGTCTTTGAACGAAAGCGGCAACAAAAGTCAGCGTTTAGGATAACGAAGCACAGCAAGCACAATCAGAAAACATTTGATAAACAACAAAAACTCTTTAATCGTTGATATGCTGCTAATTTTCGCATCAAGTTATCTTAAATTTACCTGAAACCATGTGAAAATTTGGATACCCTCAACCAGGGCGACGTTGGAAATCTAGGCCCTCTCGACCACTCTGTTCTCGAGTAGCTCGCTCTTAAAGACAGCATCACCAATGACAAATATATTCTATATCAACAACAGTGAAGAGTTTACGAAGGTGTTCATGGTAAGTTTCGTTCTGAAAATTGTTTCGTTCGACAGGAATATTCTACCAACGTGAAATACCCTCAATCAGGGCGACACCCCTCTATTTCCTTCAAATTTCCTTCCATCTATAATTGTGCAAATCCAATTAAACTCTTCATTTGTGTATTCAACCTTCGGTGCTCTGCCAGTTACCTCCGAAGTCCGCCATTCAACCACTACTATTATCTCTTTAAACCAAGATTACTAGACTATTTACGCCTACTTAGAATATTCAACATTTCGGGCTAAATTTTTTCAGTTGCGTGGGAGTACTTTGCAGAGAATATTTCCTATGATAGAAGTATTTTGCATTCTGACTGAGAGCGGTTGAGATTAAAACTCTGTAAAACGTTAATTATTATTATTATTATTATTATTATTATTATTATTATTATTATTTATTATTATTATTATTATTATTATTATTATTATTATTATTATTATTAATTTCTTTATCGTTGGATTACATTAAAAAATTTAGCTAAAAGTAATAAGCTAATTAATTCCAACGTTAAAAATACAAAATACAAATATTACATAAGAAAAATAGTGGATAAAATATTTACAAGTCATCAAAATTTATACAGCATAAAATCAATGTCTAAAAATATGTATTACAAAAAGCCCAAGTTCGGAATAAAGACACGGCATAACTTGCATGGACAATTTTCTCCGTTCCATCTTTTTATTTTTGTTTTAAACTGGCAAAGAGACTGTGAATTTCGTATTGTTGGTGGTAACATTTGCCATAGCTGTGGACCTTTGAATCGGACACTTTCTGTCCCGTTATTGACAGATCTCACTCTTGGTTGAAAAAACTCGTTACCGTTACGCAAATTGTAGTAAGTTGTATTATCATAGAAGATTTCCTGCATAAATGAAGGGTTCAGACCATTTCTAGTTTTGTACATCTCAGTCATCAGTATTTGCAGGTTCTTTGTATGAATAGTAACTGCACTGTCCTTCTGTAATAGCTCACTAAAAGTAGATTCAGTATCCTTGTAGGTAATTCTTAATGCTCTTTCCTGTATTTTGTTGATTTTTTGGTTGAGCTGTCTGCTGTGAAACATCCAAATTAAACGACAGTATTGAAACTGACTGGTAATGAATGCCCTCATGAGGTTTCTTAGTTTGCTCTGATCCATTTATGGGGATATGCGAGCGAGTGCATACAGTTCATTGCTCGCCTTTTGGCACAGTTTGGAAACATGATTATCGAAGGAAAGTCTGCTATCAATTTGAACTCCAAGTAGCTTCTCTTCAGAGCTATTTACAACATTAGCATGTCCAATCCGAACAGTAACAGGATCATCACATCTCTGCCCAAGAACCAAAAGATGGCATTTATCTGCATTCAATTTCATAAAGTTGTTGGCAAACCATTCTAAGGCTACACTACAGTCAGTTTCAAGCCTATGAGAAATATTGTCCAGGTTCTTATCACAGGCATAGATTGTAGTATCATCTGCATAATTACATATATCCGAGTTTTGGATAAAGAGTAAAAGATCATTTATGTAGATGTTGAATAGCAGAGGCCCTAATACTGACCCCTGAGGAACACCACGTGTGACGCTTTTCCAAGAACTGAATGACCCATTTACTTTGACTCTTTGTTGCCTATTTGTGAGGTAATCATTGATTAGTGTTAATGCTTCGCGAGAAAAACCATAGGCATGTAATTTTGCAAGTAAAAGATCATGTCTGATACAGTCAAACGCCTTGGAGAGATCCATCAATACAGCCCCTGCCTTTCCACCTTCATCAAGACTAACTTTGAATTTTTCTAAGAGCCTAAGGGAATATAAATTACCGTGGGAAGCCTTCTTGTAGAGATAACGGATATACTACTTGCGAAAAGGCATCATAGCATACAATTATAACAGTCAACATCGTCTGAGACTTTCCCGAACAAGTTCTCGTTAAAATTCTTGCTGAAATGCAGGGTGCTCCGAAAAATTATACTCCGTTTGTGTGACTGCTGTGAAGGAGCTGTACCTTCAATTGCTGCTTGCTATTGTCATGTCGGATATCAAGCACCATACCACTAGTGTGCTGCTCACAACTGTTTTATTCACGGACAATGATCTTAAAACAGTTGAAGAAGCAATTTTGATGCAACTAGTGAGCCAAAGCAAAGTATTTTGGCCACGGCAGCCTATCTTTTAACTTATGTTCCAAGAAGGGCCACCCATCCCTCTAACTTTAACAGACTGTAAAGCAGCATGTTGAGATTACAATAGTGGCAAAGAAGTTTTGAAAACAAGTTTTTTAGCCCCGTTAAAACGCTCTCAACAATTCACTGAACATCGCTCAACATTTGTAGAGGGCAAACATTAAGAGCGTTTTAACACCTTGTTGAATGGTGTGCATTGATGTTGAGCGGTGTTCAGCGATGTTGAGTGGAGTTTGAAAGAAGTCAAAAATGTTCATAGGGTCAACTCAACATTTCTATTGTTCTAGGTGTTGTTGAGCTATGTTGAGAGCGTTTTAACACCCTATCCAACAATGTTCAGTCGGTGCAAGCGCACCAGACTCTTTCTCTTCGCGCAAAAAAAGAAGAAGACGAAGAAGTCTAAATAAGTGAGAGAGAGAGAGAGAGAGAGAAGTTGAAGTTTATGAATCGCTATGGCAAATCGCTACGAAAGCATGGATGCAGTTGGCAGTGAAAGCAAATAAGCAGCAAGACAGAGTGCAGGCTTCTGAAGAAGAGCAGGTCGATCTTTAGCCTGTGCACAGACCCATTGTCCAAAGGGTCTGTGGATGATGGGTCTGTGCACAGGCTAGTCGATCTTGGGATTGAATCGTTGCGCTTGAAATCCTGCAGTAAGAAAGTTATCAGGCAACTAATGTCGAGGGGGAAGAAAGCTAAAAAACCAAAAAGAATTTCCAACAAGTCCAAAAACCATCAATGAACAAATGTTGAGTCAAATTGTTGAGAGCGTTGTAACACCCCCACTCAACACCACTCAACATCACTAAACATCGCTCTACAAATGTTGAGTGATGTTCAGTGCAATGTTGATAGCGTTTTAACGGGGCCTGCTCTGAAAAATTGCATTTCACGCTTCTAATATCTTCTATGAGCTCAAAACACCAAATTATTTAAATCCTTGGCAAGGCAACTATTCTAATTCTTCATTAGTTTGTCTGAGACCAGTTTGGCCTTGTCTTTTGAAACAGTGCTACAACGTGTACATCAAACTGTTACATCAAAATATTTCTGTTTGACAAAAAATCACTATGGCAAAAAACACGTTGATCTGGCGTGCAGCGACTGAAAAGCTTCCACTTTATAAAGATAGCACAGCCATACTAGTGATTCACTTCTCATTTATAAATGTAAACACATAATACATAGTGGATTAAGATGGTGCACTACTGCTTAAACGTAACACTAACTGGCATTTGATGACCTATAGCTCATACATGAGCATCAAAGTAGTCTACTGGGCCAAATAGTATTGCAATTAAGCTACTGGAAATTCTTAATCCTTGTATTTCTCCACATCTTTGTCTTGTCATATCATAAACAAATCATTTCAAGAAGGCCTTAAAATTGCAATGGTGATACCAATATTCAAAAAGGGTGATGCTGGAAAGAACTCAAATTACAGACCTATATCCCTTTTACCAATTTTCAGCAAGAATTGTGAAAAGCTCATGCACAAGCGCCTGTACAGCTTCCTTGAAATGCATGAAACTTTGTTTGAAATGCAATTTGGTTTTAGAACTGGACATTCCACTAAGCATGCATTGGTTAGCTTATCTGAAAAAATTAAGAGCACTCTATCTAGACAGCGGCAATGTTGGCTTTGGAATTTTTATTGACTTGCAAAGGCTTTCGATACAGTCAACCATAGAATCTCATTGCAAAATTGGAACGTTATGGTATCAAGGGAAATGCCCTTCAGTGGTTCCAGTCATATTTGTATAACAGGAAACAGTTTGTTTCAGTAAACGGTCACTGTTCAAGACTTTCCAATATAACCTGTGGAGTTCCACATGGTTCTGTTCTTGGCCCTTCGCTCTTTCTTATCTATATCAATGATCTTCCTAGTACATCAAAATCACTTTCTTTCTTCTTATTTGCAGATGATACCAATATTTACTTTGAATCTAACGGTATTGATAGACAAATGAAAGTGATAAACAAGGAACTGAAGGGTGTAAAGACCTGGCTGGAATCCAACAAGCTTTCTTGTAACGTTGAAAATACTAACTTTGTAAACTTTCACTCTCCCAGAAAGAAAATCCCAGAGGATATCATGATAAAATTTGGGAAAAACTAGTCAAAGGAGTTAAGTATGTAAAATTTCTTGGTATCCTTATGGAAGAGAATCTTTCATGGAAATATCATATCACTGAATTAACTAAAAAATCTCGAGAACTTCTTCTATATTTTTAAAAATTAGATATCTAATGAACAATGACACTCTTATGTGTCTTTACAACTCTTTATTTTCCTCTTTTCTCAACTATGGAATAACATCTTGGAGTCCGTCATTAGAAACTCATCAAAAACACTTAATTCTTCTACAAAAGAAAGTTCTAAGATGCATATCTTTTCAACCTTACTGCTCCCCATCGCTTCCAATATTTCATTCTCTCAAGGTTCTCACACTCAAAGACCTAATTCACTTAAAAAATCAATAAATAAACCCACTCCTCCTGTCTTTCATCATTTTTCCCTACTCAGCCAAACTGTCCACTTGTATGGGACTCGTCAAGCCTCACGAGGTGATCTGTTTCAAACAAATAAGAATGCAATACAGTATGGCCTGAGATCAATGCAGTACTTTGGTTCAAAACTATGGAATACCATTCCAATCATAGTCACCAATTTATGTTAGAATTGCCACATCCATTTCCATTTTCAGACCTAAATTAAAATAATTTTTGATTGATGCTTTTTTACTTTAAACGTGATTATTGCCTTATGAGTTTACTTATTCTATTGTTGATCATCTGGTTGTACTATTATTTTTAAGAAATTCTTCTTCAGTTTTCTTTTATGCGGGGGGGGGGGGGGGGAGGGGAGTCTTCTCTCGATTAGTTTATCTATTTTGAGGATGTTGACTTATGTAATCTTCAAAATTTTCAATTGTTTTTTGTATGTAGATTTTTGATTTCACGTATTTAGATGTATATAATGTATTTGTTTTATCTGTCTTTGTATTTAGGAACATAGTTAACAAAATGAAACTGAAACTGAATTGAGTAGTGTCTGCGAAAATTCCTCACGGGGGGGGGGCAGGGGGCATATTTGTACATTTTCAACACGGTACCATTGTAAAAACTATATCATCGGCTGCACTATTTTCTTCACCAAAAATGCCAAGATTTTGCACCTTTTACACAAAAATCACCAAAAGTTTGCCTTAAGAGAGAAATTGCTACAACTTACACTCTAACCTTGACCAAAATAGCCGTAGCCAAAATGTTTAGCCTTGGCTGGACTTGAAGTCCGAAAAAATGAGGCGTCAAATTCAAAGGTCACCGGAATATGGAAAAACACCTCTCCCACATAAGTGAATTACACAACCGCGGTAGAATCAAAAACAGTTTCTGCTAGGATTTTAAGTGTCTTTCCGCACATTGTATTTCCATGAAAAATTCCAAGGTGTTTCCTTGTGCGTCATTGGCAGAATCTCTTGTGGTCACGTAGCCTGCGTGCATCCCCTACTGTTTCCGTAGAGTTGAATTTCCTGTTGAATTCAACGGGACATTTCAAATCAACGGAAACAGTAATGCACGCAGGCTAGTGGACCTCTGATTTCATGTAAAACTTAACCAGGGCCGCGGAGAGAATTTATGGGCCCCGGGTCAGAATGCAGCATGGGCCCTTTGTCAAATGAGTTCTGAGTACCCGTGCGCCAGAGGCGCACCCACCTAGGGGGGTCCGGGGGCATGCTCCCCCGGAAAAATTTTTAAAAGTAAGGTTGCTAGAATTGCTCTGGTCACTATTTCCGCTTCTAGATACAATCGTAAAATCATATAACAAGCTAGTCATGTTTTAGGCTCCTACCTAGCACTTTGCAACCAAAAAGTCAGTGAAGTCAAATTTTCCTTTATTTTCAGTGCGTTATAAGAATGTTGGAAAATTCAATAAAATTTGTTGGTCTTTCATCTTTTAACAAGAATCTGAATCGTTCAAATCCGTTAACATTCTTGGTCTTATGAATGTTCGGGAATTTTTCCTAGCTCATTTGGTAAAATTCAATGGTTTACAAGATGTATTTAACTTTTACCGCTTATAAGAAAACATTGTAACTATTGCTTTCAGTCTCTTCTTGATTTTTGAAGCATTATGATTGAAGCATTATGATGAAGAAATTATTGATCGATGGACCCCCTACTAGCACTGGCCGTGGTCTAGAGACCCTCATTTGAGCCCTATTTCGAAAAAACTCAGCTATCATTTATGGGCCCCTTATGGCTATGGGCTCTCCTCGGCCCTGAACTGAACCAAATATTCGAATATAAGATGAACTGAGACTACCCTGGGTACCAGAGCCTCGAACTTTAGATGAAAGGAAGGTAAGAGGAAAAGAGAGAAGGAAGAAAGGAGGCTCTGGTCAAATGATAACACAACCTCGTTTTGGTGCTGATCAGCATGATTATGATTATTGATTATGAATCAATTCGATCACCATTTGCGCAATGATTGTAATCAATAAACACCTTTGTCATTAATACTATTAATCACATATTTTGTTGTTATCTGAGCTTTATTATGGCGAGAAAAGTTTCATTGTTGTGGAGCTGGATGTTTGCTGAAAGCATCCTGTAATGCTAAATTCGTCTAACCACAATAACTGATTTCAATTGCTTCCAGCCTTTGTAACTATCAACATGGAACTGAAGTCTGTCTTGCGCGATTCAGGCAAAACATCCTAAATTCAGATCTACAGTAATAAGAGTGGTTTAACGTTTTTCGAAATAAGTATTTATCACAAAATATTGCACTGTACTGTCTGCGGTTGTTAAACACTTATGGGAAAACCAAGGTCAAGTCACTTATCGGATACCCTGGGTACCAGGATGGGGAAACCAAGGTCAAATCCGAAAGTCGTGTTGTGTTGGTATTTGTACATTATATCAAGTAACAAATGTTTGTGCTCAAATAAACCTTGAACAACTAAAATTGCCGAGAAAAATGATACGAAACAAAGCCGTCCTTGACACAAACAAAAATCATTTTCGCTGCGAAATGACCGATACAGGTATGGCAAGCGAAAGTCACCAAAATCAGATAAACCCAGTTTTTCTCAGAAAAACCGGGTTTATCTGCAGAAAAACCGGGTTATCTGAGAAAAACTTGGTTTTTCTCCAGAAAAACCGAGTTTTTCAGAAAAACTGAGTTTCTCTTCCAGATAAACTTGATTTTCTGAAAAACTAAGTTTTTTTTGCAGAAAAACCGGGTTTTTCAGAAAAACCAAGTTTTTCTGCTAAAATGTCACTATTTCGGAGAAACCGAGTTTTTCTCCGATCCTTTCCGATGAACCGACCGACCAGACCGAACTTAACCGATGACTTTCTCAGAAAAACCGAGCTTTTCAGAAAAACCGAGTTTTTCAGAAAAACCAAGTTTTTCAGAAAAACCGAGTTTTTCGGGAACACATGATTTTGCTCAGAACATCAAAGTACAAAGGGGACCTTGAATCAGCGTTGATTGAGATCGTTCAGCCATTGACTGAATAAACGCAATGATGCGATATAAAATGTGACAAAGAGGAAGTATTCAAATCCTCGCAAACAATAAGTGCCACATGTATCCATGATGGAGAGGTTCCTGTTCCTGATTTGTTCCGCATTTATTTTGCCCAGTGATATTTTGCCAGAAATTTGCTCTACTTCTCATGGAACCACGAGTTTCTTATGAGAGAAAAACTTATACTCGGTTGATAGAAAGTTTTTAGCTGCAATGCTGCACTGCATGAATTGAAGTAGTACATAAATAAAAGTTTTTTAGTATTTTCACGGCTTTAGGTTGTACGATTTCATAATGTTTTCACAGAATGAGCCTAAAATATGAATGTAGGGGCTTCTGATATGAGTCTGATATTTACAAAACGGGTTTCGCACAGTAAACTATGTCTGTACATTTTGCTATACAGTCAGTCGGTGAAGACATTTCATTTCATTCGCAGTCTATTGTATTCGCCATTGGCATTCGAAGCTGGTCTCTTCAAATACATGTCTTCACCGAAATCGGCAAAACTTTGTATTCTCGGGGAAGCATCCCGAGAGTTCGGAATGCCCCTTTTAAAAACTCGGTTTTTTGAGATGATAAGATACTTCCGAAAAACGAAACTCATTCTCGTTCATCGGAAGAACCGAGTGTAACTTAGAGCGGCCAATTTTTCTGACGCGAAAGTCACCAACCGAGTTTTTCTGAAAAACTTGGTTTTTCTGAGAAAAACCGGGTTTATCTGATTTTGGTGACTTTCGCTTGCCATATACAGGAAGTATTTCTTGGGTACCAGAGGAAAAGTTTATCGCAAGAAACGGGTTGAAGACAGAGAATGTCACATTTCGATAGGAATCAATCTGAAATCCAAAATCTATGGTCAACGGTGCGACGATCATCTTTTGAGACTTTCCTTCGATATTTCAAGTAAACAAAAATCATATCACATACAATAAGAAAGATAATTACGTTCCTACCAGTCTGGGATGCAGTCCTCATCAGCAACGATTACTCTTTGCCGGTGTGTCAATGATTTTCAGTAATAGCGTGACAATCACAATATCACGGCTAAATCCTCGAAACTGCTCTCCACTTCTTGTTCCTCGCCTCAACTAGGCCTAAACTTTCAACCAAGTTCACTGGGCGAATGAAATCTCAACTTCAAACAACAACGACTTTTCCGTGATCAGGAAGTTATTGTCTCAAACTGTTGTGGAGTTAAGTTCCTATTTTGGCTGAAAAGCTTTCGTGTTACTGACTCCACAGCCCTCCACAGCTCGCCTCAGAACATTCGCCATTGTTGTGAAAGCAAACGTGATCACAACCGTCTGAATCAATTTTCCTGCTCACAATCGTAGTCTTGTCATGTGACACACGCTATCCAATCAAATCTCACAAAATCTATATACCCGATCGGGTATATAGGCTTCTTATTGGTCAATTCCTACAATGGATGTCACCATTTGACCAGAGCCAACTTTCTTTCCTTCCTTATTTTTTCTTTTTATTATTTTTTGGCTCTGGCACCCAGGGTAAACTGAGACTAGTATGAATATGAGTACTTGAATAGAATATGTGAATAATGCGAGTAAGTTGAATATATAATCTTGAGTATGTAAAATCCAGTCTAAAATAGAGTCTTTATCCGAGTTCCAAATAACTACCTGCTATGCAAGCATAGTCTACTTCACGCACTATTCAAGTGTCGGTTTCCTGCTCGTCTTTTGTAGTCATGACGTCTTCTCTCTCCTTACTCAATGTCCAAGTCCTTTTACACTCTCAACTAGCATATACGTCATGCCTTCAGTCACATGATAGATAAGTATCAAATATAAATGTGGTAATAACGGTTAACAACAACAAATCTTTTAAACAGGTCACGTCAATCAGGCAAATGTGACAAGGTAACTTGGGAGAAAGGAAGTCAGCGAGGGGTCACTGAAAGAAGGACAGCGAAAAAAGCAAGCAGCGCATGTCATGTAGAATTCACTGAAACGGGTGTCCTACTGCTTGTATCCAACAGTGTTTCAAGTCTGCTATTTTTTCCACCATTAACACTTCAAATTGCGATATCATTCTTGAAGTAATTTGAATTTCACACGAGCAGAAAGACTACAATTAAACTGACTTGTGCAGCACCTGTTTAGCATGAAATTTTACAACTCAACACCAGATGGCATGTAAAATCAGCTGTTACCATTGAGCTAGTTTCCATTCATTCAAGATCATTAATTCCCACTAAAATTCGCAACATGATTTAATAGCCGAGAGATCACTGCCAGAGGTGCCGGAAGGAAGACAAAGCGGCGCGGGGGCAGTCCATCAAAAAAGGAACTTCAAAATAGGATATGAGGAGATGTTACTTGTCGCAGGCTACAACAAACAGTGCAAGAGTGGAGATTAATGAGCACCTTGGTGAACTTAGGGTTTTGGTGTAAAAGAATGTAAATTGACAAAGAAAGCAGTGGCGTGCCATGGCAATTGATTGTTGGAGTTTAAACGGACGGGGTCTGGAATCGAGCCCTCATGAAAGTGTTTGAGGATACACCCTCTACTTTGTCTTAGAACATTTTCGGTTGAAGTCAAATCATCAAAATCTTATGAAATATTCAAAAACGTATCAACGATGCCAAAACCGAATGCTGATTCTCTCTCTCTCTCGTGTTATAGTAAGCACCACCTTAATTTGTTTATAAGATAATTTGTAAACAGGGTTTTTTAGTTATGTATGCTTTTTTGTTAATTTTGTGTTTACTTGTACGGCCCACTGTAAATCAGTCCTTTGACTGACATGGCCACCGTGCCTAACAAATTTAAAATCAATCTAATTAATCAATCAATCAATCAAACAATCAATCAATCAATCAATCAATTAATCTCCTGATCCAATGGTTACCTGCGATAAAACAGAAGTTTTCACCATCGGTAACACTATCTTTTTGATTAGCATACCAGGAAAACTTCCGTGTGAACTTCGTGTCGTTTGGCTTAGAATGCCTACCTCCATGCCA
This sequence comes from Aurelia sp. 3 sensu Dawson et al. (2005), assembly GCA_964020215.1. Classification (NCBI taxonomy): domain Eukaryota; kingdom Metazoa; phylum Cnidaria; class Scyphozoa; order Semaeostomeae; family Ulmaridae; genus Aurelia; species Aurelia sp. 3 sensu Dawson et al. (2005). Next base: position 13,967,745 of record OZ026581.1, read on the forward strand.
TTTTCATCGAAAACGAAATTGGATACATTGATACTTCTGTAATGGTTATCAATGAATAATTAGCTCTCTATTTGGCTCAAGGCGACTCTCTAAGTCACTTTCTAGCATTTCTCGGAAAATTCTTATCCTACCATACCTCTACCTAAGGAAAACCTCATTATGCTGTATAGAAGTCTCGTTGAGCCCTATTTTAGGTATTGCTGCCCTGTTTGGGGATCTTGCAGTGCATCAGCCCTCGATAAGTTGCAAAAACTTCAAAATCGAGCCGCTAGGATAGTCACGAACAGCCCCTATGACACGTCCGCTTTGCCTTTGATAGAGAGTCTCGGCTGGCTTACCATTAGAGAACTGATTGATTTCGAGACGAGCAAGATGGTCTATAAATCTCTGAATGCTCTTGCCCCAGATTACTTGCGAAACATATTTCAAAAGGTATCTGAAGCTACTAACCGTCAGCTGAGGAACTCTAACACTGACCTTAGATTACCATTACTGAGAACATCAACTGGTCAGAAATCGTTTGCGTACAGAGGGGCTAAGGTCTGGAGTGACCTAGATAGTGTTGTCAAAGCATCGTCGTCGCTCTGCTCTTTTCGAAGAAACTATAAAGCCAAAATATGACTCATCTCATTTTTCTTTCCTTTTTTATTGTAAATAGGGTATATTATATATTTTAGTTATTATTAGATTTTGTTTTTGCATGGCTCCCTGTAAAGCAGTATTTATTATTGAGTGGATTACCATGGATAAAAAAGTTAAAATGAAAATGAAATGTACTTTGTCTTTGAAAGAACCTCTAAAACCATCTTTTGACAGTGGAGGGCATTTGGAGAAGCAATAGGTCAAACGTTTCAAATGTAGGGGGCATACGAGAAAAATTTCTTTGAATATTTGAATAGGGCACTAGCGGCCCCAGTACTGCCCCCGTACTACCAGGGCAACGGGGGCAGCTGCCCCCACCGCCCCCGTACCTCCAGCTCCCTTGATCACTGCACTGGCTATCAATGACAGATTTACAACCTGTTCCAATTTTGCGTTTTGGGCAACTGGTCCAAAGATCTCATGTGATCCTGACAAGTACCTCGAAATGCATGCACGGTTGACTTGGCGGGGCGATGGGAAAAGTCGATAGCCAAAGGTGTTCGATGAATGGAAACCTTCCGCTAATTCAGATTATTTCATAGTCAGCAATACCTAAGTTATCAGACTTACGTCCTTCGTTTTATTAACCTTCCAAGGCGAAAGGGTGTAGGATGATGTTAGTGAAAATTTCCTTCAATTCGAAACAAGATAATCAAAGTACCATGCACACTACTGCATCTAAAGCATGGAACCAAGAAATCTGTTTCCCTCGAATTTACGTCAACTTTTCGCATAGCTGCTACTCTTGTGCCGACTGCATCAAAGTCTTCCGACAAGGTAATCCGAGCCATAAGAGGCATCATAAACATGGGGGAAGGGTGACACTTTACGGGCACTTATTATTAAGCAGAAAGCTACGAAGGGGGCACTTCCTGACACGAAAAGGGCATTGCTCCGTTACGATTGCAAATTGTCTTCATCACTTGCACGGAAAATACAATCTTCAAACAAAAGATAGGCGTATGACACTCTGGGGCTAACAGTAGCAAATCTGCACATGGTTCAATCGATAGCTGGAGGAACTTTATCGAAAATTATTTCAACAAATACCTGCAAGGTGAACCTGCTCTCTCTGAACGTCTCTCTGCGCACTGGAATCTCCGAGAACTGATCACCAGGGGAGAATCTCATCCTCTTATATCCTCTTGTGACGAAAAATCGGTGGAATTTCCATGGAAACAAGAGAAAAACTTCACCTGCTCTGAAAGTAGGAAGCTGGTTTTAAAGATGAATGGGTGATGGGCAAGTGGAAATCAAACATCGAAACCACTTTTTATTTTGAGATTATGCCCGATACGTTTGTGTCTTTCATCCTCGAAATAATTGTTTATTAATAAACGAAGTTTATATTCATTCAGAGATAAGGTGTATTCATTTATTTGCTAAAACTATTGCCAAACGTTCATGTCAATACTGTATCAATTTATTTGCCAAAACCATTGCCAAACGTTCATGTCAAAACAAAACTGTACGTTTTTACGTTGTAGTCTTCTTCATATGTCCTTTGGCAATATTCTTTCGTTAAATGTACACCTATACATTTCACTAACTTACTTTTTCATTTCAGCTTTCCTAGTAAAGGCTACATTAGTTGTATCATTTGGGAATTTTCTGAGGATATACACTTAATACTTGAATTCTAAGTAATGCTTTCATCAAAGAACAACATTGGGAGTGCACATCCGAAAATGAGCAACTTTAAACTCCTGTAGATACCTGCAACATTTCCTGAAAAAGATAACTTTTGGTACCAGCTTTCCTCAGCAACAACAACTGACATTTTGAACTCCTTAATTCAACTCTATGTACTTTATCCTTTATGAACTTATTTTGCATAACATCCTGCTATACACTCTTTCAGCTCTTATAGAACAGCTCTGCTATGCGCTTGGGTCCGCTCTAAGCAAGAAAAACACACTAACAAATCATCGAATATTGTGCTGCAATGCTTTACGAACAGAAGCCTTTCAAAGGCGTCAGGTTTTTCTCAAACAACACTTACCAACCTTAAAGTTGGCCGTTAAGATCATTCCCCCAAAAACCTTCAAGATACGGCCTAAAATCATGATCAAATTTCCCAAATATCTCTGGCTCAACATGGCTACTTGAAGATGCCTTAGCACTTTATCCCTTTCTATGTAAGAAGAATGAGCACATTACGTGGTGGGACAGATTTTGTATAGGAAGGAAGCGAGGTAGGCAGGTAGGCAGGCAGGTAGGTAGGTAGGTAGGTAGCTATCACGGCTTATTGTAATTGGCGAAATTGAGAAATAACGAAATTGCGAAATAGCGCAATAGCTCAATTTCGCAAAATTACAATACGTCCCAGGCTTATTGTAATTTGCGAAATCGACTTTCTTCTCCATATTTTCAGCAGATTTCTTCTTATTTCAAGCCCTAGGGCACGAGGCAAGGCAGCACTCTTTCAAACCAAATTGGTCACCATATTGAGCATAAAATATGCTATGGAAATATTTCGCAAATTGCAAGAAGCTCAGGCCTTATTGTGATTTGCGAAATCGACTTTCTTCTCCGTATTTTCAGCAGATTTCTTCTTATTTCAAGCCCTAGGGCACGAGGCAGCACTCTTTCAAACCAGAATTGGCCACCAGACTGAGCATAAAATATGCTATGGAAATATTTCGCAAATCACAACAAGCCCAGGCCTTATTGTAATTTGCGAAATGCGTATATCAATCATTAGAAACCTACTGAGGTGGAAGCCACGGTGCAGGGGGGAGGGGGTACTCATATATGTTTCTGTACGGGGACGTGCCGCTGAACACGGTAACATTTTTAGGATTCCGGGACGGGGTATCATTTTTGTAAGAATCGGCTCCTAGACAGGGTTCATATTTGTCATTCTGATTGCGAAAGGTCGTTTTTAGGCCATTTGCACTCTGCGTATGTGACTCAAATCGCTGGGATGGCAATATCTCCACATTTTTCGATACATTTCTTACAAATTTCCTTTAAGGTGCAAAATTTTGTCTGAAGAAACTAAAGGATAAGGTATTGTTCAAGAAAATTTGACTCCGGAGATGTTGTAATTTGCGAAATATTTCCATAGCATATTTTATGCTCAATCTGGTGGCCAATTTTAGTTTCAAAGGTGATGCCTTGTGCCCTAGGGCTTGTAATTTGCGAAATAATTCCATGGCATATTTTATGCTCAATCTGGTGGCCAATTTTAGTTTCAAAGGTGCTGCCTTGTGCCCTAGGGCTTGAAATCAGAAGAAATCTGCAGAAAATACGGAAAAGAAAGGCGATTTCGCAAATTACAATGAGGCCTGGGCTTGTTGTAATTTGCGAAATATTTCCAAGGCATATTTTATGCTCAATCTGGTGGCCAATTTTGGTTTCAAAGGTGCTGCCTTGTGCCCTAGGGCTTGAAATCAGAAGAAATCTGTAGAAAATACGGAAAAGAAAGTCGATTTCGCAAATTACAATGAGGCCTGGGCTTGTTGTAATTTGCGAAATATTTCCATGGCATATTTTATGCTCAATCTAATGGCCAATTTTAGTTTCAAAGGTGCTGCCTTGTGCCCTAGGGCTTGAAATCAGAAGAAATCTGCAGAAAATACGGAAAAGAAAGTCGATTTCGCAAATTACAATGAGGCCTGGGCTTGTTGTAATTTGCGAAATATTTCCATGGCATATTTTATGCTCAATCTAATTGCCAATTTTAGTTTCAAAGGTGCTGCCTTGTGCCCTAGGGCTTGAAATCAGAAGAAATCTGCAGAAAATACGGAAAAGAAAGTCGATTTCGCAAATTACAATGAGGCCTGGGCTTGTTGTAATTTGCAAAATATTTCCATGGCATATCTTATGCTCAATCTGGTGGCCAATTTTAGTTTCAAAGGTGCTGCCTTGTGCCCTAGGGCTTGAAATCAGAAGAAATCTGCAGAAATTACGGAAAAGAAAGGCGATTTCGCAAATTACAATGAGGCCTGGGCTTGTTGTAATTTGCGAAATATTTCCAAGGCATATTTCATGCTCAATCTGGTGGCCAATTTTGGTTTCAAAGGTGCTGCCTTGTGCCCTAGGGCTTGAAATCAGAAGAAATCTGCAGAAAATACGGAAAAGAAAGTCGATTCCGCAAATTACAATGAGGCCTGGGCTTGTTGTAATTTGCGAAATATTTCCAAGACATATTTTATGCTCAATCTGGTGGCCAATTTTGGTTTCAAAGGTGCTGCCTTGTGCCCTAGGGCTTGAAATCTGAAGAAATCTGCAGAAAATACGGAAAAGAAAGTCGATTTCGCAAATTACAATGAGGCCTGGGCTTGTTGTAATTTGCGAAATATTTCCATGGCAAATTTTATCCTCAATCTGGTGGCCAATTTTGGTTTCAAAGGTGCTGCCTTGTGCCCTAGGGCTTGAAGTCAGAAGAAATCTGCTAAAAATACGTACAAGAAAGTCGATTTCGCAAATTACAATGAGCAAGGGACGTATTGTAATTTGCGAAATTGCGCAATTGCACTATTTCACAATTTCGTTATTTCGCAATTTCGCAAATTACAACAAGCCAGCTATCACAGCTATCTACGGTCGCTTTTCGTGCCAAAAGTATAAGAATAGGTAGACATACCTGAAATAGTTTGAAGTAGTCATCAGAGCCTCAATTAGGCTAGATAATTTCAAATTTTTATCTGGCAACTTGACAGCGACATTTGTGATGAACTTAAGCTGTTAATAAAGCTAAGTGAGTGCAGCTCAGAACAGCAAGATAGAAAAGACAATCGTCCGCCAACCTGTAATCACTATCATTCACCAGGAATTTGAATGATTCTTCTCACTTGAAATAATATGCAAGTGCAATTGCTTTCCCTCCAGATTAACAAAGCGGTTTTACAAAGCAAGCTTTAGAAAATTCGACCCCTTCTCCAAGACTTTACTCTTGAAAAGAGCAGAAATTTATCTACGGGAGGAGACTGTTTATGAGTTGATCAAGGGGGCTTAGGCCGCTTTTGGAAGCATGTCGGAGTAAAGAATTCTCTGTACATTGTATATTTACAAAAACCAATATTTTGGGGTAGAAGTTTACTTCCCCATTTAATGTACAACGATGAGCAACTAGCTGAGACAGAAAGAAAGCAACTGATTTGTCTCCTATCGTAATAGTGAACATGATCACTGAAAGTAACGAGTTCACTTTGCGTCGAAGAATTCCATCTGTTTACCCACTTCCAGTTCTTAGATTCACAGCTTTCACGTTCCAGACTTCTCCCCCTTCATTATCGCTTATCAAAATAATACAAAATACAACAGCAACAAACAAGCAGTGTCATCTTTGACAGCACTACTCTATTGACATCACAGAAATTCATTCTCGCCTCAAGATTTCACATGGACCGGAATTCTTCGCACATCCCAATAGGATCCCTATTTGTTACATCATCATATGATATCAAAATATACAAGGGAACAACAATAATTAAACTAAAAATATAAATAAAACGCATGAGCGAAGTTGGAACTAAAACTGCTGTTTCCTTATAACTTACGGTAAAGTTGCAGTCAGGTCCAAGTTAAAATTTCGATTCTTACAGGCGCTTTTGGAGGACTCAGCCACCTTAATGTGAATATAGCAACATTGTTTATCTTGCTGAAAGGTTTTGCTTTCAGTTTCATTCATTCATTAATCAACCAAGGGTGTTAGGACACGGATGTTTTGATTGATCATTTATCTACCTTGTTTTGATCCCTGTGTCTTGTTTAGTTGTCTTGTTTAGTTGTCTTGTTTTCTGTTCTGTTTCGTCTTCAACTGAGCGTGGTTAGGCCCAACCGCTCTCAAGTTGTTCGAATAGAGCTCCCTTGTATTTCTGCTTCTCAGTGCACCTTCGCACAAGTTGCGGTTTTAAAACCTTTCTTGTGCGAAGGCGCACTAAGACACGGAAATACAAGGGAGCTTCCTTCGAAGAACTTGAGAGCGGTTGTGCCTAACCTCGCTCAGTAGCAAGTAAATCCTAGACCAGAATGGAATGAGGAATCCTTGTTCCCAAACACGCACCTTACAAGCACTTTCCTAATTTTAGGGTCTAAATGATTAATGAATTTACCAAACAAAATTTTCTCATCTAAGTTAGCCTTTGACTGATAGATTAACATTTTAGTTTTAAATGTTGGTCACATACTTTTTACTCCATAGCCTGCCATACAGTTAAAATTTCTTTGACTCACCTGGTATATATATAGTCACTAACTATGCTTATAATAATAAGTCTGTTGTTAGCCTCATCATGAGTCACACGTTTGTTGCCACGCTCTCAACATTTCAAGGCTACTCTATGAGCGCTGTGATTCTGAGTGATGTTCTTCATACAAATTTATATGCAGTCACACCAAGATAACACCAATAAACATTGACTGAGGGGGAAGGGGACGCAGTTTCACAACTTTTGTGAAGGATTTTAGTTAGGTACAGCTGTTCCGATTCCCGTAATGAGAAACTGAAGGCCCTGTCAGCCCACACACACAGGAGGCCAAAAAGCGTGTATTGCGAAGCCTAGCTTTAATTGAGACAATTCAAGCTGTGCTGTTTTCCTAACTGCAAAATGAGCAACCCTACTTGTAGGCTTTGAATAGAAGAAAATATTAAATCCATACTGTTAAATGGGCGATTGTTTATCTCTCTGTCTTCCTTGTTCTCTCACATCAAAGCAGCATCCTGCTGTTATGGCAACATCAGTCCCGTTGCTGTTGTACTACAGTGACGCAATGTTATTGCCTGTGATTGTTGTGCGTTGTGCAGTATTATATGGCTAAGCAACATGGACTGTAGCTTGATACCTGCCTACATCTAACAACAGCTTTGTCCGCGCTCAATCTCGGCAAATTTTGCATCAAACGCCCAATTTTTTGCATCAAAATGCTCTCCAGGTTTTAAACTTCGTCCTCAATACATTTTTTATCGCTTTTCCTCTGTGAAATGATTTGAAGAAAAAACGCAAAATAAAACTCATGTCAACGGTAATTTGAAATCTGCCGAAGCTCGGTCTCGGATTCCTGTCCGATCAAAGAGCGCCGACGTTCGATATTCGTCAGATTTTCTGTGAAAATCACGACGGTGATCCCCCCCCCCCCCAGCTTCGGTTAACAAACAAGAAGCAACAATATCCGGGTAACTTTTCACTGAAAATCTGATGAATATCGAACGTCGGCGCTCTTTGAAGAGGAGAGTATGCCGATACCCAGCTTCGGCAGATTTCAAACCACCGTGAAGACAAGTTTTATTTCGCGTTTGTTTCAAATAAGCTCACGGAGGAAAATGATGCAAATGCATTGAGTACGAAATTTAAAAGCTGGGGAATATTTTGATGCAAAGAACTGGACGTTTGATGCAAAATTTACCGACATTGAGTGAGGAAAAAACTGTTGTTAGATGTAGGCAGGTAAACAAGCTACAATCCTTGTTACCTTATCATATAGCACTGCACAACAAACACAGACAATAACGTTGCGTCATTGTAGTACAACAACAGCAACAGAACCGACGCTGCCATGCCAGCAGGATGCTGCGGTGACGCTGGAGCAAGAGGAAAACACAGAGATAAACAATCAACCATTTAACGGTCAGCCGAGTATATAATCAAATGAATAAAATATACCGTTGTTCATATCAAGTAAAGTCAATAAAATAATGAAATTTTATATTCATACCTGATTCAAAGACATCACCACATCCTTATGTGTCATCTATGCCAACGATGTGTAGATTTCCTCTATTCATAACAACCTTTAATGACACTTGCTTTCCACTTTTGATTAGTTTTTGCTCCTTGAATATTGCACATGACTGATGCCAATGCGTCTGTAAAAAGTTTAAGAATAATACCATTCATTAATAAATTAATATCGGCGTGTGTATAGAAACCTAAATTCTACCGGGCAACACACATGCTGGAGAGGGGATTTCATCGGCCACAATTGAACATAACCTTTTTGCTCAAGAAAAAGTTGTAATCTTCAAAAGATCAATATAATAGTTTCAACGATGAAATGTCACCACGACCTCATGATAAGAATTATCTTTTACCAATAACAGAGCGCTCTCATTTCAGAGCTCATCAAATGAAACCTTTTGTCTCTCACTCAATCACGGCTGATTGTCTCTAAGGCGTGGCAGTCAAATAGCACTGGATTGCTGCACGTTGTCCATTCTTGTATACAACAGCTTTACATCAGCTGCTACGTAAAGGCAAGTTGGTTCTATACAAGTCTGCAGAATTACTAAAAAATGCCAGCAACATATACGCAACACGAAGTTTTGAATAAAAAGATATTTCTAAAACTTAGCTGCTGAAACTTCTGGGATTTAGGTCTAATTTTTTTTTGTTTTCGTTTTTGTATTCTTCCTTAATATTTGCTTGCAGTTTTTATCTATATGTTGAATGGCCGCAGGGTAGACACAGTCTTGTCCTCTTTGCGGTATCGTTTAGGTTGTGTAGTAGAGTAATTTAATAAGTAGTGTAACTGGTAGAGTGATTTTGTAGGTAGTGTAGTTAGTAATATGTTATGTAAATAATCATTAAGTATGTAAAAAGGGGAGGAGCTCAGTAGAGGGGGTGAATCTCCAGATCCCCAGGGAAATGGACAAAACAATGAAGAAATAAAGGCTTCAGTGAGCTTTCTACGGTAGAGTGAAACATTGCTCCCTACCGTAACCTTTGGTATGGTAATAACGCAACAAATTCCACAGTCCCCGAAAATGACGAGTAAGCTTGTTTTGATTATTATAATCAATATCTTGAGCCTTTTATTTTCACGGATATTGGAAACTTGTGAACGAATACCGTAAAACTCTATCTAAACCCTCGAGGCTTATTCAATTTCAGCGACTCTAATGTGGAGCATGAAAAAGATGGGAGCTTACTCACAAAGGCAAAAGACAAGGATATAAATGGTAGCCTTTTACCCCATATTTTGCGGAATCAACAAAACAATTTTGCGAGTCGAGTACAAAATTCGACCCAGTTTACCCTAAACCATATCAAAATCAACATGCAGACTTGTTTAGCTAAGTAAACGGAAAACTTTGGGAAACAATGGCATATGATGTCGACTGAGGGGCTTCACAGAGAGATTCAAAATTTGCCTTACAAGAGAGGGGCTTACGAGGGAGGCATTTATGGTGCTTGGGGACTATGAGTCTATGGATAAACATCACAGGCCACGGCAAACTGAGAAGACGAGGGCAGCCTGTATGTCTTCGCGTTGCTGATATAAAATGATTACAGTTTTTAAGTAATATGGTCGGGTCCTATGTGCTTACAGTCGCACCGTATACCCCCGTAAATGATCTACGATCATAAACTCAATAGAAGCTGAGTTTTATGAGACAACCGTTCCTGCACTAAAAGGTAATTGTCACTGTTGACACCATAAATTATTCATTTACATCAAAAATGTAGAAGATGGACAAAGCCATGAGCACCTAACTAGATATCTCAGTTATCTGTTACTGTCATTCAAAAACATAAATGCCAAAACCAAAGCCTTATGTCAGAGCCAAGAGCGATAGTTTACAATCGAAAATGTAAAAACTGTCAGTTTTCTCATAAGATCGTCAAAAATCCTAAAAAGCTTCGAAGCAGCTATCAAACTGACGAAAAAACTATGGAAAGTATTTCATATTAAAATCATAAGACCCAAAAGAGAGTTAGCATACGAAGAAGTAGAAGTTAAGAAATTTTCAGCTACAGCATTCTTATGCCGCAAGCACAAAAAAATTGGGGCTTGGAAATTCATAGAACGTTACATATTTTAACTTAGTTCAGTCTCGCATCCCCATCGTATCGTCAGTTGTGAAAAACGATTAGGACCTCGCTTTAAGAAGTCAATGTAAACTATAGGTCCACCTATGCGCAGATGTGTAACAGACAATGCTGAAGGGATGTCCGCTATGGTTTGAATTAGTCGAGAAGCAATGTACAATTGTTTAAGAAGTTCTTGCACCAGAAATGATTCTGGTTTGCCAGCGTGAATATTTCGGTGTCCTTAAACGTCCTTCATTAAATACACGATGAATTACAACTGACATCACCCGCAGATTAGCATGTGTTGGCAACAATGTTCCCTAGAAATGTTAAATGGTGCATGCGCTTGTAAACTGCACTGTTCCCAAAATGTCACTGACTGTAGGGAGTATGGAAGTCCATTTCAATCCTACGGCCATCAAACGAAAATACAAGTAAAGGTAAGCCATCTGTGAAAATGCAGTTGGCAATGTATGGGCCTGTGCAACTATGGAACATTTAAAAGCGTCCTATAAATGAATTTGAGGGTTTTGCCTCGAGTGGCCTCTTATTGCTGTCAATGGGTATTTCGTCGCCATACAAATGGATTGGTGTGAACCCAACTAGAAAGTGTGGCCACAAGGTAACATTATTGCACTTAAACTATATTCATGATCATTATTAGTAACATAGTCGGCGATTTTGAAGGAAACCTTGCCGATCAAGGGCTGCTTTTGAAATCATACGATCCCCTGATCTATCATTATCATCATCAATACGAAGAAAAAAAAGTTGAAGATGTTTTTATTTTTGCTAGGAAACATGATCAAGGAATATGCGAAAAATTCTGAATAAAAGTAAAACCTTCCTCCTGGATGCCACTTTTATTAGTTCAACCATCCTCATGTTATCAAGTCAAGATAACCAAAATTTGAAACTCATTACGTGTTTACAACTATAGAATTTAATTAACACTTGCTGTAGCCAATATCGTTGAAAATTTCTCAAAAAGGTTTCTTACAAAAATAAAAAATCTTCCTCAAGTATGACATTGACAATCCAAACCGATCTTCGTATCACAGGCGTGGAGAAGCATTGACTTCTTCTAGGCGCTGGAAAGATTGTTGTTCACAAACGTTCATTTTTAAATTTTCATTTTAAATTTTTTAATCACGGTTGCTCCATCAACTAAGAGTGGCTGCTTTTCAGGGGGCCGTGGAAAAAACCTAATTACAATGCTAATAAAACAAATAAATAAAAAAAGAATATTTACAATGTTAAATTAGAATAAATGAAAAATTAAAATCTATTTACATTTCAGTCTACATTTAAAAGTAGACAGAGAGGGGGCTAGCTTGACCTCATGTTCTAATTCATTCCAAACATTGGATCCACGGAACGAAAATGCCTTTTGGCCATTACTTGTTTTCATTCGTGGAGCAAGCAAGTCAGTCTTCAGAATTTTTCAAATTTACAGTCTCCCTTGTCGAGTTTCTCGTGAATAGAGTAGAGAGGTAAGTGGGCGCGAGACAACTTTTTGATTTAAAACAATGGTAGCCGTCTCTTGTTTGATCATGTCATGGACTGTCGGCCATTGGAGCTCTTTTATCAAGTTTGCTGCTGGTGCATCATAGCTACTGTTGGTAACTATTCTCGCAGCACGATTTTGTAACTTTTGTAGCATTAACAGGCGAGAGTCTCCACAGCTACCCCACACAGAGCAACAGTAGCGAAAATGGGGCTCAACGATACCTCTATACATCTGACACATGGTATGCTTTGGAAGCAATTTCTTAGCATATTTTAGGAAACCCAAAGAGCGAGAAATCTTTGAACGTACAGCCTTAGTATGCTCATCCCACACAGGATGTTTATCAAGTTGTACTCCCAAGTATTTTGCATTATCTACAACATCAATATGCGAGTTGCCAATGGCGAAAGACGGGGTCGGTACTGATTTGTCTGATATCTTCTTGATATTAGGCCTCGAGCCTATAACCATTGCTTGTGTTTTGATTATATTCAGAGACAGCTTATTACCTTCAAGCCACTGTTTCAAGGACTCTAAATCACTGTTAAGGGTTTCATTAAGCTCGTCGATATTCTTAGAAGAATATGATATACTGGTTTCATCGGCATACATCGCTACTTCACTATTTTTAAGAGAAAACGGCAGATCATTTATGTATATGAGAAATAAAAGGGGCCCAAGGCAAGAGCCTTGAGGAACTCTACATTTTATTTCTTCCATATTTGAGGCTACCCCATTCACTCTACAAAGCTGCCGCCTGTTTTTCAGGTAGGAGGAAAACCAGGTGTGTTCAAGGCCAATCACTCCATACTTTTCTGGCTTTTGGAGTAGAATATCGTGATCTACAGTATCGAATGACTTTTTCAAGTCAATAAATACTGTAGCAGTGAATCTTCCTTTGTCCATATTAACATACCAGTCATTTGACATGTGCGGTCTCAGAGAAGTCTATCAGATAGAATATTTCATCGTGTTTCAGGTGCGCAACTATAGGATATTTAAAGGGCAAGGGTTGTCTGGTATAGAAATGGCGCATAAAGACATTAGTCCGCCAAATGAGACATCGAGGGCTGTCGAGAGCCAGGTCGGGTCCTGGAGTTATTCATAGGCTTGGACCTTAAGTGACTACAGCCTTCAGGGGCTTGGAGAATGAAAGGAATATCTTTTTTACGAAAACTAGTTCAACAATTTAATTGACTGGCCAGATGAGAATACAGCAAAAGTAACTTCTTTGCCAAAAAGGGCAGGGGTTGAAACCCCCACATCCTCCTTTAGATGCGCCTCTGCCTGTTTTTGGTCTCAAGAGAAGTTTTCAGTGATATCCATAATCAATTGAAATGGCTTACCTCTAAACCAGCAGCAGTAGACAAAACTATGTTTCCATGAAGACTTATATTGAACCAATAACCAACAGCAGATGTTTTTCCATTCAAGGCTACCAAGATATCATGACAGACAGTCCTTGGTCTCTTCAGCAATAGTATATCCTGTTGAAAAAACAAGAGCCTCGTAAATACAATGGATGTGTTGCTGCATGAAACTAACTATTTGACCAAGTACTGAGAACTTCATAAATCTGGGGATAATATTTTCTGAAAAGCATCCTAGAAGAACATAAATATCAAATTTTGTGCTATCATGGAGCTTAGTTCTCAAATAGATGGCCCAAATCTTTGGTGTTCACAAATGTGGGGATCACAGTCCTCTTTCTAAAGCCTGGTTCTTATTAGGTCGTTCGAGTCGTTGGAACAAACGACCATAACGACCTAAAGACACAAAAGACTAAACTGAACAGCAAATATAAATTCATGCCTTTAGATGCAAAAACGTTAGCTACCCATCTTTATATCAGGCTGACACTTGCAGTTTACCTTGTTTAAGTTTGCGACTTGGCCACTTGGCAGTTGAATGCCCTCTGCCAGCCATCACTGTTCTCTTTAAAATGGAGTGCAAATCAAGAACAAACAATACAGCATATAGGTTCCTAATCAATAGAATGGTTGATGTAAAATTCTATTTCCTATTTCTTTAAACCGAATGGCTTCAATGAAACGTCAGTTATTTTGCTGTATTCATACAGTTCGACTTTTCTGAAATCTTCAATATTCTCAGAATCAGAGTGTTTTCTTCTTCTCTAAATATTCATGAAAAATTTTCAAAAATTTAACCATCGTGATTGCTAAACTTTTTGAGGAATCACAGAATAATTTGATAACGTCACATCCTCAACTGAGTTGAAATATGACATCATTGTAATTTCAAATAGTCGAGGTTCCTGAAAAGTCCAACGGTAAAATGACAGGATTGTATCTAATGAGTTTCTCATGAACCATTCAATTCTTCGAACTAGGTCATAGAGTATTACAACTGCCTTCTTACACGGCTTTAAAGAATTGGGACCTATGTTAACTGATGCTATTGTTCTAAAACCCTTCTTAATGCGATGGGCAGTTTAACTAGGGTAAGGTGGGGTACTTTGAGTCCACATTGGGCATTTTTCGAAACAAATAGAGTATCCTCACAAAGTCGTTGGAAATATTGAAGATCTTACTTCAAGTTTTCCCTACATGGAATCTTTTGTCATTCTTGGAAGCTTGTTCCCGTTCTTTAATTTGAAGTGTAAATATTCTTTTAAGAATTTTTTACTTTTCTCACTTTTGCGTGCAATTTCAACCTGTCGGCGGGAAAATTTGGGTGTATTCGAGGAAAACAGTATCTATTTCATCAGGATGATGGTAAATTCAATAAAAATAAAATTTTAGAATGCTTTTATGGATAACTGCGATTGAATTTTCAGAGTTTCGCAGCCAAAGACTTGAAAACTTGCACAGAGAAAACTGAAAATATATCGTACCACCATCATCGCATATTTAGGCCTATTCTTGAAGAAGGAAATGCAAACAAAGTTTCTTTCAAAATGATATCTAAAAGAAGTGAATTCTTATGTCTTGTTCTGAAACCACTAGAATTTGAACAAAAAAGTGTACCTTATGCTGCTTTCGATGTATCATCCATTCGCTTGCAACATTATCTCAATTTTTGCTATGATTCGGGAGCCCTTGCCAATTCATGCACAACGCGACTCTTAACAAAATCCTATGAAAATCCCAGTAGACCCAAATTACCCCACCTTGCAAAATAATCGAAATGAAATCTACCGAATAGCAAAAAAATGCCATAAAACTCTTAGCATCTTTCCAAATGATTGAACATGAGATTGATAATGATTTGTTGACGAAAAGAAGTTGCAACTTGGCATAAATCGAAAGTTTTCTACGCTGTCAGATCATGAAAAAAGTTTAGACCGGTGAAAATAACGAAACTGAAGCACCAGAAATTATCAAATAATTCTTCGACACCACTTAAACAGCTCCTGAAAGTATTGACTTCAACGCCCACGAAATCATGAATTGAAAGTTTTAACTTACGATCGCTTTAAAAGCAAAGAGACAAATAGACCCAAATTACCCCCACCTTATCCTATTCCACGAAGGGGTCTGGATCAAACGACATAATCATACATTTAAGAAAAATCTGTCTAAGGAATTTTTGAAAGTGGACAACATTGATAAACACTACAGCCACTATTCAATGGAGCCTCTCGTATGAAAATTATGAAATATCATTCGATGGATGGATCGCTGCAGATTTGATTGAACGTCTATATCCATTAATACAATCTATTTTAAGAATTTGACACTATTCTCTGCACACGCTCAGCATTACCTCATCAGTTATTCCCTTGGTTAAGTCAACTTGAATTATCTCAAAATCAGAAGTTAGTCGCGTGCATGGTAAATTCATCAGGTCCACATCCGGATGCGTGAATACCTGCAAAATATTACATTGGTTCAGTTTAGTTTTTTCTTAAGATAGAAAATTCACTAAATAGCAAAAACTCTTCTTTGCATGCTGCAGTAATGCCATCTTTTGCACAACTATACGAAAGCATACTGGACATACTTTGAAATAATAACATGAGCTTCTTTCACGAGACATGTACGTACGTATCACGCAAAAATGTACGTTTGCTGACGATACAGCACTCAAAGGGCACACAGCAAAAGACCTGGGAGTTTTTAAGAGTCTTCAAACAAGGGAAAAGGAGAGAGTAAATTATTTGGCATGTCTCTAAACAAGAAAGAAACTCAGTCATATCATTTTCAAAAATGAAGGAAATGTCACAGTGAAGCATCAAAATAGATGGAGTAGAAGTGGAGCAAGTGAGGGAATTTCATTATTTAGATGGTTTCCCTTCCATGGACAGTACAAGCTAAGTCGAAATTAATAGAAGAATTGGAAATATCAGCATTTGGAAATGTGATCACCATTTTCGGCGGCAAAAAATCTCAATCGAATCGAAACAAGGATTGGGTCATCAAAAAAGCTTATATCTGGCCGATCATGAAGTAAGCATATGAAGCAGGGAAGACAGGAAAATAAGAAGGAAGGAAGACTGATAGTTTTGAGCTTTTGTGCTACAGGAGAAGGCAAATAAATTGGATTGATAGGAAATTTAACGATGGAATGTTGAGCTCGGCGTTGAGGTAAATGCGTAATGAGAGAGACCTACTACATGGACTCAAAGAGCAACAAATGAAGCTTTCCGAAGGAAGCTTGAAACACTCAATTACAAAAGAAAGAGTTGAAGGCACTAGGGATATATGGAGACCAAGAAGAATACACCATCACAACATCAGTGATTAGTTACAACGGGACAGGATTTTTCATTTCACTTTTCACTTCATAATATTTAAACACGTAAAAATTTCAGTATAAGCAAAATACTGTTTTTCAAACTGACGTGTTAAAAGCAAATTAATATACCGGGTGTCCCAGAAAAAACGCAACAGATTTGATCGGGGCTAGCAGCAAGAATTTAGATCCAATTAATTCAGAATGATTTTTGAAATAATCCTCGACAGTTAACTTGATGATAAATACATTATTGGTTGATGCTGGTGCATTGACAGTAGGAATATTAATGTTGAAAGTAAAAGTTTGTTTCCACTTCCAAACCAGAGATTGTGAGTTTTGGCCTACACTGCAAACACGCTGTTTGGGGAATCTCCGGAATTACTGCGAAATACCAGCAAATCCAAACCTTAACTTCACAATCAAATACATTAATTTTGCCCTCAAGAGAAATCTTTCTATATCCTACACAGTCTCAAAAAGTTAGAACTGTATCTGTTAAATAGATTAAAAATAAGTTAATTTTGCAATCTTCATTTTTTTTGAATGAAATCCTTTTTGTATAATTCTGTCTAAGCATTATTACGAATACAATCACATATACCCACGGGAAAAGTATCAATGTATAAGATCCTTGAAAATGCTCACTCGTGCGTGGCTTTTTGCCGGTGCACTGTGATTGAAGAGACATATTCCTTTGTGTATACACGGAACAACATGTTTGTCCATTTTCACGCTCAAAACTACTACGTTATGCTTATGACTAAGGAAAATAAAACTATGGGATGGGAGTTCTTGCGTCTGCAGATTGTGCAAAACTTTTGTCAAAGACTTAGGGTTTTTATGAATATCTTTAATTTTTTTGAAAATTGTAAATAGGGTTAGGGTTGTTGGCGTTAATTAGCTTTAGCTATTTTTTATATTGCCAACTGTAAACAAATAAAAAAACAAACAAATTGTTAATAATAATTTCCCTAAACAGCGCGTTTGCAGTTAGGCCAAAGTCCGAAAGCGCTTGTTTGGAAGTGGAGGCAAAACTGGACTTTCTTTATTAACACTCCAACCCTCAATGCACCAATATCAACAAACAAGTTATTTATCTTCAAATTGACTATCGAGGATTATTTTAAAATTGATTCTGGGTTGATTAAATCTAAATTCTTGTCGCTATCTCTGATCAAATCTGTTGCGTAAATATATCTTGCAAAAATATCTTGGCATAATGATTGATGATAATTCAAAATGGGATAGCCAAATCAAGAACATTCAGGGAAGAGTTTCGTGGGCTCTTGGTCTGTTGAAATACGCTAAACGGTATGTTCCCCTTGGCATGCTTAACAGCAAGTATAAAGGTATAGTAGAGCCTCATTTCAACTACTGTTGCTCGGTATGGGGCTCTTGTGGAACCACTAGGTTGAATAAATTGCAAAGATTGCAAAACAGGGCAGCTAGAATAGTAACGGATAGTGATTTTGATACATCAACTGCACCTTTCATTCAAGACTTAGGATGGCCGACTATCGAACAACTTATCCACAGAGAAACATCAACAATTACCTACAAATGTCTGAATCAGCTAGCCCCTGCTTACCTTAGTGGTTGTATTTCTAAACTGTCAGATCCCCATACACGAGTTCTACGGAACTCTGGGACTGACGTACATATACCTCGAATGAGAACTTCTAACGGACAGAAATGTTTCGCTTATCGTGGAGCCAAAGTTTGGAATGATCTTGATTCAGAAACGAAGTTGGCATCCAATATTCAGTGTTTCAAATCGAGGCTAAAAAATTCCATGGGCCTCTAATGCTGGGTAATTCCGCTTTCTTTTTCTCCATTTATTTCGCTCCTTAGTTGGCATGGGTCTGATAGATAAAATAGATTTAAAGTGAAAATAAGTTTCTAGTTGTTTATCAGTAGGTTTGAACACTTTATTTTGTAGCATTTTTTTTCTTTCTTTTCTTTCACAGGGCCAATTGTAAAGCAGATGCATATTCTGAATTGTTACCCTGTATAAATAAGTTTAAAATGAATGAAATGAAATGAAAATGCGTTTTTTCTTGGACACCCGGTATAAAATGATAAAAAACCATGTAGCCCTAATGCAATCATTATTAGCGAAGTAGACTTGCCGGAAGTCCCGGCGGGTCCACTCCTATATAAGAGTTGTAACCATGACAGTCTGGCACTTTTGGAAATGAACCCTTATCTCTGATTTTTGTTCTTTGAGAATAACCCTTTTCCGGCATTTTCTCTGACACAGGACAGAAAATTACTACCCTAATTTTGTGATTTCTAGGAGGTTCCTAAAGACCAAGGGTTAGAGAAAATACTTCAGTTTGGACAGTATCCCACACCTTAAATCACTGATATTCATATGTAGACACCTAATTCGAAGGATTGGTCAATTATCCACCAAGACTTTTTGACTTGACATTATTTCTTTGGAATGACATCATAAAGTATCCTCTTGTGGATATAAGCAATCAAGAAGCGTGAAAATGTTTATCAATTCCATCTTAACATTATAATGCAAGACATTATATTTCAAAAAGTGGCTCATCTCATCCAATTCATCAATACTTTCCATCCAAAAACAACAAACAACGTCGCCTTAGCTGTAAACAAAGCTCATAGCTCTGGTGCGTCCATTAGGGATTTAGGGTTGTTCTGTTTTCAAAACTTAAACATGTAAAAAGATATCAGTTGAACCTTGCAACTTCCCCGTTGCATTGCTTTCCTTGCCATTTGATTTGGGAAGGTTTTCGTAATATGATAATGAATGCAGCAACATAACACTGCAGCAGCTGTACACTTAGGGTACAAAAGTATGGAAACGATAGCCTAAAACATGGCGGCAAAGATGTCCTATGGCCTATGAGCCTCGTAACAAAAGGGAGATTTTCTCTCCAACCAGACCTCAATTTAAACTCTTATGGCGGGAAACTATTCGCCATCTCGTCTTCTGTTTATCAAACAGACAAGGACAAGTTTTAGAAAACTTTTTATGAATTTTGAGACGAAAACTTCGAAGTAGTGTTGTTGTCTTGAGCTGCAAGAAATGGAGGAGATATGAAACTGAAAAGTTGTCAAAACATCAGTTTGCTTCAATGAAGAGTTGGTTGGGATAGCTTCATTTTATGCTGTTTACACTGGAAATTTTGATTTTGAATCAAACTTTTTGGAATAATCGAGAAATTTTCAGAATTTTGGCTGTAAACTCAAGGAAAGCTGCTAACAGGTAAGCTTGTAATTTCGATTTCTCTTGCGACCGTTGCAGTTGTTGCCTTGTAATGGCTTCACATCAAACCTCCGATGGCTCAGTCAACACGAATAAACCAGAAATAAACAAAATAACATTTTGTTTTCAGATTTCAGCTTTTTAAGGTACTTTCATAAAGATTTGTCTTGCTCGAAAAGAAAGGTGTCACCTGAAAAAATAATGTAACTTACCTGCTCATAACTTGCCTTGAGTTTACAGCCAAAATTCTGAAAATTTCTCGATTATTCCCAAAAGTTTGTTTCAAAATCAAAATGTCCAGTATATTCAGCATAAAATGAAGCCATCCCAACCAACTCTTCATTGAAGCAAACTGATGTTTTGAAAACTTTTCAGTTTCATATCTCCTCCATTTCTTGCAGCTCAAGACAACAACACTACTTCGAAGTTTTCGTCTCAAAATTCATAAAAAGTTTTTGTAAAACTTGTCCTTGTCTCTTTGATAAACAGAAGACGAGATGGCGAATATTTTCCCGCCATAAGAGTTTAAATTGAGGTCTGGTTGGAGAGAAGATCTCCCTTCTGTTACGAGGCTCATAGGCCATAGGACATCTTTGCCGCCATGTTTTAGGCCATCGTTTCCATACTTTTGTACCCTAAGTGTATATAATTATGAAGAGCATGCATGTGAACAGAAAGAAACACAAACACAAGTTTTTCTTACCACAATACCATACTTCTTGCGCAACTTCTTCTCGCCAGATACACAGATATGCAGACAAATACCTTTGTGCGCATGGACCTAATTTTCAGCAGAGTCCAACTGGTCCAACAGAGTCCATGTTTGGTTTGATTCATTTTCCCGCCCAAATTGCCCAAAGGTCCAGGATGTTGTTGTCGTTGTCATTGTTGTTGTTGCTTATGTTCAGGATTCCATTCAATTTGGAAGACCTTTTTTTGGCAAAGCATGTTTTGATATCGCAAATGGTAAGCCTTGTCTTTCTCAGCCTTCTTTGAAAGTAGGAAACGACATTTTATTTTGATAAACGTTTACAGTTTAAGCCAACAACATGAGCATATAAGTGAAAAAACAATGGTGGTTTTCTATCTTCCAGTACCACATTACCAATTACAAACTTTGCGTATGCACCAGGGTCATCAGGCCTAGGGTACACTTGGTCACATTTGATTAAATCATCTACATTGTGTCAGATTCAAAACCTACATTGTAGTGATACTAATTTCAGAATTGTGCATTTGAGGCAGCTTGCAACACTGAATAATGTCTAATTTCTTAGCAAGAGTTACATACATACAAAGCCAGGGGAATTTTGACAGGCTGATCAAATATTTTGTAAACAAATAAACTTATGGCAGTTATGCACTGGGCTAGTAAAATGAAGTAGAATAGATAGTTGTTACCAAGACACAGTGTTATGATCAGCTCATTGCTTTATTTCAACCTTGCAATGTGAGCCAAAGGTTTTAGAATGTGGAAGGATAGGATTACCACAAAACTCCAAATTGTCTTCAAGTGTTGTTTTTGTAGACAGTAGACCAATCTATCTCCCATTGCATATATTTTCCAAGAAAGCCAGAAGTTTGAAACATTGCACCAAAACTGGACCTTCTGCTTTAAAACCAGTTTGCAGTATCTTTGATTGACTGATACTGTAAATGTTATTGTTGAGTGTGGAGGGTAAGGAATCAATTTTAGTCATCTAGATGAGTGGTTTTGGCTCAGTTGTATGCATTTTAATATATTTTTACCAAGAGTCATGTCAACAGTCATAAATCTACATATGTTAATATTTGACTCTTTTTGAATTTTGAAAACTCTCGGAAACATTTCTGAAAAAGGACCCTTTTTCCTAGTTTCTATGTCCTAGATTTTTCACAAATTCCCGACCCTTTCTCCTAGATTCCGTAGACTCTCATGGTTACAATCTTCCATAGGAGTGGACTCGCCGGGCCGGAAGTTTACTTCGTCAATGAAAAAAATTGGGAAAGGGAAAATTAGGAAAGGGAAAAGCGAAATTTCGTTGTTTACTGTTTCAGGCAGACTTCTAACAGATGACGAAATAGACTTGGGGCAAGTCTATTAGCGAAGCGGAGAAAAAAAACAAGACAAAAGAAAGTATTAGCTCTGGCTTAGTGTATTGATATCATCGTTTGATAGCCGTTTGAAGGCACTGAGGGAGGGTGCCACTTTAGTTTCCCTACTCAAGCTGTTCCATAGTCTGCCCCCTCGATACGATAACGACTTTTTACCAGCGCTAGTTTTTAAAAGTGGCAGTTTTAGATCGGTATCAGTTGAATGAAGTACACGACTGTTGCTGTCTGAACACCTTGAGGACAGATTTTGCACGTATTCGGGAGCAAGTTCATTCAAGGATTTATACATCAGTATTGCTGTTTCTTTTTGAATAAGATTGGAAATCATTGGCCAGCCTAGACTCTGGATAAGTGGGGCCGCTGATGCATCATATGCACTACTCATGATCATTCTTGTTGCTCAATTTTTCACCTTTTGCAAGCTGTCAATGCTACGCTTACTGCAATTACCCCACATGGAGCAACAATAACTCAAATGAAGCCTAGACACACTTTACAAGGACTTCTGTGGAGAGATATTTCTTTGAAGACTTCACCAGTCCAAGAGCTCGGAGTGCTTTTTTCTTCACATTTCTGTACAGGAGCTGCGAACTGATTTACAATTGCTGAGGGACAGGGGGGGGGGGAGCTCATCATCGCCTAAGCTATGCAGAATGGCACCTGAAGAATAGGCAAAATCATAAAAAGCGATTATCGATTGACAACTGAACAACTGTTCAATCGATTGACGATTGAACGTGCCCCAGTGCCACCTAACAGTTCCTACAAGTGTATTGTAACTCTGGCACAGCACCACTTGTACTTATGCTGTGTCATGAATGGACTCTTCGTTGCATTTTGGAATAATATATACTGGGTTTTAGCCAGTAAAGAGTTCCCACTTATAAAAATTCATAGCATCAAGAGTTTTTCACGGATTTGAATGATTCAAACTCTATCTAGTTAAAAGCCAACATATCGAAGTACTTTCTGTGATTTTTCTCGCCTTCCTACGAGCACTGTAAATGTAGGTAAATTCAACTTTACAAATATTTTATGGTCGCGAAATGACTGAAGAAGGGCCTAAAACATTGATCAAATCATAATGGACTCCTCACGAAGCACAATAAAGAAAGTGCCATCTTTTTTTCAATCTAAAAATTTACATGACAAGTTACTAAATACACTACTTAAGTTACTTTACAATACTACGACGACGATACCAAGAGGAGCAAAAAGAAGAAAAATTGAAAAGAAAAACATTTAAACAAAAACCAGACAAAACTATTAAGAAAGATATAGATAACAAAAAATAAAAACAAAACAAAAAGGTGTTGCAAAGAAAGAGTGCTTGGTGGCTGTGTGGTTTCTAACAGAGTTTGGAAAGAACTTAATCTAAACGACCGGTTTCCTGAATGAAGTGTAATGTTAGTTTGAGTATATTCCTGTTAACATTATTGGGGAGGTTTTCATCACCATACAATGTGAGCTGCGTTAGAACCTCATTTAAAAGATTAGCATATCCAGATGGCAGGGTTGGTAACTTAGCTTTTTTTACGCCAAATTTTGGAAATTTGGCTTTTTTCTCTTCTTGTTGGCTTCAAAAATTAAGTTTGGCTTTTTGGCTTAATTTTGGCTTTTTTGGAGACTCTGGTCAATTTTCATTCAATTCACTTCATACTTCACTAAATTTCTAATTTGATTTGTGTTCTGAGCCTAAAATGTTGTGGGACAATCACAATCTCGGGCATTTTCTTTGCAATACTACATTAAAGGCAAAGGGTTTTTAGCCGGAGCTACACAACATGGGATGTGAAAACAATTGAATGGAAGTTTCTATTGTTTAAAATAACAATAGAACAATAGGTGGTGCAACAATAGATCTATTGTTTTGAAAGGTTTGGCTTTTTCTGGCTTTTTTCCGACCACGGTTTGGCTTCGGGGCAGTCCGGGGATCTACCAACCCTGCCAAATGGTCGTAACAGTGGATGAATTTCAGCAGGAAGGTTTTGTCGTTAAACCGCAAAAGATAGGCAAAGCATCAAAAACTGCTCCGTATCCTCAACACCATCGTTCGTAGGGCACACTGGGTTTACAGTGGACTTAAAATCATGCCTGAATTTTGTGAAAATTCAATTTGTTGAGACCCACTCTAAGCTGACAATCTCATTGGGTCATGAATCCCGAAAACAGATTTTGCAGAGGGGGCGGATAATTGACAAAAGTTTTTTTCTTAAGACAGTGACAGATGGTGCAAGTCTAATCTCTAGGTCAAGTTCATTCCGTTCAGTAAGGCAACTAGGATAGAAACTAGACTTGAATTTTTCTGTTCTTGCCCTTATTCGCCCTATGACATCCGGATTGCGAAGAGTGTAATGCGACTGCTGAAGAGGGGGGATTGCTTCTGTCATATACGAAGGTGTTAGATTATTTACAATTTTGTAGAGCAGAGTGAGGCGTCTGCTCCACCTTCGTGTATTCAGTGATTCCCAGCCAAGCTCTGCGTACAGATTCGCTCGCGAAGTTCCTCTCCATGCCCCTGTTACAGCCAGGGCAGCAGCATACTGGACGGACTCTAGCTTTTCCACAAAACTTGTTAAAATTTCGTTGTGACTAAATTCGCATAATTTTGCTGGTGAGTGGTAGATGACATCTTAGTCTAGATGGGGACGAACATGCAACTTGCGATCGCTCATGGTTGAGAGATATTGCACTGCACATTTATTGCCATGGGACTGAAAATCTTGGGTATTTGTTTGAAAATTTATGTCATATAACGTTTGAGGGAGGTGAAGTGACAATTGCGTATTGTTCTGTATGTAAAGAGAATCCTTACAATCTGATCAATGTTTTAGCATCCTCTTCAATCATTTTGCAACTATGGATTTTTTACGAAGAAAAATTTACCGATACTTCTAGTGCCGGTATGACGTCGAGAAAACTCACAAAAATACTTGAATCCTTCAGCTTCTAGCTCGAATTTGAATCATTCAAATCTTTGGAGCACTCTAGGTGCTATAAATTTTCAAAAGTGCGAACCTTATTCTGGCTCGCCCGGTAGTAGCTTTAGACAAAAGCCGGACCTGATATTCTTTATTTAGGAATTAACAGTGATTTCCAGTCAGTACAATTTTCCAAACTAGCGGAAGTTTGAGTAGTCATAGCGGCAAAAATTAATTCAAAAATACAGCATTATCATCCACGTGCTCATAAAAATGCAACATAGACAAATTACAGTAAGACACCAAAGGGAAATGAAAGTGGGTTGCAACCTTGTAGCTGCTACATAGAAGCAAAACAGTGATATATAAGTACATTAAGCCAAACGAAGGACCATTAATAAAACAAATTATAGGTGACATACCACAAGAAAATAGGATGCTAATACAGAGAAAGTTGCAGGAAAAGATCATATCGCCTCGACGTTCTTTTTTCAAATCAACTGATAACCTTCCACGCAAAATGAATTTGAAAAAGATTCTATTTAAAGGATGGGAAAAAGACGCGGTATCAATACTTACTCCAATAAATGAGAATACTTTCTGTCCACTATGAAAACTCCACTGACCGAAAACTAGCCCGGAAACTTATGAAATCACGTCACTGCAAAGGGAATTCTACCCTCAATATACCTTCGAGTTAAATACTGCAGGCGGATGCAATGGAACTGTTGTACTTCGTTTATCAAAGATTTGTCCCTTGTGACAAAAAATTTCAGCTTTATCAAATATCTTGCACAACACTTTTGATTTCGAGACTGATAAAGAAATCAAGCTATCAAGTCCTTAAAGCTGATGGTTCTAAAATAGGAAGTTCAACTGTGATAAACGTTCAGAGGATGAATTTAGCAGAAACGCAATTTGGCGTTAGTATTTAGGAAATAACTACGCGTATCCAAATATGAAAATTAGTAAGGACAAAGGTCTATTTTCAGCCATGACGGAATTTCTTTCTCTGAAATCATAATGCAAAATGCAGGCTTTGGGTCATCCCAAAAACACGTGTCAAGCAGTAAACATGGTCAGTGTTCAGTAGGCTTAACGCAACACTTTGAGTGATCAAAACAAGTTACAAATTCACTTTGAGAAGTTGTCCGACTATTAGTATTAATACAAATCACAGCGGACGCAAACATGGATAGCGATAGACTATCTTCGGGCAGCAGCATAAACCAAAAAATAAAACCTTCTTTTCTCACAGGAGATTGGCAGTTGCTACTGGTGATAAGTAACTTGAAATAAGATTTTGACCTTTATTAATTCACTTTGAGAGGTGGTCCATCTATCAGCATTAAAACGAATGACGCTGGATAAAAAACGTTTTGTGTTACGTAAAGCGACAAGAATCGTGGATATCTGATTGGATGAAGTGACGACCCGGGGGGGGGGGGGTACTTGACCAGATTTTGGAGACGGGAACGTGCCATCAAGGTTTCAAAAACCATACCCGTTCCTTATGCCAAATTTTTCCAAAATGTATACCCGACTTTATACCAAGTTTTCAAAAATATATACCCGACCCCATATCAATTGCGAAAATTGCGAAAATTTTTAGTACCCCCCCCCCCCCCGGGAATGACAACAGATGAAGATGGCCTGACATTGACGATGGCAATGAACGTGCGCAAGAGATGAATTTGAATTACGCGACATTTTACATACAAGTTGCTATCATACCAAATGAGAATTGTACCCTTTTCGACAGCCTTTTTATGATTCCCTATTTTGCAGAACATAAAGTTTGCACGTTTTCATATGCTACAGAACTTTGAAGCTATTTTCTAAATAATCTGTGGGCTAAAAAAGTAACTTCCGTGGAAAAATATCTGATCAAATTTCTGAATTGGAGGTAATGATGACATTTATATGGCAGGCACTGCGTACAACATCAGGTACAAAGTAGAGCTTGGTTGATTATCGCCTGCAGATACGGGGAAATGAGGTTCTGAAAAAGCTATCAATAAACTGTCATCACTCTACTATTCATAACTATTTCACTCCAAACTCTCCTACCCACGACTTTGGAACTCGAGGGGCCACCAGAGGTAATCTATTCATTTCTTTAAAAAGGACCACCCTCTATGGAGCCAAAACAGTTCAGTATTTGGCTCTAAATTGTGGAATACTCTGCCACTTTTCATTCGTGTTGCTGGTTCAATCTCAATTTTTCGCTCTAAATTAAAATCCCATTTCATTAACTCATATGTCTAATTTGAAAATTTCTTGATGTTCATATGCTTTATGTTTTATGTATAAAGTTTTTACTTTCTTTGTTTTTATGGGGGGGGGGGTTCTCTCTCTCTCGATTAGTTTACCTACTTAGGAGCCCCTCCTTACTCAGTCAATCCTATAAACAATCATGTAGTGTCATTTCTTTTGTTTTAGTTTGTAGTCATTTAACCCTTTGATGTAGTTAAATTTTAATATTATTGTATTTAATTGTTTGTAAATGTGTAGAATGGTATGCAGGATAAATTGATAACCAACTGAAAATGAAACTGAAAATAGAAGGCTGCAGAATCCATTGTAACGAAATCACTTATCATCAAAAGTAGAAATTGACCCAAGAAAGTCTTTGAAACGAGAAATGTTCTCTATCGACCAGTTCACTGCATTGTTTCTACGTCTAAATGTATTTTCCATATAAGAAACTTACATCAGTCCATCATACTGTGAAGCTTTTCGTTCTTTAGTTCTAAATGTTTCTTGTCTTGTTCTTAGTTTTTAGTTGCATGAATTATGAACTAGTTTCTAACAGTACCATGTGTCTGTTTCTTGACATAAAACGCAATGCTTAGCAAGAAAGGCAATTGCCTTTGGGTCAAAACATGAAATTATCTCTTAAGCCCTCCTCTCCTGTAAGCCCTTTCTGGCGTGTTTGACATTAAATAAGCCCCCGCCTTGACGACTTAATTGGTAGAGTTTTTACGGTACACGTATTTTTCTAAGAAACCAATAATTTTGGCCAGTACTTAAGGTTTCATAAATTATCAGAATTTGAGTGCTCAGAATTTCTTACGAGTTTTTTTGAAGGTAATAACGTATTCATTTTTTGATTTAACAATCGTGGAAAAGTCTTAAGATGATCTGAGATTGAATCAACATAAATTTTCATCTCTAGGCCTTACCATTCTATGGCCTCAGCAAATTGGTTTACTTCCTTTTGAGACAACCAGACGTGTTTTTTTTAGTATAGTTACAATAACGACTTCTACCCGTGTGCTTATCCGGCCAACAAAATGAATGATCGAAAAAATCATAGTTACAATAACGACTAATGTCAGTGTGTTTATCCAGGCAACGAAATGAATGGTCGAAAAAAAGATAGTTACAATAACGACTACTGTCAGTGTGTTTATCCGGCCAACGAAATGAATGGTCAAAAAAATTATAGTTACAATAACGACTCCTGTCCGTGTGTTTATCCGGTCAACGAAATGAATGGTCAAAAAAGTCATAGTTACAATAACGACTCTTGGCCGTGTGTTTATCCGGCCAACGAAATGAATGGTCAAAAAAATCATAGTTACAATAACGACTCCTGGCCGTGTGTTTATCCGGCCAAAGAAATGAATGGTCAAAAAAATCATAGTTACAATAACGACTCTTGGCCGTGTGTTTATCCGGCCAAAGAAATGAATGGTCAAGAACATTATAGTTACAATAACGACTTCTGTCTGCGTGTTTTTATCCGGCCAACGAAATGAATAGTAAAAAAACATAGTTACAATAATGAATTCTGTCCGTGTGTTTTTATCCGGCCAACGAAATGAATGGTCGAAATGTCATAGTTAAAATAACGACTTCTGTCCGTGCTTTTATACGGCCAACGAAATGAATGGTCAAAAAAAATTATAGTTAAAATAACGACTTCTATCCGTGTGTTTATCCGGCAAACGAAATGAATGGTCGACAAGCTCAAAGGTTGCAGGTCAACAAAATTCAATTAAAATAAGGAAAGAACGCTCTCCAGCACAGCACGAAGAAGACTTTTTAAAACCAACACGCAATAATTGACGTCAAAAAGAGCAAAGTTTGTTCCATCTGGAATATTTTATAACACAACGAAATAAACATTCAGCAAGTTTTTCTTGAATGAATGAACTTATGATGTCATATGGTTATGTTTTGTACGGTAGCTGATACATTGGCAGACTGATTGCATATTCGTAATTATCGCTATTGCTGGATTGATAGACGCTCTAACTATGACTCATGTCCTCACGCTTCCCTAAACGGATATGGCCTAAATCACCTGCAGTTTTTCCTCAAAACCATCTATCCTAAAACGCCGAAAAAAGCGGTCTTCCTGGAGTGCTCCACTGTAAAACAAGCTATCAGTACTTAGATGAATGTTTCTTCGAGCTATTTAAGCAAAACACTCCTACCTATAAGTAATATTTTGCTTGCTTTGGGAAGCAAAAGATCACCTAAACTCGTTCGGTGTTTCGAGATTTTTGTCGTTGCGGCCGTTGCGGCCGTTCAGTCGAACGTGCTTTTGGTTGAATAGACCATTTGCCAATTAGGAAAAAGGGACTGAGACGAGCGCGGCCAATTCCGACAGCCCTAGTAACAGTGGGAAACCCGGGGAATCCTCTCCACTTCAGTGAAACAAGTAAGCCGCACTGAGCGGTCTAGTAGCTGAGCAAACTTGAATATTTTGCTGTTTATTTCCCCTTCCAAGAGTAGTTTGTTACTTTTCTACTATGTAAAGTGTTTGCCCTAGATTATCGAGCCATTTTCTCATTATTTCAAACATTTTGGAGTTTACTCCGAGGCTCTTTAATTCGACGTATTTTGATTCAATTTTGTGTTTAACTTTTGAAAGAAGATTCGAAGGCAAATCTGCAAAATTCATAGATAAACCAGGAAACCTAAATGTGCTTCAATCAGGTTTCACTTTTCACTCGTACTCTTAGCCTCACAATATTCTTCTGAAGATTTTAGTGCCCTATGGTCTAAAAGTCAACTGTGCAAGAATGAATGTTGAATTTCCTTATTTTTCGGAGATTTAAAGATTAATTTCAGGCGAAAATATTTTCAAAAATCAATTGGACTTGGCAGAAGAAAAGATCGTCACTTACGTGCTCGAAGCACATTTAGGTTTCCTCGTTGATTTATTCAAATTCGTAGATTGTCTTTCGAATCTTCCTTCAAAAGTTAAAAATCCTTGGATTTGCAGTTTGTTGTTAAATCTACCTCGAAGTCTTGAAGTTGAGCTAACCGAAAGATTAGAACAGATAATGCCATTTAAGTGAACGAAGAACAATGTTTGAAATTCTTCAAAGGGTCCATAATAAAGCCTCGTACCATTTGAGCCCATTTTACAAGAACCAACAGTCGGAACGATACCCGTTGAAGGCCATTGAAGAGGTAGCAGTTTCCGGCTGACATGGCCTAAACACTGAGCTGCCTTCCGATCGTTGGGAATAACGTCGAATTAAGGTGCCTCGAAGCACACTCCAAAATGAGTGTAAGGATGAGAAATGGCTTGAAAATCGAGGGAAAACACTTACCGCACTAGATAGGAACCCAATAACTCTTGGAAGTGATAAATAGATAGTACAACATTCATGTTTGCACAGCGTCTACACCGAACAGTACAGCTTGCCGTGTATACTGAAGTGGAGAAGATTCCCCGGATTTCCGACCGTTACTAGGGCTGTCGGAATTGGCCGCGCTCGCCTCGATCCCTTTTCCTAATTGGCAAATGGTCTATTGGTGGGAAGATTAAATTGAAGAAAAATCAGCCGATCCGACCACGATATTTGGAATATTCCCTTCTGGTTGGTCGGGGAACAGATCTGTGCCCCGCAGGAAATTTTTATCCGGTTTGAGAACGGTTGGGAAAAAGGCCCCCACTTAAGCGATAACAACAACATAAATTCAATTCAATAAGATGAGCATAAGATGAGGTGATTCTTCTTTGAAAGATCAAAGAAGCTGATGATCTAAATCAACGTTAGCCACATATTTTTGACTTCAGAGGCCCCTTTCTTTTTATATATTTTATTTTCTTTCTTATATATTGGATTTTAATGCCGATCATGTCATTAAGTAAGTTAGGGTTTAAAGCAGGGCACACTGTAAAACAGCAGATATCTATAGTAACTGAATGTATTTACCCTGTTGAAATAAATGAAAATGAAATGAAAAGCGTAAGTTGAAGGCCCTCACGGAGTGAGGCTAACACATTGGTTAACACTGCGCTATTTTCCTCACTTTTCCAGAGCTGATTCGAATGAGTTTTCGTGCATTATGTAGATTATAGTAAGAATTTCAATCGAACCTGAAGCAAATATCCTCATTTTGCCTCGAAAAGACGCTTAAAGAAGTATCGTCATATGTCAAACGTTTTTTTCCTATCTTTTGAATTCTTTAAAAACACCTTAGTAGGGTAACCTTTTTCAAAACAGTCGTGTGACAAAGTGGTTAAGGTGCAGTGTTTTGAATCTTGTGGGATCTACCCGAGTGAAATCGAACCGTTTCGCTGGCACTTCAAACTACAAGCCAACCGCCAACACAGTTGTCCATCCCTCCGAGGTCGGTAAATGAGTACTCAAAGGCAACGCTTAGACAAAAACCGTAGTGCCACAGGCCCAGATCACCTGAATAGCGGCCAGAAACCTAGCCTCCGTTCACGAATAAATATTGTTAACACACACATAGATCCGATCACGCTCCGTTCACGAATAAACATTTCTTCCTTGCTCGACCGCTTTCGAGCATTTTAAAGAGATGATCAAAGTAGTCAGTGCTCAGTTCTCACCTGCTTAACTTACATTTGGACCTTCCCAAATGAAAAGGACTCTGGCGAAACCACTAGATGTATCCTTCCTATATCAAATTTGATGTTTCATAAAAAGTTTCTACACCAATGCTGTACGCTAAGGCGAAATGCATTACTCACACGATATTGATTGATGAATTCTCCAATTTCATATCCAAGTGTTGTTTCATTTCCATTCACAAAGTTGTCTTTTTCGATCATTGGTGAGTCGAGGATGCAGCCATGAACTGAGAATTTTTCTGGTATCAAAATACCATCCTTTTTGAGCAAGAAGGTGCTGCAATGACAACATATCACGAATAAAAAGTTATTTAGTACCAAAAGGTAAGGTATGATGAAAGAGACCCCATCCAGCTGTTACTTTTTTGGCATTCATCTGTTTAATATAAGTACCGGGTTAGTCAGAAAACTCTTTCAATTTACATACAACAAGTATAAAACCGATCCGGAAAATTACAACTTGGTTACTTTTCTGAGGGTTTAATTCTTCATTCTGAGAATTTATGCATAATTTAAATGCATGATTTTAATCTCAACGACGAAATCTTGAAAACTAGGCTGTTCCTGAAAAAACAAGTGATTGGCTCAATTAGATCAGTGTTTCAACAAATCAAAAAGGTGAAATAATGTTTTTTTAGCTCGCAGGCATTTCATTCTCAAAAATAAACAAATTCTTGAAATAATGTACCCAAAATTAAGAGCATAATCTTAAAAATCAAGTTGAAGTATCAGTAAGATTGGGGAATCAAGATGTCATCAATTGGTTCCTTATGTAGTCCTACCGTGTGAGCTAGAAAAAAGTTCCCACTGTTGAAAATTCATGGAATCAACAGTACTTTGCAGATTTGAACAATTCAAACTCTAGTTGAAAGCTGCAAAATCAAAGCATTTTTTGTAATTTTTGCGCTGTCCTACCATCACTAGAAGTATCGGTAAATTTAACTTTACAAAAATTCCATTGTTGCAAAATGAATGAAAATGGCATTAATCAATTTGTAAGGACTCTCCTTACACAGAACAATACGCAATTGGCGTTTCACCTCTCTCAAGAGTTATACGAGATCAATTTCAAATAAGTACTAAAAATTTTCACAATTGCATTTTCTTTATTGATCTGTGCGAGGAGTCCTTTATGATTTGATGAATCAGTTAATGAATTAATTCACCATAGACCAAACCAAGTTACTTTGGGGTCAAAGAGTCTCCTATCGTTAGGACCACAGATATGGAATGCTTTATCTAAAGAAATTAAATTGGCTAAAAACATTCAAACATTTAAGAGACTAATAAAACAATGGGAATGGCCAACTTACGGGTGCAATGTTTGCAACTAGCTGAAATATGAATATCACATAAAATTATTTCGTTAGTAATTTGATTTAGATTAATTTCGATAGAAGCTATTGTGAAATTGAATTGAAATACGATCACAAAACAAACAAACAAACAAAATTTTTTTAGGCCATTTT
The DNA here is from genome assembly GCA_964020215.1 of Aurelia sp. 3 sensu Dawson et al. (2005). Lineage (NCBI taxonomy): Eukaryota > Metazoa > Cnidaria > Scyphozoa > Semaeostomeae > Ulmaridae > Aurelia > Aurelia sp. 3 sensu Dawson et al. (2005). The sequence continues at coordinate 14,000,922 of OZ026581.1, forward strand.
CAGTTATTCTGCAGCCATGAAATTTGAGTAAAGTTGAACTTGTCGATACTTCTAGTGCTGGCAAGAAAGGGAGAAAAATCACAAATATACTTTGATCTTTCACCTTTCAACAAGGATTTGAATCATCCCTGAAAAGCAGTTGCTGAGCAACTGACGGGGCTACCGTGTTTAAAAAAATTGAAAATTGAAAATTGAACAATGAAGTTGATCGATCACAGGCAAAGGCAGAGCCGACAAGATTCAAAGCGATAAAACAATAGGACCCAGTAAATGAATGGCTTACCGTATCAATACAACGTCATCGAAAAGGCGTTGACTAAGTAGTCCATTCTCTTCCACAATTTCCATAATGACTAAATCGTATTCTTTTCCGAATTCAGCGACTACAAAAGGCAGTGTAAGTTGTTACTTGGACAACAAATACATTAACGCTGTTGCATTTACGTATGGTTGTAGAAAGTATGAATGAATACAATGGTTACCTGTCTATAGACAGAAATATAATTAGAATTTCCAGTTATGGCTTAAGCCTACAAAGAAAACCTTTAATGGACATAGAAGCTCACAAATTTCAACTCAGTTAAAGTAAAAGGGCCATCTGCACCCTGGTGCTATTACTGGCCAATTATTACACAAAATAATGCCTTTTCACGTACTTTCAGGCAACGAATGGTCAAGAAAGTTGTGTCTGTGTAGCTCAATTCTATTTTCCTCAGCAGCATTCTCCAGTAGAATCATTGCTTCCAGACTTCGTATTGGCACATCAATCGATGCATTTTCTAAAATGAAAGTTAGATATCTATGAAGTCATTTTTGCATCAAGGCTACCATATGTCTGGTACCAAAATTTAGAGCTGACAAATACTAGGCTATTCAAAAAAAGTTCCCCTGTTCGAAAAATTATTGCAGCAAACGTAGTTGTGCTTTAATCTTCAAAAATAATTTTCCTAACAGCCAAAATATTGATGTATTTTCAGTATTTTTGATAATCTTCAAAAAAAGTTCTGCAGAACATCCAGAAAATGGACAAAGACGCTTGATAAAAGGCTTCTCAAATAAGAGAAATGCAACTCATCAGTTTTACTGTTCACAATACTCTTTTTATCAGATCAATAAATAGGACATTAAATTCAGCATCTGTCTCAGTTTCAGTTAATCATTATATGAGTTATGTTAATTCTCAGAAGGATTTGAATGAATTGAAAAGATCTGGATTATTTGGTAGCCAATGCATTGATGCCATTTTGCAACTTTGCAAATTTTCTAAGGAAATGTTATCTTGAAATTGCCAACGAAGCTGCAAGAACTACTCCGATCTCTTAATATTGGTAACATGGATTCCATGATCATAGCGAAACTACTTTTGCTGCAGCGATCTTTCAGAGAGGGGGGGGGGGGCTTCCTTTGAGTCATCTGGTAGTTATCTATTTCAAAAAAGGATGATGATTCCAATGTCCATAAAGTCGGCCTGTCTGTCAGTGAATTTCTAATCCATGAGTTACGAGTTACATACAAGCAGCTAATCATACAATCAGTTAGCAGAGTTACATACAATCAGCAGCTAATCATAACATTACATACAATCAAGGTCGCACTGACCTTTTAATGCTATCCCTGCCATTTTACCTAAGGGTGTTTTTAATTTAGATAGCTGTATATATTTTAATATCACACGCCTGTTATTAGATTTTTCTTTTCTTTTTAAATAGATTTATTGTATTAATATTTGATAGTTTTTGTTATTTTGGCGAAAATGTACATACATACATACATACATACATACATACATACATACATACATACATACATACATACATACATACATACATAGCTACAAGTTACGAGTATCATTAATGCTACGAATTACCTTAAGTCTCACCAGTTACATTGCAAGTCATTTTACGAGTTGGTCCTATTAAACAAATGATTGGATATTCTAAGGCTCTTAGTTGCTTGGACGGGAATTATTATTACTTCTTTCATTTAAAGTTAACTAAATACTATAGCTATAATTGCTAATTAAGGCCAACTATTTAAAAAACGCATAATATCACAGTGAAGATATAATCTATGATAAAAAAGCTAAATTAGGATAAGATTCAAAGATTCAAAATAAGGTCAAATTGCAGGTCTCACTAACATTGTCCTTGTAGGTGAAGGAGAATGATGAAAAATGTGCATACCCAGTAAGCAGAGGAAGACTGGATAAAGGGAGTATACTTTACGAAAGCAGTTCCGAAGAGCAGATTTCTTTAGAGCGCGACTGCTTCTTGTTATGTAAAATTTGTATTTACGTAAACGATTCCTCCGCAAGACAGCACGATGGACGACATGAAAGGAAGAGGGCTAACACTGAAGGAGAGAAAACGGTTAAAATAACGGTTGTAATTCTGATGCAAACCTGTTATTGGAATCAAAAGAGGAATGAGTGACAAATCTCCGGATAGGCATAGAATCTTTATTTCTGCATTTTCATTAGCTTTCATCTTGTTTTTCATTGCAACAGATATAGAATTTCTGTAATGGTGCCAGTAAATGTCATCGTTCAGCCTAGCAACTTTCCTCCTATCTACGGAGATACATTTCACATCAGAAGCATTACTACCAGCTTCATCTTTGCTTCTATTATCTGTACAAGCTTTGCCTCCAACAAGGATCCCGCAAGCATCTATTCTTGTTCTGCTGCTATTGGATAGCTCAGGCCTCAAAGAGCAATGGCAATGAACATGATCTTTGTTACTATCAAATTGCAGGTCTTCCATTGACTTCACTTCGGAAGCTTCATTTGAGGGGTCTGTCAAATGTTCAGCAGAAACATCTCCCAATTTGTCATTAAGATATCTGTCAGTTTGATTAATATCTTTGCTAAACTTGGTACATCTGCCGTAGACAATATCTGATTTGTTGCAAACCTCTTCGCACATAAAGCGTTCAGTAGATCTTCTGTTATCGGGTTTCGGAAGTTCAGCCAAGTTTAGCTTGCAATCATGCAATGTTTTTGATACTATAGCTTCAGTTGCTGAAGAAACTATATCCTTTGATACCTGGCAGCTATTTGAATGTACATTCGTTGTGAATATTTGAAGATATTGCTGATTGCAGAAGGCATTCAGTTCTACTACTGAACCTATGGGCAAATAAAGAAAAGAGAAAAGAAAAGTAATTGGTTAGCAAATATGTTGCTCCTTTGTGGCAGAGTTAACAATTCAAAATCATACTACGTCATGAGTATTTACAGTGAAAGCCAAACAAGTAGCCACTGTTTAAGAATCATAGCACAAAATAGTGTCGTCGATTAAAAAATCAAACTGCACATCCTAGAAGGCTCGCTCTTGAATTTGAGTATTTAGCATTCCTCGAAATGGTTTTACGCAGGTTCTAGCCTACAAAGATATACAAGGGTGTCTCAAATAGTTTCTCTGCTCATTCCTGATTGGATAGGAGTTTTTTGTGATTATAGACCGGGGTGAGTCAGAAAAAACGAAGGCGTTTGCCGATCTGACTTGTTGTTCACCAAAATCTGGATTGTTAAAATTCCCATCCTTTTCTGACTAATGAAGTACCAAATTTCTCGAAATGTGCTTCAGCACACAAGCGAATTACCTGCATAAAGCTAGCCTCTCTGGTCATTGATGTATGAGAAAAATCTTTTGAACTGAAGAGTGGAATTTCAAAATAAGTGAAAAGTTAACAACATTACGTATAAATAGCATTTACCTTCAATGGCCATGATACCACTGAAATCTTCATGGTGCCTATTTTCTATTGGGTAAATCGCTTGTTCCCAGCATGATCCGGAATCAGGTGATGTACTTAAAATAAGGTCTTCATCCAGTTGTAACTCAAACCACAGAACAATGCCATCAACCATTCCTGTTTCATTCAGTGGTATGCTTGCAGAAAAGCTATTTGCTGGAAGACGAGACAGTTCCTGTGTATGAAATAAAGCAAAGACAATGCGTTCTGACAATCTTTGGCGTGAAATTGCTCGATATAAACTATGTTCGTCAAGATTGGTAATGATGAATACCAGGACAGGGCCCTTGCAATATCTGGGCTCTTGAAAACTGAAATTAAGTGTAACAACATCTAAGCGTAGATAGGACAGTTGAATTGCATTGAATCAAGCCTGTATCATTCACGCCCATGCCAAAGGCAGAGTCTTTGGAATCACTTCAAGTGTGTACACAGATACTTAGCACACTGCACTAATAGAAGTGTTTTTCTGGAACTGCTTTAACCCTCTTGTCACATCCTCACGTAAATTCAACGACGATGAAATTAGTTGAAAATTAAATCGATTCAAAATGCTCAGAATTTTACGTGCGTATAATTAATTCTGGGTTTGATTGTAAATGCCACGGTCCGTTGCATTTAAACCTAGGCCCAGCGGTAGCAGTTCCAACCAAGATCGGTCTACTCAAGAACTGAAAAAGTTTGGCATTTGCCCGGGTGTAAAATTGTGAATCTTTCACTTCTTCAAAGGTTTCACAAATAACGTAAGTGGGAATCTATAAAATCGTGACAGTTAAAGTTCATGAAAGGCAGTGCTGTTCCGAAATTAAAGAATGTAACGTGCCGTTTTTGGTGACCCAACTCAAATGTAAAAGTAGGGACCAAATTGACTCTATCTGACACAATTCCTATGATATTAATCAATACATATAATATATTAGTTGCCTCTAGTTTACCATGTTCACAGATCTTTCCGTTGGTTTTGAAGTAAACAGCAAGACTTGGACAAAACCACAGTCAAAATAACTTTCAATGTTTGCAAAACTAATGATCGCAATTCATCGATCAATTTCCATATAAAAACTATATGAAGGATGTATGTAATACGGATGTATGAGACTATCAAATAAACTTAAACTGAAATCTCATTCGGGGAACGCAGGTTGAGAATAAACTGAAGAAGTAAGAATGTGACAAAACTCATAGTTTATGCAATCGTGGCATAATTGAAATAGGATAATGGTCCGTGTAGGTCGATATACTGTTTGATGATTGGTTATCGTATGGTTGAAACATCGCTTATGCCTAATGTTTGAATAACTTTTGCAATCAATTGCTTTAGTTTCTTGGTTAATGCTGAGAAAAGCTTATCTGCAAATATCCTATAACTACAATATGACCTCGTCAACTGAATTTATCGATTTGTGCTGGCTTCTAACGTACTGGGTGACCCATAGAAATCTGGACCACGAACATCTGTCATAGAAAATACTGCAATCAACCGAAGTAAGGGATTTAAAAGTTGTTACATAACTAAACGGATTGGCCTGCATTGCCACTATTTCTGCCATTTTCATCGATATCATAACCCATTGAAACGAAGCGTTTTAGTGAAAACAGACAGTTGTAAAATCATTAGAAAGTCATCACAAGCAAGAGATCAATCTCAATCAACTTGAAAGCTATCGCACAATGCGCATATAAAGTTGCGTATATGCAGCTCCAATTGGATGCATCCAAATAATTGCCTTGAGGTACTGGAATTTCTGCACATCCCGGGTGTCCCAGAAAAAAACGTAACAGATTTGATCGGGGCTAGCGGCAAGAATTTAGATCCATTTAATTCAAAATGATTTTTAAAATAATCCTCGGTAGTTAAGTTGAAGATGAATGCCTTATTGGTTGATGCTGGTGCATTTACAGTAGGAATATTAATCTTGAAAATAGAATTGTGCCTCCACTTCCAAACTAGAACTTGTGGGTTTTGGCCTAAACTTCAAACACGCTGTTTGGGGAATCTCCGTAATTACTGCGAAATACGAGCATAAAGCCTTGTACGGAGGAAAATACTTGAATAGAAATCCAAACCTTAACATCACAATCGAATACTTTACTTTGCCCTCAAGAGAAATCTTTCTTTATTCTACAAAGTCTCAAAAAGTTGGAATTGCATCTGTTAAACAGGTGACCTATTTTGCTTGAGTGAGCGTGATAAATAATTAGTGTTGCAACCTTCATTGTTTGAATGAAATCCATCGTGTATATTCTGTCTCAGCATTATTACGAAACACAATCAAAATATACCCACGGGAAAAGTATCCATGAATAAGATCCTTGAAAAAACTCACTCGTGCGTGGCTTTTTTGCGGATGCACTGTGATTGAAGAGACATATTCCTTTGGTGTATATATGGAATAACATGTTTGTCTATTTTGATGTTCAAAACTACTACGTTATGCTTATGACTAAGGTGATTCCCCTAAACAGCACGTTTGCAGTTAGGCCAAAATCCGAAAGCTCTGGTTTGGAAGTGGAGGCAAAACTGGACTTTCCATATTAACATTCCAACCCTCAATGTACCAATATCAACAAACAAGGTATTTATCTTCAAGATGGCTATCGAGGATTATTTTAGAAATTATTTTGGGTTGATTCGATCTAAATTCTTGTCGCTATCCCTGATCAAATCTGCTGCGTTTTTTCTGGGACATCCGGTCCATAATTCATTTTCGTTATTGAAAATTGTTCAGATGCTCAGTGAATTTTGGTTTGACATACTCATTCCCAAGCTAACGCAAAGCGTTATCATTTCGACCGGTTTTATATAAGCTTGGTTTCACTAAAAACTTATCTTTGACATTTGGCAATGTCCCTGAAAAGAGCAAAAATAGTAGGGATGCAGCTGAGCCATTTTGATACCAGATAGCATTCAAATCATTTAGTTCCATTGATTTCTCTCTTGGGTGATGTGACAGATTTTCTCAGCCCATTTTTCTCGGTCATCCGGTATCCATAATATGTCATTGCCTAGACAGATATAAATTGTTTGAAATGTTTTAAAAGGAACTGGAATTATCAACTCCGTGTCTCATTAACCAAGATAAAGTGTCTCATCTAATTTGGAACTGAGATGAACTGTCGTCTGTTGTCAACCTCTGATGGTCTGGTCCTCAAAAATGATTTTTATGCTTAGCAAATTTATCAAATGTACATTCCTTTCCACAACTTTATGTGCTAAGAAACGACAAAGCTAGTTACCTGAGGGTTGTTGAAATCAACTTCGAGAAGTTTAACTGGATTACTCAAAGGTTTGTAACCACGTTTAATGTACTGGAGGTTCTCTGTCGTATATGGTTGCTCTGACGTGTCCTCAGGGTCTCGTTTGCCTAGTACCAATACACTGTTCAGATTAATGTCCAGTACCCTCGATTTTGACCTGCAAGAGATCGAACAACAACGAGGTTTCATACTACTTAGGTATCATTCTTCGGAATGAGGACGCAACTAACCATTGACTACAGGGCAGAAATCAAACAGAAACTGCTACGCACCAGAACACTTCAATGACAGGACATTAACTGGAACAATTGTCTATATGCTCATAACACATACATCGATATCCTTAACGGCAACAGACCAAAATTCTATTCAGCCACTTCTGATATCAAGACATTATTTCCTGCAACAATTAATATTCATTCTTCATTCTAAATTGGTCTGGAGCAGAGGCTAGGTTGCCCCAACAGCCGAGAATGGCTTTTCAGGTGGCCGTGGCGAAACATAATTGTAATGTTACAGTTAAAATGCAAAAGGAATGCTTACAATGCTAAAGTAGAATAAAATGACAAATTAAAGCAGTTTGCTGCGTAATCTAAATTGAAAGTACACAAAGGAGGGGGGGGGGCTAGCTTGACTTCATCCTATAATCTATTCCAAATCATTAATCCACGGAACAAAAATGCTTTTGGCCATTACTTGTCGTCCAAAACTTTGAGTAACTATGGTAGTTACTCGTTCGTGGAGCAAGTAAGTCATTCGGAATTTCTCAAATTCAGAATCTCTCGAGGCGAGCTTCTCGTGAACTGAGTTAACAGGTAAATGGGAACGAGACTACTTATTGATTTGAAAACAATGATAGCCGTCATCTTGCTTGATCATGTCTTGGATAGTCGGTGGTCATTTGAGCTCTTTCTTCACGTTTGCGACTGGTGATGATAATCATTGCCCCACTGGTGCCAGTTATACCAGGTGACTCAAGGAATGATTTTGGTGTTTAGAAAGTTATCGAAATTCACAATTCCCCCAGCATTAAAGTCTGCCTCAAAGTCACGTAAAGAAGCCAACAAAAAATGATAATTTAACTGTTTGCTAATTTCATATCATCCCAGATTTCATGTGGCTTCTAACTTAGGACAAATGTTAAATCATTTTATAATAACATTGATTAACACACAGCTTTATGTGCTTGAAATCGATGACTTCAAAGTGGCGAAAACATAAAAATTTGGTCTTTGACATCTGTATCTGTATGTTACTTAGCTACTAACTCACTAATGAGTACATACGCTAAGGGTAATTGTTGTTGATTCCTGATTTCTGCTGAACGCTTCTACTCATGGGAAGCTGTCACGAGCATAATTACAAAACTTTGCAACAAAATGAAGTTCGGCCACTTGCAAGAAGTTAGATTCATGAAATTAGATTTATAACTTAATGATGAAGCTAGCACATGCCGGGGAAGTCGCAAAAATGCTTTCCTTGAAACATGTACCTAGAAACATCTTTGTTGCCATCTGGTACAGTTACTCACAGCAAATTGGATATCAATGATCAAATAAAGACAATGGTGTTATATGTATCACCTGATATTCCATGTGAGCCACAAAAAAGTTCCAAGGTTCAAAAATTGATTGCATTAGGGACAGTACAAAATTTATTGTATGACATGGCCGGTGGAGACGAAAAATTCTTGCAGAAAATCTGTTTGCCCCGTAAGCAGTTATTGCAAAAAAAACCTAACTGCCCGTTACCCTTCCTTAAAAATGTATCTGCCTCGCATTCATTAAAAATAGCTGTCAAAAAGTAGCAACGATTTATTAGCCAAAAACCATATTAGATTCAGTTGTTGCCTTTTCGAGTCTTTGTCAACGAAAAGATCGACTATTGCAAGCAACGGATCTTCCAAGCATTTCTCATCTTGCACGGCATACAATTTTGCCTTCAAAATGAAGAATTATATTTCAAATTTGACCCTGAGCTTATGAAATTCAAATGCCTTTATATTTGCAGTATAAAAAGTGTTGACCCAGTTCTGAACGAACTAAAAAAAATAACTGTCCCCTTACGTTTTGCACCGGCCATGTCATAAAATAGACATTGCACTGTCCCTTAAGAGTACTTCGAGGATTTGAATGATCTCAATTTTAGATGAAAGCCAAAAGACCTAACGATTTTAATGATTTCTCGCGTTTTCATGAGTACCAGACCCATAGGTAAATTCGACTTTACGAAAATTTCTTTGTTGCCAAATGCCTAAAAGTGGGCCTTAAACACTTGCATAAATCGCAAGAAATTCCCATATACAGAGCAACAAGCGAGGACATTGCACCACTCTCGCGTTCTAAGAAATAGATTTTAAACAAATACTGAAGATTTTCAATCCCACGGCAATGAAAATGCAAGATTTACTTCTTTTAAAGCATTGATTGAGGATTTTCCTTATGATTTGATCAAATTTCTCAACCTTTGCAGGTATGTGACAATCATGAAGTTCTTGCTTGGCCAAATTTACCTATGATTCTGGTGCTCATGAAAAAACGAGAAAATTACAAAATACTTTCAATCTCTCCGCTATAAATCAGAATTCGATTTATTCCAATCCATATAGAACTCTTGATATTTTGAATTTTCAAAAGTGGGAATATTTTCTGGCTCATCCGGTATGGAGTATAAAAATGAGTCAAAACGTATTCATCCTTGCATGGCATGGCATGCAAATTTGTGCAATATAGTCTGGTAAGTACTTTACTTGGCAATTCTGTTCTATTAAAATTGGATCTGGCATGGAACAGCTAGTGGTTATAAAATGAAACGCAAATTCCTACCTCGCATGCTTCCTAATTTCTTCACTTTCAATAAGCAACACGTAGATCTTTGCACCGCTTGGTATTACTCTTGACTTGGTAATTCCTTGTGAATGGTTCTATGGAAGTCAGGCAATCTTCAAAATGGTCGGTGTAAAATTCTATGACCCTATTTCTCTGCACTGAATGGCCTCAAAGATGATTTAGCCATTTGACTATAAATCTGCCATTCGACTTTTCTGAAATCTTCAATATTTTTAGAACCATATACAAAGTTTTTTTCTCTTTTTTGAGAATTTAAGAAAATGTTCAAATAAACTTAGAACTATCGTAATTTCTAGAACTGTTGACGGAGGAACAAATAATTTTCCAGCTAAATGAGCTAAAATATGAAATACACTGTAATGTTGACAAGTATTCGAGATTTCTGAAAAGGCCAATGGTAGAATTATGGAAAGGTGGCTAAAGTTTCTTTCACGTCATTCAATTAAAAATAAAACAAATGGGTCATACAACATCACACCCACTTTTTTACGATAATCTCCTTATTTCCAGTTGGTAACAGGATAGTTAATATGTATAGATTATGTAAAAACTAATTAATACCAACTATTTACATAGGAAAGGGGAAAAGTACAATGTACTTCTTCCGCAGCATCCACACGAATGGGGCACAATTTTTGAGAAAAACCTTGAAATGTACTTTAATTTTGATGTTCTCAAATATTGTAGTCAACATTAATCCAAAACATAAAAGTCAAATAATGTCAAATATAAAAGATCTTGCTGCAGTTTTCAGGTTTATCTCATCTCTCAAAAATGTATTAACAAATATCAGACTTATCTTTTCTTTACACAACTAATGATGAAAAGCAACAAGGTGTTCCAAACAAGGTGTTCCAAACAAGGTGTGCCAAAGAGGGTGTCCCATAACATTTCCTGATTTCGATTCAAATATCTGTTGAACTTACCAGACGTTACTGTATATCATTGACAAGAGAATAAACACATCTCTTGGGAAAACAAGTTGTAGTGCAAATGAAAGCTATGAAATTATGTATAGTTTTGCCTATCACCATCCACTAGGAAGTGTCCAATTTTAAAACATATGCTTTTCCAACAAATCTATGTCTAATCTCTAAGATTGCTTCAGTTTCGTAATTTGCTCCCTAAAAGTTAAAGAATATTGTGATAGAAAAGAAAAGCGGTGACTCAACTTAATGCTCCAAAGAGGCTTCAATCTTATATTGGTTTCGAAGAGAGAAAATCCTTGTTCAGAGTTCTGTTTATTCAAATTTCAATGTCCTTTAGTGGGGCATTTCTGTTCAGCAAAATCCACGCATAAGATCGAAAAGATACAAGAATGTGCACTTAGATTTCTTTATAATGATCATGTGGGTTCATATAATGTTCTTCTACTGAAGTCGCAAAAATGTATGATGCATGTTTCCCAAATTAGATCTCCTTCTTTGAAAATTTCTAAAACTTTGAATGATCTGAATCCATCCTTGATTAAAGATGTTTTTTAAAATTAGAACCTCCAACTATCCCGGGGGGGGGTACTTAACCTAAATTTGTATGGGGATGAGCCCACAAAAAACTTTTTCTTTACCCGTATCCAGAATTTTTGCTTTTACCTGATACCTGATTCTAGAAAAGATTCGTAAAAAGTATAGTCCAATACACAAAAACTGGACTGAATGATAACCATATGTAACAAATTTTCCCTTTTGACATGTTTTTACAACCGGCTCCTGAAAAACTGCCTTCTTTTGATACCCCCTTCTAGCAAAATAGGTGAAAACGATACCCTGAAAAAGGAACATCCCCATCGGACAAATATGCAAGGTCCCCCCTGGGGCTAACTAGTCATTGCAAAATCGTTATAATCTTACTCATTGTAGGCCAAATCAGGTTGCTTTTAGCGTGAATAATCTTACGTCCTTAGGACCTAAGATTTGGAACTATTTACAAGAGGAGCTAAAATCGGCGAACAGCCTCAATGTATTCAAAAGCTAAATAAGTCAATGGAATGGCCCCAATGCAACTGAAATGCCTGCCGTTATATTGTAAAAATTGTATGAACTGTATTGAAAATAATTATTGGTATTGTTTTTTAGTAATTATATCTATCGATTTTGATAAGTTTTGCCTGTACATTTGTATATAGCTTACTAGAAAAATCAATCAATGCAAAGCAAATTTACAGCAACAGCAAACTTTGAACTGGACATGCAGTGAGTCAGTGCTTAAGATTTAGACCAATCATCTTCGTCACGGATTAATATCACTGATAATTCTTGTTAAATAGGAAAATGAAAAACCAAGTCTAATACCTACATCAGTCAGTTTAGAATGGACTAGCAGCTCTTTCCAAGCATGTTGCAAAGTTGTAAGCACCCCTTCTCCAAATAGGCCACTGTCAAATATCTCCATTACAGCCAACTCAGATCTGCAATCAAAATGTCTTTTAAACTATAACTGTAACATTGTAATTATGTTTCGCCACGGCCACCTGAAAAGCCATTCTTGCCTGGTGGGGCAACTGTGCATGAACAATTTAGAATGAAAACAGAATATCAATTGTTGTAGGAAATTATGTCTTCAAATCAAATGTGGCTGAATAGAATTTTGGTCTGTTGCTGTTAAGGATATTGATGTTTGTGTTCAAAAAGTTCAATTGATTCTTTTTAACCCTATTTCACCGAACAAACTTTTCTGCACAGCGCCGAAACGACACAAGATATGATGACCAAACCTTTGTGACTTTTACTCAAATTTAATTGGCAATCAAAATTTAGATGCCTCATTGTTCTAGATTTGATCACGTGACCACAATAGCACCATATTTGGAGAGTAGTTGACAAAATACAGCTTTGAACATCCATAATTTCTTTGTTTCTCGTCCGAATTACTTGAAACAAGTATCATTCGATTGCTCTTAAAGTGAATATGACGCGAAAATTTTTATTGTCGAATATTATGCATTAAACATCGCTGGTCATGCTGGTGTACTTTATTTTTTGATTTAGACGCTTATTTTTTCAGAAAATGGGGTTGAGCAGCCCCCACTTTGCTTCAAAAAGTGGCGGCAATTCTGCGCGGTCAGACCGTTGAGTACCAGGCCTCTGTGACGTAAAGTGTTTGTGGAAATGACAACACCATGCAATGTTTCATACATGAAACCATTACGAAACCTTGATAGGCGGTCAGGTTTGGCTTGTTTATTCACCCTTTAACCAATTAAAACCAAGGAATTCCACTCCTGGTTTCTTTAATACTTCAACTGCAAAATTTACAATGTTTTCAAATATTTTTTTCTCTCATCAACGTGGTAAAAAAAGCTTTTTTGCAAGCTGAATATCACGAAACGATGTCTCACTGCAACCTTTGCACATCCAACTAACTCAAAGGTTTTGAAATAACAATAAATGATAGTCCATGTTGCAAAGATTTCAGACCTTTATGGCTTATAAACGGTTGAATATTGGCATTTCACGGGACGAAGTCCTACACTCTGGAGAAGCTTGACCAGACTTACGATATCCATGATTTTACTTTACGCGGTTCTCCTACCGGGATCTGACACCAAACTACTAGGCTTGTCCTTGATTTAGTCTGGTAGTGATGTGATATCAATAACAAAATCAACACTTACCAAAGCAAAGTATTTGTAGTATCAGCATATCTCTGGACTTCATGAAACTTTGAAAATACGATTACAGCGAAATAAATGTATTCCAGTCGAGTGCCAACCAGACAGAATGGACATGGCCTAAACCCGCAGACCCTCTCTTTCGCAGGATAGCAGTCAAACCACTGAATTCTTTCCCTCCCTTCCTACGACCTGTCCACTTGAGACACTGTACAACCATAGTTATGGTACAACAAATGTTTGAAGTCCTTTCCTTCTTCGAGCAACTGAGCGACGCTGTCTGTTTGTGCTCTGTTTGCAATGGTTTGAAACTTGAAATCATGAGGAAACGAAGCGAGCAGTTGTGATGAAAGGATAATCTCATTCCTATTGTGCTCTTATTGTATTATCTGAGTCATGCCAATAGGCAGAACCCAATATCCCCGTGGTTGAATATGATCCTACTTCTTTCATCAAAAAAAGCGTTAATTGAGTGCCAATTTGTGGAATTCAGGAGTACAAAAGACATCAATTAATTGCCAAAATAGTGTGAGAACACAAATTCCGTGGAATTTGAATCGTATGAGAATGGAGGTTTTCTGTAGGGCAACTATAAAACCCTAAAACCCTTCCTTGTGAGTATCTATCCTTTGATATGCAAGTATCTCCAGTCTGTCTACCCAAACACTTTACGTCACAAGTCCAAAAACTCGACCCAGATCCCCGGACACTTTTTTGTGAGGAAACTTGATTTTCAAATGGCTGTATCTAAAAAACGGTTTAGTTTTGGAAAGTTTAATGTCAAAATTCAAAATCAGCACACTCGAATTGACGTTTTTCATGAATAAAAATTTTCGCGTCATATTCACTTGAGAGCTTTCACTTGATATATAATTTTTGATAATTTGCTGACATCAGCAAAATTTAATATCTATGACGTCATTTATACTTATGACGTCATTTTTCGAGCAAACTAATGTATTAATTAAGATTTTTGTTGCAATTTAGCTTAATCTTGTTTGTTTCATGCATATAAAGTCGATCTACGTCAGAAATAGCCAAGAAAACTACGGAAAACTGCAGTGACAATAAGTAGAAAAGTATAAAGAGCTAATTAAGCACTAATTTGTCTATAAATAGATACTTCAGATTGTTTCAAAGTACATATTTTAATTGTACAATGTATTTCCTATCATTTAAGACTATTCTCATTACAATCGGTTGAGTATTAAATTAAATAGAATTTTTCTTGCGAAACAGCTATGAATTGGCAAGTTTTCCTTTGTTTTTGGTTGCCTAGCAATGAATCACGTGATTTTTTAAATACCATTGTTACATTTGGAAAGCTTATTGTCCAAAAAAACAATGAAGGAAAGTTTCATTGTTATATCTTTTGTAGTTTCAGAGAAAAAGAGGGGAGTTAAAAACGCCCCCCCCCCCCATGCCAAAATATCGAAAAAATACCCCATGTGAAAAAGGGTTAACAGGTGAGTCCACACCAAATTGTAAAGTTGAATATCATACTGTATGAGCCATCCTCAGGGGAAAGAGACTTCACTTGGACCATATAGTCCCATTTCACCATCACTATTTACTGTATTCATCTTTGTCACTCATCAAAAATATGACGTCTATTCTGATGTAAACTTTGGAATGCAAGAATATGATTGGAAGTGCTTGTTATTTCAGAAAGAATACACCACACAGGCCCAAACCAAACTTGAAGATTCATTTGCAAGCCATAATTTCTAACTTTAAGTAAATGTATTCTTGTCCACCAGTAACATTTGATAATTCCTACAATTATCAAATCTTTTAGCATTATCAATACAAGAATACAAATTAAAAATTCGTAGATATTAACCTTCTCCCTTTATCCTTGCTCGTGATGTTGGTGGATATTTCATTGAATAATGAGATTTTTCTTTGGAATCCATTTGCACCAATCACCCAGTTACCTATTTCACACATTGTTTGAGAAACTTCAAATCCAATTACATTGTCTGCACCAGATCCAGCTGCAAAGAGGCTATGAAAATATAAAGTATGATGAATAAACAATCACATAAAGAATCTGAAGTAATCATTCCAGACAGATGATAATATGCTTCACCATGTCTGGTCTGCCAGTTGATGAATCTATTCTGTGTCAGAAACTTGTATAAGTAACATTTGGAACAGGAGTCACCCAGGGATGTTGGAGCAATGGCAGAGCAAGGGAGTAAATGAGTATGCAGCAACAATTGATACTGAATAGGTACAAAGGAAGCTGCAAATATGAGAACCCAGTGGTACTACCCCCAAGAAAATGCTTGTGGCCACACCCTTTAGGTTGGCTTAGATGCAGTCAAGGATATTGAATTTCTTAACTAAGACTATGTTCACACTGCTCTGTTTTCGTTTCCATCCGTTTTTGGTGATGAAACCGCTGCTCCCGTTCACATTGCTCCATTTTCAAATGAATACGCTATCAAAACGATAGGCGTTCACACTGCTCCAGCAAAATACTGATAATCCCCTTTTCAAAACAAAGCCTTTGTTCTGCCTATTAACATAGTCACAATAGAGAGTTCTCTCTTGTGACTATGCTATTAACAAAGGAATGTGAAGCGTTTTCAAATGTCTCCGTTTTTGGCATTCAAAATGCGCTGTTTTCAGATTCATGCATTTTCATTAGCATTCTCAAAAAGCTCCACTTTCACAGCAGAGCGATGTGAATGCAAGGCCAAAACGTATAACTTTTACTCTGTTTTCATATGAAAATGGAGCAGTGTGAACAGGGCCTAAAATAAATGATGCTTACTTAGAAAATAAGTATGACTAATGTAATTTGCAATGATAATTTGACTTCAAAGTTAACTTCAGGGTTGAACAATGGCAGCATCAAAGGGGCAACAATGTGCCCCCCCCAATCCCAAAAGTTGGCAAAAATTTTCAAAGAAAAATGACATAAGATTAGTTGCCCATATTTTATGCAATTCATTATAGCTGGCACCACCACTGGGGTAGAAGGTGTTGTGGAGTAGAGTCGTAATCCTCTAACTTTGCAGCCAGAACAGTCAGGTACACAAGGTTTTATACCTGGTAGAGCTCCACCATTTGAGCATCACAACAAGGGGTCACCAATTTGATTAGAGCTTGGTTACTTCTGTGATAGTGCTTGGTGATAAAAACCATAACTTCACCTTCACATCACTTTTGAAAAAATTGTAATCAACATTGTAAAACACCGTTTTTGATAAAAGGACACTGCTGCATTCTTTCTATCCTACTATTTTCTTTTTTCAAACAGGGAAACTGAGATAAATACCTTAAAATCCCGGTACCACATCCAATGTCAACAACATCTTTGTAACCATTTATTATAGCTTTCTCAATTGCAGCGAAAAAGAATTGATTTCGTTTCATATCATTCAGCATTCTAAAATGCCACCTTGGTATGCATTTATTGCAAATCTGCTCTATATCTTCCACAAGATTAAGATCATCTATCAAACATTCTGAAGCAATCTTTTTATTCAATATTAAGGCCATGTCAAAATTTTCATTTCTTAAAAACAAGTCGGCACTACACTTCAGAATATCTTCTTTCCATTCATAAAACACTTCGATGGCAGTTTCCATGCAATTCATCACATCTGCTGCATGTCCAATTTGAATCAGCTTAGAAAACCAATCGCCCATCACCTCTAGAAAGTCTTCTTTGTTTGGTGTCTTTGTGCTTTCCGATGGCCTAAGCCCACTACCGCTTGGAGTTGGAGTGACATCAGCTCTTTTTCCATCATTCGAAACCTTCCCGAGGAATAAATAATGAGCAAAGACTTCTCCTGAAGACATTTTATTGTTGAATGCTCCTGAAATGTGCCGAAATAATTTTAAACAACTCATATGGTTCGCTGAAGTACATACAAATTTGAAGGCATCTTGTTTCTGGTTCCGAATGGTCAAAACAACAGCAACAAACCAGCCTCGGGATCAGTTCCCGCGCTTTCAAACGATTTTCCAACCTTGATACCTTGATACAACGGCCATTACTCCTGCGTCGATAATGACCCTTGTACGGATTAGGCTAATTCGAGATCTGATTGGCTGTTCAAAACGAGGCTTGTTTGTAAAATTACGTCACAATTTGCATAAATTAACTTCTTCAAAAAGTTTGGCTTCCAGAGCAGCGAGACCGCGAGAGAAACTGTTTTCAAACAAATGTCTGAAAAATAACTGCAGTAAAAGAAATTGTGGCAGGAAATTCGCAGTAAAGGGGTGTTAAAATTATGCTAGAAATTGAGTGTGGTGCAGCAGAATTTTGAGGAATACATAAAAGATTTTAGAGCACTTCAGTTGGGAAAGTGATCAAAGCTGAAAGCTCAAGACAAGAATCCAGGTTTTTCTCGCTTCTTGAAAATGCAAAAAATGTAGAATAACCTTTGAGTCGTTAGTAAACTGCACGTATTTTTTCTATAAGAAACTAAAAATTTGGACTAGTACTGAAAGTTTCTGAAAGCTATCAGATTTTGAGTACTCATAGTTTCTTACGAGTTTCTTAATGTTTCACGACACGACAATATTCTTCAAAACAATGTATTGACAACTTTCCGATGTTTAGGCATCACTCAAGTACATTCCGAGCAATACAACACAGAAAACAAGTGAAAAATAAAGTAAAATATGTCAAGGGTTTCCTTTGTTAAAAGTAAACAGTTTCTGAAGTTATATTTTCGCAGTACGGGAGTTCAGTTTGATAATTTTTTGTCGATCTTGGAGTTGAGTTTCTTATAAGCATTTTCTTATAGAACATACGTGTAGTATTGAAAGGAATTTTGCTTTAAGTTATCGTGCATTTTGTTAAAAATGAAACCAGTGCGAGGAGGCTACAGAAAATCAGATTTCAAAATCTTTCCCGGTCTTCGTAAGACCACAACGCAAATATTCTAAAACGATGAACTTTAACGAGGATAGGCATTCCTAGAAATTAACCTCTCTAACTGCTTACTGTACTGCAACAATTCATGCAAAAAATTATCCAGCTTCTGCAATCTATACCCAACACCAAAGCCGCAGCCGTGTTGTCACCATGTTGTCACAAAGCGAATAAAAAATAACAAAATATCAATATTTTCAGACTCCAAAATGTGCGGCTACGGCAGGCAACTTTGTGAACGCAGCTAAAAGAAATACTGAAGACATTGCAACTTTATGCCCAAAATGTTCAAAAAAGCCATAAGAACAATAAGTTGATTCAAAGCCAAGCATAATTAGATGAGACTAGTTTCTACAGGTGAACCCTCACAATGGCAGTTAAAGTATGAAACTTCCACATCAAAGTTAAAACTTCGAACCTTCGCTTTCCTTCAGAAATATTGTGGAAGAAGCCGGTCAAAGTAAGTGATTTGCAAAAGAGAATTTGATCTTGTAGCTATATACCTGGCTTCCTGGCTTGTAAGAAAGCTGTACGAAGTCCAACAGTTGTAAATGGCTTGCTTGCAGCCAATCTCCCTCTTCCATTTCGACATTTCGCGTGTCTTTTTACCAAGATTTGTAAATGTTTTGTAGAGCTTCGCAGCTCTGGGCATTGATATATTTTGAATTTCTCGCAACTCTCATTACTGAAAATGCCTTAGTAAAATCACGTGACATGTTGTCTGGTTGGATGTGTTTCATTGAGTTTCAGCATTATCTATGGTTTCAGTTGGGAAAGTGCTTATCTCCATGGTAATCACAGCCGGCTGCATAAATTAAAAATCCATAAGGGTTGCAAATATTGCCACGAATTGGGAATCCGTACCAGGGCCCAAATCGGTCGACGGTTGAGATTGCGAGAAGACAGTTTGGGGCCTGGGAACGAGGTTGACGATTTTCATGCCCAGTCTCCTCTCCCACCTCCCTGAAATTAAAGGGAGTGTGCAATGGTAAATAGGCTTCTCTATAAATAGAACAAAGAAAATGCGCAAACACGGCATTGTTTCGTTAGCTATCGATTATTAACAACACGTGTGGGCCATCAATTTCAATGGGCTATTTTTAGATTTTTCTTCTCTGTGCAAATGCAGGCTTATATCCTTGCAGAAACCCTTTAAAGGGCATGTGCAGCGTGTGTTCCAGACCCCATACGAACAACAGGTTAGGGCATGTAGTGTTATTTGTTTTCACATCACAGCCTGGTTTTCCACGCAAAAGATGGATTACAAAGTAACAAAAACATCCATTGCCTAAAAAACGGAAAGTCAATAAATAAGTTAGTTTACTAGCTTTAAATAACCCAACTATTTGATGAAACAATACTCATGAAATGGGAAATTACTAAACTAAGTTTCCGAAGATCACATAAAACAACAACAGCGGGGCAGTAGTCCTGGCAACTTTCCTTTGAAGAAGATGTATTAGTTTGGTGTGAACTTCATAAGTAAGACCCAAAACAATGATCCCATACTGGAGAAACGAAGAAAATAAAGAATTGTACAAAGAAGCTAAAACACTAGTAGGTAAAAGATGTCTTATTCTGAAGAATATACCACAAGTCCTTGACAGTTTCTTAGAAAGTTCACATGAAATGGTGCTTCCAATTAAAATTTTAGGAAAACCAGAGAATTTAGCATATTTAACCTGTTTTATATGTTGATAGCTAATTTCTATACTAATACCTTCATTCAAAGTATTTTGTACAGAGTGAAAAGAAACAAATTTTGTTTTTCTACATTCAGAGCAAGTTTGATAGCATCCAACCACTTTTTGACGTGTCTAAGCTCCTTGTTGATCACTTTTTGAAGATGATTAAGGACCAGTCATTTTTAACGCTGGGTAGGGGGCCGGAAGATATTCAGAGGGGCCATCAAAAATTTAGGGCAGTGACAGGGGGCCACTAAAAACCTTCAGTGTAAAATCAGGGGCCATGAAAACTTAACAAATCGGATCTCAGCTATCTTAAATGCAAACGTCATTCTTGCTATGATCTTTGCTATGCCTTGCATTTTTCCACAAAGTATCATATTTTTTATCAAATGTCTAGGTGCCATGTTACTTTGTTTATAAGCATTTCTGAAAACACGATTTGTCATTTGGGAATATGTCATCAAATTAGATACAGAGAGGGACCATCAAAACTTACTGTTAAATAATCAGGGGCCATTGAAAATCTTAATAAGGAAATGAAGGGGTTATGAAGAATTTTTATTATCTATAAAAATATCTTCCAGCCCCCTACTCGGCGTCGGCATTAATAATAGGGAGTTTACGAAACTACGACGGCAACGGCGACTGCAACGCAAAGTTTCTTTTGTTTCAGAACCTTAAATTCAAAAGATTCCTTGTTTTTCGTTCGAATTTGCCTCCCACGGGAGACTCTCAAGTTGTCCTCTTCAATTTCACAACTTGGAAACCACATTTCTGGCGTTCTGTACTGCAGATCTAGGCTTGCGAAGTGAAACTCAGTCGTTTTAAATGTTTGTCTTCAAAGTAAGGATATCGTTTTCAAGTATCTCTGAGTTATAGGAGGCCTCATTTAAGCCTTTTGGATGATATATTAAAAGCAGCGTACGGAAACAAGACTTGCTTTGCGGAATTCCAGATGACGTTCTGCCTGGCGTTGCCGTCCTGGTTTCGTAAACTCTCTAATGACTGATCCCTTAAGACTATCTGATTCTAAGTAGATGTTTGTATCATCAGCAAAAAGATAGAAGGAAAGTTTAGAAGATGAGTTAGGAAGATCATTTATATAAATTAGGAATAAGAGTGGACCAAGGACAGATCCCTGTGGTACATCACATGAAACATTCAGATGATTTGAGTTACAGCGATTTACGGACACATGCTGAATCTGAACCATGACAAAGCGGTACCTCGAATGCCATAGTTTTCAAGTTTGTCAAGGAGAATCTGATGAGACAGTATCAAAGGCTTTTTGTAGGTCAAGAAAAATTCCACATCCAAAATTCTTATTATCCAGGCTGTTCTTGATTCATATCTTATATATTTCATATTTCATTTTATTAGGGAGGGAGACCCTTCAACCAACTGGTTGATTTACAAGGGGCCCTCCATATAAAAACCTACAAAAATTAAACAAGTTAAAAACCGCTAAAAGCTACTTACAATGAATACATCTAATAAAAAAAATAAATCCTATCTATAAAAATGAAAGAAAAATACCTAAAAAACAAAACCGCCAGTCCATCATAAGCTTTCTTTAAAAATATATATAGAGGATGCCTGTTTGGTCTCAGCTGGGAGGCTATTCCAAAGTTTAGCTCCGCGAAAAGAAAAACACTTCTGCCCATTTGCAGATGTTTTCTTTGGCAGCCTCAAGTCCGTTGTCGTATTTCGAGGGCTACGAGAGTTACTAGTAGACTTTCTAGTGAAAAGATTGTGCATGTACTGTGGAGCAAGCCCATTGAGAGACTTGTAGACCACTGATCTGGACTCTTCATTGACAAGCTCACGAATGGTCTTCCAACCAAGGCTCCTAATCAGTGGTCCACTCGGGGAATCAAAGCTGCTATTCGTTACAATTCTAGCAGCTCTATTTTGAAGCTTTTGGAGCTGATTGATATCAGTGGTGCCACAACAACCCCATACAGAACAGCAGTATCGAAAATGGGGCTCCACAATACCTGAGTACAAAGTTTTCAAAGAAGCCATTGGGAGAATATTCCTTGCGTGTTTTAGAAATCCAATGGCTCTGGATACTTTGCTAGATACAGCTTTAATATGCTCTTTCCAATCTAGACTGTTGTCAACTTGAACACCAAGGTATTTGGTCTTCTTGACAACGTCCAGTTCTCTGCCACGAATTTCTAGATTCAGTTTTTCTGCTGCATTGTTGAGCGTTCGGTGCTTTGGTTTGGTCGCGATTAACATAGATTGTGTTTTAGCAACATTTAGCGAAAGTTTGTTGCCCTTGATTGATTCTGTTAAACTGATTAATGCATGATTAACAGAATGACTGGCACGGAAACCAAATTGGAGATTAGACACGATTTTATGCACTTCCAAAGAATTATCTATACGCTTACATATTTCTCTGTGATTTTACTGAGAACAGACATGAAAGATGTTGGTCTATAATTTGAAGAAGATAATGGACAACCCCTTTTTGAATAGAGGGAACAAAACTGGACATTGCACGATGTCGTTATAATAATGAGGCTCTGATAGGGGTTTTTGGGAGCAAGGGAGCATGGCCTAAAAAGGGCCAGGAGCTAGGGAGCATGAATGAAAAGTTTGGGAGCTTGGGAGCACATAGATTTTTTTTTTTGGGAAATCATTTTGAAGATTTTATGCCTTTCAGTTAAGTTCCTTGCACTCTCTAATGACTGTAAAGATTCCCCATCTCTAACTATCAATGCAATCTATTCCAGTAATGTCTACTTGTTGGGGGATGGCTCCCTTAGGACCTTAGAACTGAAGAACGATGAGAAATAACCTCTTTTTGGAAACTTAGGAAAGAGTGCGAATTTCACGACAAAGGCACAATTTATCGAGGGAATAGGCAACAATCATGATCCAAAAAGTGAATTTATTTAGCTCGCTGGCTCATTTGTACCCTGGTACGACACTCTCTGCAAAAATTAATTTCCTTGGAGAGTCTGATACCAAGGGAAGCCTACTTGCGGATTATAGCAACTTTCCTGTGTTTTATCTTGCAGCAGGCAAGCCTGTCTGAAGTATCTTACTTCAATTTTTTGCATGAGAGTTGCTTAGAATTTGCAAGTACACATGGAGTGTACTCTAAAAACGGCATCGTTGGAGAACTTTCTTGAATATGACCATCTACAACTGGTCCATAGCGTGAG
Organism: Aurelia sp. 3 sensu Dawson et al. (2005); assembly: GCA_964020215.1. Taxonomy (NCBI): domain Eukaryota; kingdom Metazoa; phylum Cnidaria; class Scyphozoa; order Semaeostomeae; family Ulmaridae; genus Aurelia; species Aurelia sp. 3 sensu Dawson et al. (2005). Next base: position 14,024,159 of record OZ026581.1, read on the forward strand.
GGTTAGCCTGTGCCCAGATCCCAGACACACGCTAGTAAGGGTAGGTCTCGATCTCTCAACAATTCCCAAAAGTTGAATTTTTATGTTTTTACTTAAAGTGCCTGAAGGAAATACGAAGCCATTCTAAGATTGAATTTTCAAAAGTTAACCTCTTGTGTATCAGAAAAGCTTCATCAAGTGCAGCTGTACCAAAATGAAGCCAACGTAAAGTAAAGATCGAGACTTTTGCAATGTGGTGGCTAATTGCAAATTTTCTTTCGAGCAAAAACTGAAGCAATGCACTCATTTGTCGGGTTTAATAGCTTTAGCTGGCATTTCTCGGCCCCTGATTCTCGGCCTTTGGACACTTTCCAAAATGAGGAGAACCAACGAAACATACATAGATGACTATGGATGTTGAGAAAGGAGTGAAAATTGCAAATGGTCGGAATTTTTTGCTTCCACTTTGTAAATATTGCACTGAAGGAGGCATTTTTTGCTAAAATGAAGAAAGTGTCCCCAAAAATTTTCCAGGTACTGAAGAAAGTGTCCCCAAAAATTTTCCAGGTACGCGTATGTATAAAACATTGCATGAATTTTGACTCTAAAAGTGGCAAAATAAGGGCGGGAAAAGCGTTCCATGGCAAGTTAAAGGGCGTGGCCTTGAGATCTTTCTGTTACCCTTGCCCAAACCATCTCTCAAATTTTCATGGCGCCATGAGCGAATGTACTAGCCTCTTACGAGGCTCGTGTAAAACAGTACGAGAAATCATCAACTAAATCATATTGCTTAAGCCAGGGGGGTACATAACATGTTGAGGGTACGGGTATGTGCCGCCCATATGGGTGGGTTTTTGGGCCCCAAATTCTCTAAACAAGGGTCCCTTTTTCGGCAGATTTTCCTTAAACAAGGGTGGGTTATCCAGAAATTGGCGAAAAATAGCAAAAAATGGGTGGTTTTCCGCCAAATTTCATCATAAAAGTGGGTATGTCCGCAAGTTTCGGTAATTAGAAGAGGGTACCTTTCTGAAAACCGGGCGGCAGACCCCCGTCCATCCGCAAGTCATGTACCCCCCCCCCCCCGGGTGCTTAAGCTTCTGAAGGAACAGTGTCCAAAGACGGGACTTCTTGGCTCGATTGATCATGAAATATTTGCGACAGGAATAGATAAATATCGTAACCATAAAGGCACCACTTTGGCAACACATGTTTTGATTTGAACGAAGAATAGAAGCATTATGGAAATTACTGGGAGCACAAAGCTAATTTTGACAGGAGCAAGGGAGCATGCTACTTTTTAAGAGGGGAGCAAGGGAGCAACCACCCCCCCTATCAGAGCCTCAATAATGACAATTTTGTTGACGGACTTTACTCCAGATCACCACATCAAATGATATGGTCACCCCTAGACAGTAGGATTCACCAATTACTATCTGGACAAGACAAAACCACACTTTGCACTTTGCACTGTGTCTATTTTTGGAAAAGTCAATGAATGTGTCAAATTGGACTTACTTCATGCTTCAAGCAAGTCCAGTGTCAAATAGACTTTGCACTGTTGACTGTTCTGACAATCGAGCAGTTGAATTGAATTGCTGACGTCAACATGTCGTCTGCAAAATGTGTTCTTTGATCGTGGTCATGTTATCACGTGTTGCCCTTTGAAAGCTGCACGTTGTGGAAGTACAATGAGTTGAAAGTTATCTTTCATCGTCGAAGAGATCAAAACACGATCAAGAATTGGATGGTCGAAATGAATTATTGAAAGCATGAACATCTGGTGAATTAGCAGAGAAGTTAACTCATTCAGTATTGGTAAAGAAGAAAGGGAACTTTTCAGAAGATTTTTAAAGGCCCACCACAACAACAAATTTTCACAACGAACAGAGACGTGAGAAAATCGTACGAGAGTTCATCATCATCGTCAAATCGCTTCTTACCTTTCCTGCCAGAAATAACGTGGATCTTTTACACAATAAAACAGCAGGTAATTATCAGTAGCTCTTCAGGGGAGATTGCTTTAGTCAATGGATAGCATTCCATTTCATTTGTCAATCTTTTTAAATTTGGGCCTGATGAACGAGAAATGAAGAGGCCTATTGTGTAGCTCTACTGTCGCCTTGAATGGAACAGTAGGTAGTAATCTAAAAATTTTTTAAAAATCAAAAAATCTAATCAAAAAGAAGGATAAACATTCTTATCAAAGTTCATGACTCTCAAAAATGTTTTGTTCGTGGCATAGACTTCATTTTCTTGCCAACCGTTATTTCCAGTGGCGGCCTGGCAGGGGGGGCCAGGGGGGCCATGGCCCCCCAGCTGACTTTTTCGAAGGGGCGCCAAAGTTTACGAGGGGCGCCAAAAACTTAATGAAGCTTGATGGCTCAATCACGTTTTTCCAGCACCAGGTAGCAGGTTACACGGGCACCAGATTGGAAAGTTTGCAGAATGCGCGGGGGATCTCTCCTGCATCCAAATTGCTTGCGCGGCTGTATTTGTGTCACTAAACAATAGTTCTATTGTTTCCTTCTGTTGTTTTACGAAAATTTCGCGGCTGGAACCGCAGCTGAAATTTGAAGTGCGCAGCCAAGAAATCAGCCGCGCAAGGCAAACTTTCCAATCTGGCACGGGCATTCCATATAGATGCATCTGATGCAAATGCATCAGTCATTGTCAAAGACAAATCATTTTGAATCCATGCTAAGTTTCGTAAAACTGACACAAAGTGTTATTCCAGTAGCCACAACTTTCATGTGAAAAGAGAAATTTAGGTCAGGTAGGAAACTCGGAGATGTTGGGGCAAGTTTCTCTGACATTTCTCGACCCCTACTTTTTCATTTAGCCCCATGTACTCTGCTAGATGTCACAGATGTCTTATCTGCGAAAATTTTTGATTCAATTCCAGTTTTTTTAAGAAAGAAAGGCACGCCTTACATCTAAAAAATAAACTTCTTTCTCTTTTTTCATTGGTAAGCCATCGCCTATTTTTAATCTTATATTCTGCTTTATAGAAAGCCAGGTTTTGCATCCTCTCTAAAACTTGAGAACGATTGAATACCTTTCAAGTCGTAATGCAACAAAGATAAAACTGGATACATGAGACAACAAAAGATACATGTGAAAAACAAAGCAAAAATATGCTATGAATTGCCGGAAAATTCTCTATTTTTGGTGACCTGAATGTTGTGTGTTTATATATTTTTAAAACACTTGAACTTGTACGTTATGATCAAAATGATTTTGATCCTTGAATTGATATTTCGATGTGAGGCCTGCTACTGTATTTTTACCAACAAAGCAGCTGAGCCTTACAAATTTTTTGCAGATCAGACATCTCCGACTTCTTCAGCAGAGCTTGTAGAACCAAGTAAAAAATTTGGAGTTGAGAAATGTTGGAGAAACTTCCTCGGATATCTCTGACATTTCAGAACTTTTTTAACTGGCCTAGGAAATTACAGGACTATATAACATCCAGGTTATTCCTATCGTGCCAATCATTAGCGATGATTCTTTTTCCTCTGTTGCCAATGATCCTATGTAGCAACATCGTAAACTTGGACTCTGATGCAAAAGCCATAGCCGAGAGTTCGACCCAATTTTATCCAAAAGAAAAAGGTGTCCATGAAACAACTACGGTCGGAGAAGATACTTGCAGAAGTAAAATATCTTTTCTTAGTACATAGGATATATATACAACGTTCGAAGAAAGGTCTTCCTGCACCAGAAAACGTCTGAAAGGACATTACAAGGCCCTTGTTTTCCAAGAGTTTGAAGGGCATGGTCACGAAAATTTTCCTGGGGGCTTCGCCCCCAGACCCCCTAATTTACCTGAGTCAATTAAATGTCTACATTCAGCCCTGGACCAGGTCAAGGTGTCAAAGAGTACCATTAGGAAAATCAGGAAAATTGCAAGGGCTGCCAATCTAGTCAGAGACTTGATAACGATGTATTTGAAGGGGTGCCATTTTGCTGCTGGCCCCCCCTGAGGAAAAATGCCAGGCCGCCACTGGTTATTTCTAATCTAAGCCAAGGATATTTTTACTCACGTTTCCTCTACAGTGGCTAGCATCAGCAGCAGTCAAAACAACACATTTGATCTTGCCTCAATTTTGGCCCTGGTGATTGGGTATTGTCAGGGCCTCAGCAGGGCAACTTTACTAGCTGAGAAGCCAGGGCGAAGTTGCGGTTATCTGTGCCAAGCACTGGGATCGCAGAATTAGCTAAGCGCCAATTGAGTCTGTGACTTCATGTTATGATGCTCAATTGGTGGGGCCCTACCAGGTTTCAAATCACTCCACCTCAACTGTTCTGGCTGCAAATCAGAGGATTACAGCACTGCACCACAACACCTTCAGGAATCTCCCTACATCAACTTCACTGAATGGAATTTTAAAAAATGTGTATGGCATCTGGCTTTTTACTTTCTTGACAACACAAGACTTCAGGAAACAGATCCTGCTTTTCCTGTGTGCTGAATTTACATAAAACTCAACCATTGCAGTCATTATCAAAGTTGATAAGGCATCAAAGTTGATGGAACCCTCAAAATGTATCAAAATAAAAAGTAGCATCCTCTCTTTCTAAACGGGGTGAGTGGCCGAGTGACTTATACAGTCTTTGTCAGGTGACTGCAGTTAAGCTTGGTCAAGTGAGGTCAGACTCTGGATGGGTGAACTCACAACTCACCTCGTCGTCCTTTGGAAGGGACGTTAAACTAGGGGTCCCATGCCTGGATGCGGCATGCCCAGTGGGCCTAAATTAGCTTTCGGTAGCTAGAAATCCTGACAAGCCCACTCAAAACAATTTGAAAACAAACAAACAAAAAATAAACTGACACAAAACTGACAAAGCTTGGATCGCTATGTGGAGTCATTTGACAAGAATAGAACATTTAGGGCGAGTTTTTCCCAATTGGTTTGTCTCCTGAAAACTACTGATATGTTGGCAACAAAAATTGGCAAGATGTTTCAATAAATGCTAGAATTTACTCTTAAAAGGGTTGGTGCAGTATGAACTGTGAAACAGTGAAACAGGCTAACTGGATATAGAATTGTGCAAAAATGGAAAAAATACATCCGTGCTAATGGAAGATTTCATGAATCTTACAAGTCCACTGAAGATAGCCTGCCCGAAAAACTTCATACATTTAGAACTATTCCCCGTAACAAATCACAGGCAAAGAATATCATAAAGACAGGACTCGGCAAAACATTTTCATTGGGTGTTTGAAAAATATGAAATCCAGGAGCCTTGTGTTTTACATCAAAAGAGGAGCATGTGATTCTGACGAAAAACAATATTAGACCCATTCAGGGCAAAAGTACTCTACTCTTCATTCTCCTCACATTGATTGGCTATCCTGACTCTATTTCAGATTCATGATTTGAAATTCCATCACATTCAATTTGGATTAAAACTAAATTAAGAAAACTCAGAAAATAGAATACTAAAAGATGCAATAAAAACCAAGCAGAACGGAACTTGTATCCATGTGAATTTCTTAATGCCTGGCTCATTCAATTCCTATCAAGGGGAATATTCCTATGACGACCACTTCCCCCTCTGCAGTCCAGGGGTCAACAAAGAGTTCTTGGACAATGCTTGGGGGCGAGGAAATTTTTTGGCAAATGCATGGGGTTCATACTGGAAAACGTGTGTGTTACATCTGCAGAGAGCTCCAGATGTAGTAAATACTTACACCCCAAGTAACTTGATCAGGGAAAGCTTCTGGTATTGTCAAATGCCATGGGGCCAAGGAAAAATTGGTAGTCAGTTGATGCTGGGGCAGGAATCTTTTGTGTGCAAATACCTAAGGGTAGCCCAGGGGTGTCCCAGGGAGGGGGTGGTCAGGGTAAAAATTGAACAATGCATTAGGAAGAGCTCTCTTAGTGGGTAACTAACCCCATCTTCATAATTGTTACAATGATTAATGGAGGTGTTGTTTTAATTTGTCCAGCAGTTTTTCATATTACACCCAACTTGAGAGCATGACTGGTAGAGACGGGAAGACTGGATTTTACAAATAACATCAATTGTTGTAAGCCATCTGCCGTAGTTGTTAAATTAACTCTAGTTTTTTTAAGTCTTTATATGCAAGAGTAGAGCACAATAAATCAGGAGTTCAGCTCAACAGAACAAGGAATTAGTCCCTTGTCCCTTGGGAATTCTAGAAACGTTTGAGCTGAACCACAGTAAGCAGCCTCATTGTGAAATTCAACCTTTACATTAGTCTGCATGTGATCAGTTGAATTCTACCAATCATAGTACACTGTTTGAGGTTCTTCATCAGCACTTTTTTGCTTCTCAATTTATTTGAGTGGGCTTGTCAGGATTTCTAGCTACTGAAAGCTAATTTTGGCCCACGGTGCATGCCACAGCCAGGCATGGGACTCCTAGTTTAACGTCCCTTCCGAAGGACGATGAGGTGAGTTGTTAGGTCAGGCCTCCGAGGTCACCCATCCGGAGTTTGACCTCAATCGACCGAGCTTAACTTCAGTTACCTGAGGAAAACTGTTTAAGCCACTCGGCCACTCATCCTTCATCTCATCAGCATATTTTGACAGAGTGTATACACCCGGCTGTGCTTAGATGGACACAGCATAACAAGTCAAGTCTTTCAATAGGGCACAGCAAAACCCATGAATCTTCCCATTCCACGCTTCTCAGTCAATGGCGTTGCCATTTTTCTGTCACATGACCCAAAGTAAGCTCTTTGAGATGCATTTTCAAGTACCCTTACGGAAACCAAAATGGACATTCAAGTAGTAAAGGCACAGAGCTTGTTTTGTTGCAATGAGTCAATTCTACAGGCCCTACTCCATATTTTACATTTTGCATTTGGACAAAATCTCATCAGGGATCAGCACTACATTGAATTTCATCCCTCTGAAAAAAGGCCTATGTTCAAATATCACCCCGGGGGGGGGGGGTACATAACATGTTGAGGGTACGGGTATGTGCCGCCCATATGGGTGGGTTTTTGGGCCCCAAATTCTCTAAACAAGAGTCCCTTTTTCGGTAGATTTTCCATGAACAAGGGTGGGTTATCCAGAAATTGGCGAAAAATAGCAAAAAATGGGTGGTTTTCCGCCAAAATTCATCATAAAAGTGGGTATGACGGTAACTCTCGGTAATTAGAAGAGGGTACCTTTTTGAAAATCGGGCGGCAGACCCCCGTCCATCCGCAAGTCATGTACCCCCCCGGGAATATCACTTGGAAATGCAACAAAGGCGATATATATAGCTTCCAAAATTTCACACGTTACTTGAATTATATCAAGGAATAAGCTTAAGATGTTTCTTTGCTTACGTTTACCAAATTTTTGACAAGTTAAAGCTATTTGCTATGAAGAAAGCTATTGGGGCTACCTTTCATCCACTGTAGAATGCCATTATTCCATTTCAAATCAGTGTCTTTGCTGTAGCAAGGTAGCACAGCTATTCAACAGCAACAAAACACCAATTTCCGCTCTTCTCCGCGGAAATATCGCCATCAACTTTGGTAAAACGTGATGAACTTTCAACAGCTCTTCACCACACCATCTGTTCCAAGTGTTGAAACAGTGTGCTCACATGGAAAAATTTCTGTTATTGTCAAGTGCTCTTGATGTCATGGTAAAAAGGTAGGTCTCGTATCATCCTTTACATGGACTTGGCCTTCGTTGTAAGGCTGCAGGGGTTGGGCTGGGCTTTCAAAATTGTCAGTCTTGAAAAAGTCCGTGAAGTCTGCGGTTTTCACTTTCACCCTATGCCAAAATGAAAAACGCGGACTTTCTTTCGCGGACTTTTGCACAGCGTTATGTTTTCAAGTTTTTCCGTTCACTGCTTCGACTGATGCATAGGAATAAATGAAACTTCAGGAAACAAGGGGCACACGTCAATACTTGTGTCCTAATATCGTAGATTTTATAACATGAAAAGAGCGACCTCAAAAGTTCAACTGAAATCAGAAAGAATGTAAAAGAAATGGAGAATGAGATGCACAGCTGACATGTACGATAACTTCCAGAATGTTTTTCCAGTGAACTGAAAAGCCAAGACGGAGGTTAGATCACTTTTGAAAAAGTCCGCGAAGTCCGCGGTTTTCACTTTCACCCTATGCCAAAATGAAAAACGCGGACTTTCTTTCGCGGACTTTTTCACAGAGTTGTTTTCTTAGGTTTTTCCGTTCACTGCCTCGACTGATGTACACGAACAAAGGAAATGAAAGAGAACAGGGGGCACACGTCAGTGCTAATGTCATAATATCGTAGATTCTAGAACGTGTGGCCTAAATGAAGAGAACGACCTCAAAAATACAACTGAAACTCTGACAGAAAATAAATTAAACGTACATTAGATTTATGGTTGACATGTACGAAAACTTTCAGAATGAGTTTCCAACCAATTATAAAGCCAAGAAGGAGATTTTAGATCACTTTTGAAAAAGTCCGCGAAGTCCGCGGTTTTCACTTTCACCCTATGACAAAATGAAAAACGCGGACTTTCTTTCGCGGACTTTTGCACAGCGTTGTGTTTTCAAGTATTCTCGTTCACTGCTTCGACTGATGCATAGGAACAAATGAAATCTCAGGGAACAAGGGGCACACGTCAATACTTGTGTCCTAATATCGTAGATTCTAGAGCGTGTGGCCTAAATGAAAAGAACGACCTCAAGAATACAACTGAAACTCTGACAGAAAATAAATTAAACGTACATCAAATTTACGGTTGACATGTACAAAAACTTTCAGAATGAGTTCCCAACCAATTGTAAAGCCAAGACGGAGATTTTAGATCAGTCTTGAAAAAGTCCGCGAAGTCCGCGGTTTTCACTTTCACCCTATGCCAAAATGAAAAACGCGGACTCAGAAAGTCGCGGACTTACGGCCACGAAAAGTCCGCGAAGTCCGCGAGGTCCGCGGGGTCCGCGGTTTTCACCTGGCCCAAAACCAGCTCTGTATCTTTATTACTTGAATGTCCATTTTTGTCTTTTTGTTTGAATGTCCAGCTTATTCTTGTTCATGTGATGGAAATACGACAACACCATTGGCTGATATTGTTGGGGAGATGAAGTGCTGACCCTATTGTTTTGACCGATTGTGGTTCAGCGTTGTTGAGAGCGAATCAACGGTGGGGCTCACACTGTCATGCGCAACGTTGCTATTGTTTTCTTCTCCTGTTCTCAACCGTCAAGCTAATTTACATATTACGTTATTGACATAAATCGCTAGCACGCATGCGATCTGGAGCCCTTTTGGGGGGATTCCTCGAGGCTCTCAACTTAGCCTGTTCGGATCCCCAACAAGATAAGCATGAAATTGGAAGACTTATGGGTTTCCCTGTGATCTATCGAAAGATTTGACTTGTATGCTGATCGACACATTACCTTTAATTAAATGAGATCAAATTGAATTCATTCATTGATGATTTAACACAAAAAGATCCCCCGGGGGGGGGGGGGTACTTGACCAAATTTTGGACGGGGACGTACCATCGAGGTTTCAAAAACATACCCGTTCCTTATACCATATTTTCCAAAATATATACCTGACTTTATACCAATTTTCTGAAAATGCATACTCGACCCTATACCAATTACGAAAACTGTGAAAATTGATACCGTTCCTTATACCAAAATCGTGAAAATCGATACCGTTCCTTATACCAAAATCGTGAAAATCGATACCCTTCCCGATGGCACTTCCCCGTACCCAAAATATGTATAGTACCCCCCCCCCCGGGAAGGATCCTTTATGAAGGTGGAATTCAAATTCTTCATAGTTTTGTAAATTTTGATTCTGAGGTTCTTAGCCTAGAAATGTGCATATAACATTTCTTTTACGTTCAATCTAAAAAGTTACAAAACACTACTTACAAAATACTATACCCTACTACTAATACAATACCATTAGGAGCGAAAAACTACGACTACCTCATGGCAACGTAAAACGGGAAAGCACGAACATAGCACTATGCGTGACGACATGAAAGACGAAGAGAGCACACATACTAATCGTAACTGATAACAGTACGAAGATAAACCATTTACATTAAAAGGGACGTCGGTGGTTATTATTATTATTATTATTAACTATTTATTTAAAGTAGGCATATACATAAGTAGCAATAGAAAAGCTAATTCAAGCCTACTACAAACTAAAATTTTTTTAAAAAGCAAAGAAAAAAAAATATCTATAATTCAGAATAAATAGCTATGAATATACATATGTACAGATTTTTACAATGTTTTTACAGAATTTACAATGTTTTAAAATTTTCGATGCAACATTTATCCACTCAAGAACCCAACCTGAGCCACGAATGGTCTACACAGTCTACAGTTGCATTCCTCTCCTTTCCAGGTTTTTATTTTCCATTTAAAGCTGGAGAGGGTATCTGATTGCTTCATGTCATTGGGAAGAGCCTGCCATAATCTACACCCCAGAAACGATATCGTCTCTAAGCCATAACACGTAGTACGTGCTTGTGGCAGCAGTAGATTATGGCAGCTTCTTAAACCATAAGGACTGTGTTTTTCGACAAAGATCTCCTTCATGAAACTAGGATTAAGTTCCCATTTTGTTTTATAAATTTCAGTCATTAACAACTGTAAATTCCTAATGTGGATTGGGACAGCATTGTCTCTGAGTAACATTGTATCAAAATCTGATCTCATATCTTTGTAAGTTATCCGCAATGCCCGTTCGTGAATACGATTAACTTTATTGTTCAGTGTTCTATCGCAGAACATCCAAACAAGCGGACAGTAGTTGAACTGGGACAAGATAAATGCTTTCATTACTCGCTTTAGTTGTTCAGTGTCAAGAAAGTGAGAAATTCTTGAGAGAGCATGTAGCTTTTGACCAGCCTTTTTGCAAATGGATCTTACTTGCTGTTTAAAGCATAATTTTTTGTCAAAAATCACTCCAAGCAACTTTTCTTCCGTGCTCTCTTTTATGGTTACCCTTCCGATATTTAAAGAAATTTCATTACTTTTATCCCCAAATACCATTAGGTGGCACTTGTCCTCATTCAACTTCATGCAGTTGTTTGGAAACCAGCTTGCAATTTTAAGGGCATCACTTTCTAATGTTTTAACGACACTTTCGACATTACTATCGCAAGCATATATAGTTGTGTCATCTGCATAGTTACATATTTCAGCATCTTTCACAAACATGAAGAGATCATTGAGGTATATGTTAAACAGAAGAGGTCCCAAGACCGAACCCTGCGGTACACCTATCGTCGTTTCTCTCCATGTGCTGAATGACCCATTTATCTTTACCCTTTGCTTCCTCTCATTGAGATAGCTATGGATCAACCGCAATGCACTCATACTGAAACCGTAAGCACTTAATTTTGCAATCAAAAGCTCATGATTTAAGCAATCAAAAGCCTTCGAGAGATCCATGAGTAGTGCTCCAGCAAGACCCCCTTTATCTAAGGTCTTTTTGCAGGTTTCTATGAGTCGTACAAGTGCATGTTGAATTGAATTGCAAAGTTGAAAAGCAAAGCAAAGTTGAATTGCAAAGTTATCAATTCCTAATCAAACCGACCAGTTTTATAGATAAAGCATAGAGTTAACAAAAGTATATCTCTATTAAGGCCATCAGTAAAATATTTAGCACCATACAATAAGATCTGCATTAGAAACTCGTTTGAAAGATTGGTATGTCCAAGTGGTCGTAGCAAGGCAGAAACTCCAGCGAGAAGATCTCTACGTGGTGCTTCGAAAGAAGGGCAGAGCAACAAGAAGTGTTCCGTATCCTCGATGCCATCGTTGGTGGGGCACATTGGATTAATAGTATCTCTAAAATTATGTTTGAATTTGTGAAAATTCAACTTACTGAGACCAACCCTAAGTTGGGTAAGATACGCTAGCCCTGTTGGATCATGTCTTCGGAAGACAGATTTCGGGAGGGGGCGAATTTTAGATAGCAGCTTTGTTTTAAAAGCAGCAATAGAAGGCAAAAGTCTAATCTCAGGATCAAGCTTATTCCATTCAGATTATCAGTGAGGATAGAAGCTGGATTGAAATTTTTTTGTTCTCGTCCTTATTCGCCCGATGGCATCCCGTTTGCGAAGAGAGTATCGAGACTGAGGTTGTGGTGGTATAGGAACTGTGGTTTTTTGAGGAGTCAGATTATTTGTAAACTTGTAAAATAATATAAGGCGTCTGCTCCATCTACGAGAGGATGTAACATCTGCCTGACTTCACTAGCAGGGCATCATACGAGCTAGTGTGATCATTGTTTAGAAATCTTAATGCACTTTCCTGTATCTTTCAATTTTTGTGAGGACTTTGCTGATGCAAAATTCCTAACTTGTGGACAGTATTTAAGATTTTGCTAACTTTCCGGGTGAGCCAGAAAAAAGTTCCCACATTTGAAAATTCGTAGCACCAAGACTTCTTCACGGATTCAAATCATTCAAATTGTTGTTAAAAACCGAAAGGTCAAAGTATTTTTGTGATTGTTTTCGTTGTCGTACCAGCATAAGAAGTATTGGTAAATCGAACTTTATAGAAATTTCATGGTTGCAAAATGACGGAAAAAGGCAAAGAGCCTAAAACATTTATCAAATTGTAAGGACTCTATTCACACCGAACAATAGGCAATGGGTGTTTCACCTCCCTCGAGGGTTATAAGACATCGATTTTCAAACCAATACGGAATGCCAATTAATGTACGGAGGATATCTCTCACCCATGAGAATTCCATTTCATTATTCTGTGCTAGGAGTCATTTATGCTTTGATCGATGTTGTAGGCCATTTTTCGGTCATTTTGCAATCATGAAATTTTGTAAAGTTGTTTTTACTTGTATTTGTAGTGCTCGTGAGACAAGAAGAAACATCACTAAAATACTGAAACCTTTTTGCTTTTAACTAGTATTGGAATCATTCAGATCTGTGAAATACTCTTGCTGTTATGAATTTTCAAAAGTGGGAACTTTTTTCTGGCTCACCTGATGTATTGGCAAGGAGGTAGCGCTTAGGCCCTGCTATACAAATATCTTTCATATAGATACTGTAAGTGCCAAATATACATCACAACGGTATCTTCATCTTTCATCATTGTAGCAAAATGGAAAGTGAATCAAGATGTCTGCATGTGCAGTTTGTTGACCAGGCTAAGAATTCACCAGAAAAGGTCGCCATCGTATCTCATGATGGAAGGAAAATATCTTATGCTGAACTTGAAAGAGCCACAAGCACTCTTGCTGAAACTCTCAGACATAGAGGATGCAAAAGAGATTCAGTTGTTGGCATATACACACAAAGGTCTTTGGAATATGCTATAGCCTATGTCTCTATACTTAAAGCTGGTGGTGCCTATTTGCCAATGGAGCTCTCATATCCCGAGCCATTGCTTCAATCTGTTCTAGAAGATGCAAAGCCTGTTGCGATTGTTACAACTAAAGAGAACAAGGAAAACCTTCCACCTGGCTATGAAATAATTTCTCTTGAAGGAAAATGGGAAGAGAAATTGAATGAAGAAAATGCTTCGTACAAAAAAGAGTTGCCACCTGTCAATACTCAACTTGATGACTTGGCCTATGTTGTATACTCTTCGGGAACTACTGGCAAGCCGAAAGGTATGCAGTTATTATTTTGGTCATGTAAAAGAGGCCATTTTAAACTATCAAGCTTCCAGTGGTGCTCGCATCATGTTAAATCACAAGAGTTCTTACCATTTCTAATTTTTGTCAAGAATTCTTTACCTTCTTTTAAGAATTCTTGAGAGGTATGAAAAGAAGCTTTAGCTTCCCAAGGAGAATTTCTGAACCCAAAAAGATTTTACTGACAAACGTACTGTACTCTGTAAATTACACACAAATGAAAGTCACTTAATTCTGTGCTGGAAAACTCAAAGAGCGCCGGTCAACCAGCATCCTTTGCGCGTGTCGTATTTCGCCTTTCGACTGCGGCAGCCATTTTCATATGATATCTTACATAGAGCAGTGCTCAGCAAAGTGCGACCGCAAAGGATACTGGTTGACCGGCGTTCTTTAATTTGAAATTCTAATTCCGTATTGCTAGGGAATGAGAAATAGAGGGGAGAAGGGAGAAAGGATTTTGTTACGAAAACAGTCGACAGAAACGTCTTGGAAAGAGATTTAGAGTGATGTGAGAGGAGAAGAGACAATAATTACTTCCACATGCAAACCAGGGACACTGCCAGAAAATTTTGAAACATTGACATAATTGGCTGGAAGCCAGCGTTCTGTTCAGCGGTACACTTTTTTGCCCTCTTTTTATGTGCGAATTATGTGCGAAGAATGAGCACATTATGTGGTGGGGGAGATTTTGTATAGGAAAGAATCGAGGTAGCTAGGTAGCTAGCTAGCTATCTACGGACGCTTTTCGTGCCAAAAGTGTAACAATAGGTAGGCATACCTGAAATAGTTTGACCATTGAAGAAGTCATCAGAGCCTCAATTAGGCTAGATAATTTTGAACTTTTATCTGGCAACTTGACAGCGACATTTATGATGCAAATTAGCTGTTAACAAAGTTAATTGAGTGCAGCTCAGAACAGTAAGATGGAAAAGACAATCGTCTGCCAACCTGTACTCACTACCATTCACCAGGAATTTGAATGAGTCTTCTCACTTGAAATAATATGTAAGTGCAATTGTTTTTCCTTCCGGATTCATTAAGCGGTTTTACAAAGCAACTGTTTGAAAATTCCACCACTCCTCCCAGGTGAAGGTGTTGTGGCGCCGTGGTGTAATCCTCTGACATTGCAGCCAGAACAGTCAGGCGGAGTGGGTTCGAGTCCCGGTAGAGCCCCATCACTTGAGCGTCATGACAAGGGGTCGCGGACTCGATTAGGTCTGCTCTATTTCTGCGATCCCAGCGCTTGGCGCTGAAAAACGCAACTTCACCTTCACCTTCACCTTTACTCTTGAAAAGAGAGGAAATTCATCTGCGGGAGGAGATTGCTTACAAGTTGCTCGAGGGGGCTTAGGCCGCTTTTTGGAGCATGTCGGAGCAAAGAATCCTCTGGAAATTGTATGTTTACTAAAATCGATATTTTGGGGTAGAAGTTTAGTTCCCCATGTAAACGATGAGTAACTATCTGAGACAGAAGGGATGCAACTGTAGTGAACATGATCACTGGAAGTAACGAGTTCACCTTGCGTCGAAGAATTCCATCTGTATCCTCCAAAACACCCACTTCCAGTTCTCAGATTCATGGCTTTCACCTCGGCTTTCACATTCCAGACTTCTCCCTCGATTATCAAAAGAACACAAAATACAACAGCAACGAACAAACAATTTCCTCCTTGACACCACCGCTCTATGGACAACACAGAATTCATTCTCGCCCCAATATTTTACATGCACCGGAATTCTTCGCACATCCCCATAGGGTCCCTCTTTTTTCTTTATATGACAAGTGCAGGGCTGCTATGATTGATGATGAAATACAGGATAATGCTGCTGTGAATAGTTTATCATACTTTTTTCCACTATTTTTTGCCTCTCTTTGTGAAATTGCGGATTCAAATAAGCGATTTGAGTGAAGTATCGTCAAATCACTTTGGAGAAAACGAGGCTGTCGTATTGTTTTCTTGCATCCAAATCGTTTGTCAGCCTCTTTTTTCGTGTGCTCATGCAAGAAAATGGTGACGCAGTGACCAGATTGGGCCTAAATTTCAAGGCGTAAATTTCAAAGCGTTCAGGGAACTTTTATAGCCCAAGTTTCAAAGAAGTAATGTGGTAACAATAAATCCAAAGGAAAACGATGCTTATTTTATTTTGTCCATTGGAGTAAGTGCGTGCGGGAGCGGGGTTGGCCTAAAGAATACCAATCGTCTCTCATACTGTATATCGATCAAAATAAGATGAGATAAAGAAAAATGGCGACAAACGAAGTTAAGCTGGATAAAATAATGACTTGCATGCACAACTAACCGTTAATGAAGCAACTTTTCGATAATTTTGGATAAATCCAACACATTTGTATGAAACAAAGCTACTGTGAAATGTTTGCGACTGCCCTTTGATTACGTTGCATCAAGGTTCCTTATAAGTTGTGAACGCCAGACTGCAATGGTAATGCAAATAGTTCTTCATATGGTGACCCCAATGATGACTTTAGTAACTCCGTAAGAAGATCCTTAAAAATCATCCTTCAGATGTAACGCCAGAATTTGCCGCTCTTCCTAATCCATTTTTCATATGGTCGATAAGGTCTATTGACGGCCGTTGGGAAGCTCAAAATGTGAAGCAAAAGTCGTATCGTAGCTAGGAAGTTTGTTTTGTCGCAGACTTGTCTTTCAAATCATATTCTAATCAGATCATTTGGTCACTTAATGAAAGTCAGAACAATGGAATGTTAGAAATTTAATTGCCAAGTGAATTTGACTAAAAGTTACAAAGACTGGTGGTTATATCTTGTATCGTTTTAGCGCAGTGTAGCAAAGTTGGTTAGGCGGCGAAAATCTACCCCCCCCCCCCCCCCAGTACAAATACGGTTAAAGTAAGAGCCAAAAGTAACGGTCCATGCTGTGATGCCATGGTTGAGGAAAACAGAAAACAGCGAATGGTAGAGACAAGTAGTCCTGGGAATTGAGCAGTAATGTGCTCTTTAAAGAAAATACTTAGTTCTCATGCTAACTTCCTAAATCAGAGTCGCAATTGTATCAAAGCGCTCACAAACTCTCATGAGTCAGCAGTTAACTTCTAACGTTTCTGTTGTTTTCTAAACTGTGTGCTCGACGGTTGATATTCTTTGATTTACCCTTAATTGCTATCACAAATTAGGACACTATTCTTTATCATTAACAGAGCAAAGTCTATCACAATCTTCAACATTTAAGTTCACTTGAATGCAGCAAATGGTTTCAGATCTGTAACTCATTTAAGTTTTCGTTACGTTTCATGTCTCTTTCCAGCTTTCGCTCAATTGTGAAATAGTTTATAATTTGTTAAACTGGCTTGTAGTTATCTATGTTAGGTTTTAGTTGTGTAAAGGTTACTTTTGGAAGTGGGGGGGGGGGATGTTTAAGACATATTCGTTATTCATCTAATGCGACTCTGAAGAGAAGCCTTTCCGTGCGTTTGGGCCGCATGACCTTCTAGCATCCCATACTGGATCCGCTCCTGGAGCAGTTTGATTTTTCAAGAGACACCGTCATCCATCAGTCTCCCAGAATTTTACATACCGGGTGAGCCAGAAGAAATTCCCATTTTTGAAGATTCATAACATCAAAATTACTTCACGGATTGGAATCATTCAAATTCTAGTTAAAAGTCGAGAGATCGAAGTATTTTTGTGATTTGTCTCGCTGTCCTACCAGCACTAGAAGTATTGGTAAATTCAATTTTATAAGAATTTTATGGTTGCAAAATGACGGAAAAAGGGCCTAAAACATTGACCAAATCGTAAGGACTCTATTCAGATCGAACAATTTGCCATGGGCGTTTCACCTCCTTCAAGAGTTATAAGACATTGATTTTCAAACAAATAAGAAAGATTTTCAATCCCAAGGCAGTTAATGCCAAGAGGATATCTCTCACCCATGAGAAATTGCATTTCCTTCATTATTCTGTGCGAGAAGTCATTTATGCATTGATCGATGTTTTAGGCCATTTTTCAGTCATTTTGCAACCATGAAATTTTTGTAAAGTTGAATTAACCTATATTTGTAGTGCTGGTAGGACAGCGAGAAAAATCACAAAAATACTTGCATCTTTTGGCTTTTAACCAGAATTTGAATGACTCAAATCTGTGAAATAGTCTTGGTGTTATGAATTTTCAAAAGTGGGAACTTTTTCTGGCTCACCCGGTAGTTCTTTGGATATCTTAGTTGCCATTGTTGAGCTTGACATTCTTGTCTAAAAGAAATAGTTTCAAGATTTCCAGGCGTATGCTTATTGTGCTCTTTATTCCTTTTCATAGCATTTTCATGTCCATTTATGCTTGTCTAAATTTTGATCGCAGTGATTGTGTCAGTATCACGTTATCATACAGGGTGTCTCAAAAAAATTTTTCGACGTTTGATTAAATATTAAAAAATAAGGACAACAAGAACAGGCTCATGGAAAGATAACCCTGTTCCTAAGATTATGAAATAATTTTAGAGACTAAAATCGTGCAAATCGGTTGAAAATTCACTGAGTTACGAGCTCTGGAAGGTCGAAGATATGCGATAGCTGAAACCAGAGACCCCCCAGATTACTTGTACTGCAAAAAGCTCGAAGACGGAGGTAAGAGAAGCTTATCCAATGTCATACCTCTTGTGATATCAGAGCAAACCAAATAGGACTTCTAAAGTAAATTATTTGTTGCGATCATTCTGAAAATTTCCTAACATTGCGTAAGTCCAAAAACAATGGTTCAAAACATAATCGGCGAGAGACTGAATCTGTTTCCTCAAAGCATCCATATGCTTGACAGTCTAATCTAACCCCACTCTCATTAACTTTGGAAATTTTATCGAGAACACTCCTTATGTTTACCAAAATCTTTCTAATTCAGTGATGGTTACTAGAAAGTATGAAATTTTTATATTGAAAATATCTTTTCCTTGTAGGTATCATGTGTCCACATAGAGGGGCTGTGTTTTCATATCGCTGGAGACATGTGAATTATCCGTTTGGAGAAGATGAGCGAGTGGCGTGTAACGTATTCTTCACATGGGAAATGATGCGACCACTTTTGAAAGGAGCATCATTGTATGTCATACCTGATTCCGTCATCTATGACCCTCCGTTGCTTCTCAAGTTCTTGAAAGATAACCAGATCACAAGAGTGCTTTTAACACCATCATTACTAGGTGAGATCATGTATTATAAACTTGATTTGCACGCATGGCATGTGTGGCCCTTCTCCTACAAGCCCCACCCCGCAGAATAGTGGAAGGGTGCATGCCACACGACTCTGATATCAATGTTTATGCTTCTGGTCTTGAATTCTCAAGAGGCACAACTGAAGTTAATTTCAGTCACAAGGAGCTCTTTTAAGGAATGGTGACTGGGGGCAGGATATCCATTCTCTCATTTATTAAAGGGGCAGTAAGTGTATTGTTTGTAACAATGATGCAATATTGTAAAGAAGGGGCTTGCCCACCTATTTATATTTTTAAAAAAACCGTACTTTCAACACCGTACTTTTGTTAAGGATTTGGTTACAGCATAAAATTTTGAATAAGTGCTACTTTTCAAACTTGGTAGGTTTATCTAGCCATTCATTAGAAGCCTTACAGTGCCTTTCAGTGCCATGCATGTGTAGTATGCCGCTTTGATAAGAACGTTTTGTATGCCATGTCCTTCCCCTCTTATTCTATAAGAGTTGTATGATCAGCAGGGAAGCTTTGTCAAAAGGATTATCGCAGAAAGTACACAGTATTTCCTGGCAGTGGAATGTCCCTTGGCACAGAGAAAGCAAGTGGAGTGAAGGCGTTCTTATAGATTTTGCTTTGAAACTAAGTTGACCAGCAACAACAACGTTATAGCTCCCTATGTACTTTACCAGAAGATAAAGTTTTCCCACCCAAATACAATAAAAATGCCAGCAAAACCTATGTAACCATTCTAAGTTTTTCAATTTCTACATTTTTTGAAAAGCTTTATTTCCATTCTGTACCATCTTAATTTGCAAAGGCAAATAATAAAAGTCGACCGAAAAGTAACGAAAAGCTGCATTTCCCATTTTTAGTCTTGTTATTGTTTCAGCCAGAGTCTCTATCATTCGAGAGGCTGCAGAATGGATGAGTTTCCGACAGATTACTAAGTCCTGAATTGGCTTTGAACTTGTGGGGTCGGGATTGGGGGAAGTTGTGCTTTGGAAACTACCAGGTTTTGAAGCTTACTTTGAAATCTCAAGTAAAGATGAACAGATTGAATTGTAATGCCGCTCTACCGCTTGAATTAGTTTCTTCTTCTGTCCTTTGTGAAGCTCCTTTGTTCATCTGAAATCGCAGGTCATAGATTTCAAGATAGAATGCCGTGATTTGTAGGACGCTATTCCGCAAAAGGCGGTTTTCATGCGTTTTTCTATCGCCGGGAAACTCCAACTAACGGTGATGGTGCTCGACATAATTCAGGAAAAGAAAAGTTGAAGATCAAGACAGTAGTCAAGCTTTGGTGATTTTCTAGATTCAAGTACTTTTACATACCTGGTAGCCTCCCTTTGCATTCAATCGCTGTTGTAGAAAAACAATGTCGCTAATGGGTTTGTATTAGGGTGTCAACTAAAAGCAACTGATACTGTTGTCTGAATATGATGTTGATCTTTTCATAAAGATGCCAACTTCTTTCTATCTTTGCAGAGGCATTGCTGGACACCTCAGATATTGATATTCCATCCCATCTATCAGCAATGCGATTAGTGATTCTATGTGGGGAGGTTGTAACAATGGCTCTAAGAGATCGATTTGTCACCTTGCTGCCAAACGTCACACTGATCAATTTATACAGTATTTCTGAATGCCATGATGTTGCTGTTCATGATTTATCTAAAGGTGAACTTGAAAAGGTACGATTTTACAAATGTTTTATTATGACAGCCAATTATTTGCAAATTTTTTCCTAATCACCAGAAAACAATTTAAAGCCAAAACAGATAAAGGCATACCAGACTTATTGCATCCCTAACGGCACAATTAAACCTGCGTTGATTTGTTGGATGGACCAATCAGGAGACCCTATTCAAGAACTTGGTTTATTTTAAGCTGGATTAACTTTCAAGTTTGGATTGGGTATCAGTTGCTTGATTCCTCTTCGTTTTTGTAGTTCAGTCACTGCCTCTTCGTAGCAACTAAGATTTGTGACATTTTATTTAAAAAACAGGCCTTTCATATGTTTTACAGCGTTAACCTTATTTTTATAAATGATTGTCATTGTGTTTTATTCGGAATTGAAGATGGTATCGAAATATGCCTTACAAAATAGAGGCTGTGGTTTATTTGTCAGATAAGAAATCTAGCAGAAAGCCAATTTTTAAAAGGGTTAATGAAATCGAAGTTTTATAGCACATTAGGCCTTACGCTAAGGTATCGAATGTAAGTATGTACCTCCTTGTAATCGTGAAGTATGTACGCTTTTGTGTCAATGGGAAATACCGTCAAGTAGTTTTTTTTAAACTTATGCGCTAAAAATCCCATCCTAATGTCATCTGATTTGCATTGTGGATGGAGGTAAGATACAAAGTTTATCTTGTGTCTCCGTCGTTGGTCAAATTCGAACTCATCTCAGTCAAAGTGACTCCATTTGATGCTGTAGAGGTCATTGGATGGCTTTGTTATAGATGATTTAATTATGCATGGCTTGTGAGAAAAGCCCCGGATAGAGAGAAGTGAGGCAAGTCATAGCAGCCTACCTACAGCAAGTAGACGGCACATGAGAAGAAGCAGAGAGGTCATTTGGTGAAATAATACATTCATTATTTACTCAAAATTAAGTCGACTATCAAAAGGCCGGGTAGAATTACTTAATATCAGCCAATTAATTCATTTATGTTACGAAGAACAATTTATTGGCTCCAGGATATTTTTTGCTTGAAAGTTTTAAAACCCATGGGAACAATTCCGAAAATACAATAAAGTTTTCCTTGGATATTGACTGAGTATCCATAATTCATGTTTGTAGCGTTACTATTGCGGATTATTTCCCTTGGTCTTAAATTCTCTTAAAGTATTATGCAATCAGATAAGATGAATGTTATATAATAATTATTATGTAGTATAGTATGGTATATATCATGCAGTATAGTATAGTAGTATAGATCTAGTATTATGTAAGATGAATTTATCATCTATCAAAATCATACCCACTTTTATTTATTCGGAAGGCTCTTCGTTATTTTCTCGAATTTTTCTTGATCATGATTCAAAACCATTCCTTTTCCTCATAGCACCCCTCATTCAAGGATGGAAAGAAAAGGAAGTTTTGCCCCGTTGGCAAAATATTTGATGGAGTCAAAGTTGTTATCTTTGATGATAATATGAAGCAAATGCCGATTGGCATGCCTGGAGAGGTAACCCAGTTTTTCTCATTGCATTTACCACGAGTGTAAAGATTTATTTGCAAACTTAGTGCCTCTTGGAATTATCTCGTTGCCAGTATCCGTGTGATTTGACAACGAAAAGATCTCAAAAGTTTCTCATCGAGAAGCAATATCTTATGACACATTGCCTTCCTAAACTTGAATAAAGTCAGAAAGACAGAGCAGAAACTGCGTAAAATGACGTCATCGACCAATCTGAGATAAGGAAGTGTTTGGACAGATAAGCTTTTTGAAATGATAAATCGAGAGCTCGAGGCCCTAGGAAGAAAATATCAAGTGATGCCTAATTTTGGGATCTGTTGTAGGGAGCTAAGGGGGCTAAAAGTTACGAGTTTTCACGCATGCGTGCGCAGTTTCTGCTCTGTCAGTCAGAAATTAAAATGCTAAATTAGTAAGACGATAGCGGAATAGTTTCCTTTATTTATCAAATGAGTAACGATTTTTTGCATATCTGATAGTTATTTTCAAGCATATATAAATAGCTTTCCTAATTTATTGCGGAAGTTCGACGGTGTGCACCATTTCTGCCATGCATAATTGTAATTAGAAATTTGTCGACAAGTGTCATCCTGGATGCTGTAAGGAGAAAGCAGAATTCTTGAAAATTAGCAAAATATAGCAGAAATTTGAAACATTTGTGCAAGAAACATTTCAGTCCCGCAGAGATTGAAGAAACTGAAAAGAAAATGAAGGCTTGCTATTAACTGTTGTACACCAAAGGAATGAATAAGCTCTCAAGAAGATCATCGGTCAGGAAAGACTTCGTTTTCTTCTAAATATATATAGTACCTACCAATTTCCTTATGGTATTCTATATAAGTTTACGTTAAGTAGTTATTGTCTGCATTGCTCTTTCATTATATTATCATTACCTACAGCTATTCATTTTTATCAGGTGTCTCAAGAAAGTGTATGGATTTGATTGCCTCCAGCGTCATGAATTTAGCTTTAATCATTGGCTAGTTTCTCAAAACCTTCCTTAATAGTTAACTTGAACAAAGATACCTCGTTTGCTGTTATTGGTGCTTTGATAGCAAACATATTAATCTCGGAAGCTCAAACTTGCATCCACCTGCAAACTTTGGCCTATTGGCCTAAACAGATTCTTGAGGCATAGCGAAGAAATCAACAATAGCTTTGATAAAACTTGCACAGTATTAGATCTTATGATAGTCTGCTTGCCAGAAATCATCCCGTCATCCTCAGTCACCCACTCAGTAGTTTCTTCATCTTTCTATTGTTTCAATTTTAATTTTGATGTGCTTCAAGTATTTGCTTTAGGCAAAATACCAAATCTCTTGTTTGGAGTTTGGAGTTGTGTACCAATTGGAGGTCTCAAGATTGATATATACCGGGTGTCCCAAAAATGTGTACAGACTTATCAATCTGCAGTAAATTTTGAAATATACCTCGATAGCTAACTTGAACAGAGATACCTCGTTTGTTGAAATTGGCGCGTTGAGAGTGAAGATATTAATCTTCTGAGGATAAATTTGCTTCTACCTCTAAAGCAAAGCCTTAACGTTTGGCCTAGGCGAACTTCTTGAAGCTCAGCGAATGTAATCAACAAAACGTGAGACACGAGGAGAAAACTATAGATGGCACAACGGATGTGTTTTACGCTACATAATTATGTGTCTCCTATCGTGAAGGTAGCCCCGAAGTCAGCTTCATTCATGTCAGTATCAACAATTTACCGGGTGTCCCAAAAAAGTTTCTCGCTTTGAGCTGTTACTTTAGTAAAAATGCGTGTTATTTGATTAAAATGATAAGGGAAATCTGTTATACAATGCCAAACTTAGATCTTGGTATTTGTTTCATTTCTGTATCTGCGTGAATTGACTTTCTATGATTATTTTCCTGCAAAATGGATTACCTGAAATGCGCAAGAAAAACTAAAAACTGCTGATCTATAAGATCGTTAACTTACGCCTCAAAATCCCCGGAAATTCTACTTTTTTAACTGAATTAGAACTTTACGGAGCTTAGACTCCATAAAGGGACTCAACAAAATCATATTCTTCTGTCTGGTCTATAAAAAGCACGGTTTTGCTTAATGTTCGAAGAATAGTATGCTACACAAGACAAAATTCTTTGGTCCGCACTTTAGCATATTGCCCAGTTTAAGTACCGATTTATGAAATTGACAAGCGGTTGTATGCCTTCACTCTTGTGGTGTAAAACATGGAAGTAAAGGACCATATCTCCAACTTTTCACCTTTTCAATGGCTTCTCCAGCATAAGAGTTTTGGAAAATTCTTATTTTGGAGGTCCTTTGAGGAGCAGAAACTCAGTAAAAAATTATGTGGATCCAAGGTGGCCTTTAAGCAAATGATTGCTGTTTACATCTTTCAAACGGAGACGATGGTTGTTTTTTGGAATCATTCAAAAGGGGAAACTTTTT
Organism: Aurelia sp. 3 sensu Dawson et al. (2005); assembly: GCA_964020215.1. Lineage (NCBI taxonomy): Eukaryota > Metazoa > Cnidaria > Scyphozoa > Semaeostomeae > Ulmaridae > Aurelia > Aurelia sp. 3 sensu Dawson et al. (2005). The sequence goes on from OZ026581.1 coordinate 14,048,541, forward strand.
TTGGGACACCCAGTAGTTTACACAAACTATTCGTCTGTGAAAGTACAAACTCCCTTGAGCAGCAATGCGCTTTTTGCATCGTCGAATCATTCTTTAAAGAATCTTTCAAGTAATCTTTGAAAAGTGTGATCCTTGAAAAGATTTTTTAGGATGAGGTTGAGTATGACGCTTCTTCGAGGCCGCTTTCCCGGGCGGGTCATTAATAACAGATGAGACGTCTTTTGGGTTCCAAGATCTCCATACCTTTTTGTTTTAGATTAATATCTTAACTCTCAACGCACCAGCATCAACAAGCGGTATCTATGTTCGAGTTAGCTATCGAGGTATATTTTCAAAATCATTTTGAATTGATTCACGCTATATTCATATCGCTAGGGTCGACCAAATCTGTATACTTTCTTTTGGGACACCCGGTATAATTTCAAAACATCAGTACCAACAACATTAGTACCAACAATTGAGGTATCTATGTTAAAGGTAACTACGGAGGAACATTTTTAGGGTGATCAGCCATAGATTAAAGCTGAATTCACATCGCTAGATCCAACTTAATCTTGACATCTGGTGTTTTTCTATTTTTGCCGTATGACAGATATACGTAGGTGGCCCTACTCTCGCACGTGGCTATCTAAAGCGACCAGAGTTAACAGCAAGCCGTTTTATCAAGAGACCAGAGGGTGTTTCCAAGGATGTTGGAGATGTGCTGTATCGAACAGGCGATTGGGGATACATGCTTTCTTCTGGAGAGCTTGAAATTTGTGGTCGATGTGATACAATGGTGAAAATTCGCGGCTACAGCATAGAATTACAGGTAAGGGGAGGCAGTGATCATTTTTCAATTCTGTGTTATGGTTTCGTTATTAAGATTTTTCAGAGAGTTTATCCTTTTTTATGAATTACTCCACAGTATACACTAATTGGAGAAGACAAAAATCGCTTATGAAACCTTATTCGCAACAGTCCACACCACTGGCAGATCAGAAAATGAACTCCTTACGTTGAATTTATGCGATATAGCTGAGATGTTGGCGAAAATGAGACGCATTTGTCTGCTTTCATTTAAATCTCACCTCATGTCACTGCAATATTCATGAAACTTGTCTTGCAACGACAATAATAGTAATTTTCGAGTCCACTATGCCATGTAGCAATGCCTATGAATAATTCACGCTATTAATTTTTTTGTCGCAGGCAGTGGAAGCAGCTTTAATGGACTTGCCAATGGTAAATGCCTGCACTGTACTTGCACATGGCGAAGAAGGAACTGATAAATATCTTGTCGCATACGTTGTTCCTGATGGAAAGGTGAGCATTCAAACTCCAGTTTATATATTGATATCATCAAGAGTGTACTGGCTGTCTCAAACAGTTTAAAGTAGTTGTTCCCTTTGACTGGAGAAAGGAACGAAAGCGTAAGATATCGGGACTTCCTGAGTCCACAGCTAAAATTTGTTAATCTTCAACTTAAATGCATTTACTTTAAGTTAGAATATCTTCAATAACTCACCGGCGGTACGAGCTCATAATAGGGAGTTTACGAAACTACGACGGCAACGGCGACTGCAACGCAAAGTTTCTCTTGTTTCAGAACCTTAAATTCAAAAGATTCCTTGTTTTTCGTTCGAATTTGCCTCCCACGGGAGACTCTCAAGTTGTCCTCTTCAATTTCACAACTTGGAAACCACATTTCTGGCGTTCTGTACTGCAGATCTAGGCTTGCGAAGTAAAACTCAGTCGTTTTAAATGTTTGTCTTCAAAGTAAGGATATCGTTTTCAAGTATCTCTGAGTTATAGGAGGCCTCATTTAAGCCTTTTGGATGATATATTAAAAGCAGCGTACGGAAACAAGACTTGCTTTGCGGAATTCCAGATGACGTTCTGCCTGGCGTTGCCGTCCTGGTTTCGTAAACTCTCTAATTAAAATTTAGAGTGCACCGCAACCAGAAGTTTGAAAAGGGACTAGGCATCAGTTGACATCATGGACATTTTCTAGAGCTCGTGTAAGCTCAGTTTTTGGCTTTGAAAAGAATTATAGACACATGGCTATAAACCTAATCAAGCAAATACAGTGAAATTGTGGTAATAAAGATAAGCTCTTGCCACATTTCCAAAAAATAGGTGTGCATATCCTTTTCCTCTTGCTTGGTACATGCAACTTTTGCAATGGAATTTACAAATACTTCTTTTCAAAAGTAAAAAACCGAAAGTCAAAGTGGACAATTGCTTTCCATAATGCTTGGAATATCAAGTCATGCGTAGGCCCTTTCTTGAATTCTCACATTTTAGGTCCACTCTAAATTTTGACTTTGTGTGAACAAGTATCTCCGACCTTTGGTGGACGATTTTAAAATGCAAGGTATGTGCATTCAATTTGGAGATAAGAAATGTAGCTTGGTACTCGGAGGGTCCCGATATCTTATTGTTTGGTTCTTTTATCCAATCAAAAAGGGGATATTTTCTTGAGGCACTCTGTAGATAAAAAGGGCTGTTCCTAGCGACAAAACTGGTCATTTTATCGTTAATCCAAGTTGCAACAATTTCCTTTGTGTCATCAGATTTAGTGTAGGGACCTCTGTGGTGTTATCAAAAAATGCCAGCCAGTGCTGTGAAGAGAAATTGACAGTATAGTTGCTTGGAAGACGATGATAGAAACAGAAAATGCTGAAAATTCGTATGACGCAGAATATTGCAGAGCAAAATCATATCAAATAGGAAGTTACAAAAAAGCAATTTATTTTTTTACTGTTTGCCATATGGTGCTGTTTTGGCCATCTGATAGACCTAGTCTGTTGTTTTGAATTTTGCTGGATATCTGTTCCAGCTTTAATCTGAAGAAAGTTGTGCTAAAATTAATAGTCTCTAACTGCCTGCTTTCAGCCTCAACATTTGTTTAGGAGGGTGTCCCTGAGGAGCTTCGAGGTCGGATTCATGCTAGATAGACTTTTGCTCCTTACTTTTATGGCATATTTTGGCATCAATTTCATTTTCATTTCATTTTCATTTAAAATTATTTATACACGAAAAAAACCCTTCAGCATTTAATATAAAAAACCTACTTACAAATTTAAATCTAGAAATCAAATTCCTAAAAAGCCTAAAATCCTACATTCCTAATCTGCTGTTGTTCCAGGGAGTCGTGTTTTAAAAATGAGTCTAGCCCTTTAAATGCGTTTTTAGTCTTTGTTTAAAACGATTTAAAGTCGGTAGCTCACGAATCGTGGAAGGTGTATCATTCCAGACTTTCAGCGATGCATAGTGAAAACTCTTTTTGAAAAACTCTGTCCTGCATCTAGGGATTTGAAGATCCTGAGAATTTCTCGTATTGTATGAAGAAAAACATGATCTGGGCAAGTATTTATCAAAAAGGTTTTCAGGACATAATCTGTTTACGATCTTGTAGGTCATCACGTTCCTGTCATAACGGATAATATTTTCTACATTTAGCCAGGAACTAGACCAAAGATCTTTAATTTTTGCATTCTCTATTATTGACCATGCTCGGGATTGAAGACGTTGAAGAGCAGCTAATTTTGTTTTACACAAGCTACCCCAAATAACGTCGCCATAACGCAGATGACTCTCGACAAGAGTAAAGTTGCATGCCTTGTTAACAGTGATCAATTGTCACTGTGGAGATGCCGATTGTCTTGAGTAATGTCTGCTAAAACTGCTATGGAATCAGTCTATTCTCGGGTTTTCTTTGTTGTAATCTTTTGACTGACTTCTTTCTTTCTCAAGACAACAAAGAAGGACATCAGAGCGGCTCTGAAAGCAAGATTACCATTTCACATGATACCATCATATTTCGTATTACTTACAAGGTATGTTTATTGAATATTTTTTATATCCTCATAACCCACGATCATGATACTATTGTAGGTAAAATAGCAAACACTCATGTTGTGTTTGTTACACTAAACAAATAAAGTCCAGACAGGGCTCAAAACGTTTTTCCTTCCAGGAGCATAGCGGACAAATCTTTTCTTTTGTCCAAAGATCCCGTGGGGTTGACAGTCACGCTCTGGTCAGATCACAGTTTCTCCTTATATTGACCAATCAGGTGCCGTCGTTGTGTTTACTTCCGCGTTTAGCGGCGAGGCTTAGGCAATTTTTGACCGTTTTGACCATCATCCCAAAAAAACATTGCACGCTCGGGTAAGGCGATTTTCATCGAAATTTCAAGTGGAGGGGATTCTACATGCTTTGGACCATAAGTGTTTTCGGCATCGCTATGCGATCGCTAAAATTAGCCGATTTGTGGCATTTTGAAAATCATTGCAGCCATTTTTACGTAACAAATCCAGCAAAATTTAGCAAAAGGCAAGCACAAACTGATAATTTAAAGTCTATAAACCTACCTCAATTGTTTTGAAGACAAATATCCACTACTCTACTGCAATCCCCTCCCAGTTGCGCCACCAAATCGCTCCCATTGCTATGCGCCTTTTTCGATAAACAGTGCCCTTCTCCCAACTCCTGCAATGATTGCAAGTCTGAAGGAGTGGCAGCCGAAAATATCAACCAAAATGTCGCATATATTTTCACAGCCCATACGTCTTGCATCACAAGAGAAGACAGTGTCGTCTTTCAGTGTAGCAGGTACGTGAAATAGAAATGAAATGAAGGTGTAGCTGTAGCAGAAATGAAATGAAATGAAGCTTCCTACAAATAGGAGCAAGCGAAAGAAATTGACATTTTGTTTTCGTCACGAAATCCATTGAATTTTTTAAAAACTATTTTCAAAACCCCTCAAAATCAATTTCACATTTTGTGAGGGTATCATAGAAGATATCTTTAGTCCTCCAGAACGTATTAGGAAATCACCCCTTGGCAGTGAAACAAAAAAACAGGATCAAAGCAAGCATGGCTATCAGTGTTACATTTTGTAAACTCATGGAAGTACACATGCATTTTGTGAGATAATCGATAGCTTCTCAAAATTTTTGTTATTGTCTGAGTAAGGAAAGATTCTTAAGGGTTTGCCTCTTGTGCCCTGCTGTGAACTGTGCTAAACAAAGTTTTCAAGGTCAGTGTCAGGACATTACTCAACCTTCTGAGTCTTATGACAGAGAGTTTCTTACAGGCAGTTTCTTACAGATCATTGTTTACAGAACAAAATCATTTCATCTTTAGCCTGTTTCCTTTACTCCAAGTTTCTTGCGTGATCCCGATCCTAGATATCCCACACCAATACCAATGGAAATCTGAGGGGCCCCTATCAATGGAACTTTGAAAGAACTTATAAGAAACCCTTAATTATAAGAAACTCTCTCAACTGAGATGATAAAATAAGAATTCTGCGAAGCTTTCAATACTAGATCAAAGTTGTAGTATCTCAAAGAATACATGTGTACCTCCATGAGTTTATTGAAGGTAACACTGATATCTATGTTTGCTTTCATGCTGCCTTGTTGTTTGACTGCCAGAGATCTTCTATGATACACATTTTTTTATAAGAAACTAGGATCAGGCCATAGTACTAAAAGTTTCTTAATTTAACAAGAAATTTTGTCCATTTTAGTACTAAAAGTTTCTTAATTGGTTTCTTATTTTTTGAATGCATGAATTGTCAATGTGGTCGCTAACACTGCTACAGATATGTTTCTTGATATTCAAAACATCATATAGGAATAAACAGTGCTCTGTTATGTTGAAAACACAAATACCGTAAAAGCTCTATTAAGCCCCCGGGGGGCTTATTTAATTTCGGACCTTCCAGAGGGGGGCTTAATAGAGAGGGGGGCTTATTAGAGAGGGGGGGCTTATTCACAAAATCAAGTGACAAGGATATATTTGGTAGCTTTTCAGTTCTTTTATCCCATAGTTTGCGGAATCAAGGTACAATTTTACGGCTGAAATACGTAAATTCGACACAGTTTTTATTCCAAAACGTGCCAAAATTAACATGGAAGGTAGTGTAGCTTAATGAATGGAAAATATTTGGTAAATTCTAGAATTTTGTATAAGGGGGGCTTAAAAGAGAGGGGGGCTTATTTCAAATTTTGACTCACAGGGGAGGGGCTTATTAGAGAGGGGGGCTTAATAGAGAGGGGGGGCTTAATAGAGCTTTTACGGTAGTTAGATAATATTTCCCAATACTAAAGGTTCAACGATCTATTTGCTATAAAATTCATGCTTTTAACTTTGAAAAGTTTCTTAGCACTTCTCAGACATAGTACTAGAGTTTCTTAAAATTTTGGCCATCTTAGTACTAGTTTCTTATAAACCAGTTTCTTATATAAAAAAACGTGTACCTGCACAAAATGTGAAATTGATTTTGAGGAGCTTTAAAAAGTAGTATTAAAATGCTAAATAGTTTTTCGTGATGAAAACAAAATGTACACTTCCTCCGTTTAAACACAGCTTCAGTTCATTTCTATTTCAAATACACGCTCTACTGTAAAACGAAACTATCATCACTTGTGCTCTTATGCAAGGAGTGATTCATAGATTTCCGAACTTTTGGTTGACATTGCCAGTTTCCACTTCTACAGACTTGTAATCATTGCAGGAGTTGGGAGTAGGACTGGGGCACAGTTTATCGAAAAAGGCGCAAAGCCATGGGAGCGATTTATGGTGCATCTGGGAGTGGATTGCAATAGAGCTGTGGATATTTGTATTGAAAACAGTTGAGGTAGGTTTATAGACTTTGAATTATCAGTTTGTGCTCGCCTTTTGCTCAATTTTGTAGGATTTGCTATGCAAAAATGGCTGCAATGATTTTCAAAATTCCACAGATCGGCTAATTTTAGCGATCGCATATCGATGCCGAAAACACTTATGGTCCGAGGTATGGAGAATCTTCTCCCGTTGAAATTTTGATGAAAATCGACATAGCCGAGCGTGCAATGTTTTTTTTTCGGGATGGTGGTCAAAACGGTCAAAAGTGGCCTAAGCTTCGCCGCAAAACGCGGAAGTAAACACAACGACGGCACCTGATTGGTCAATATTAGGAGAAACTGTGATCTGACCAGAGCGTGACTGACAACCCCTCGGGATCTTTGGACAAAAGAAAAGATTTGTCCGCTATGCTCCTTCCAGGTAGCAAGCTAATCACTTTCGTATCTTGTAAACTTTCTTCTTCTTTCCCTACATACCACCTCATTCTATCCCTTTCACTTTTCTTCTTCTTTCGTAACGAGATTTAAACCTTTTGCAGTTTTTGTGATGTTTTCATTTTCCTCTAAAATAAATCTTTCACAAGAAAAAGCTTAAAGGAACTCTTAACTTAAAGATGGATGTTGTTTACCGGAAAAACTGTATTAAGCACCCCTCTCTATTAAGTCCCCTCTCTAGTAAGCCCCTCCCCTCTGAGTCAAAATTTGAAATAAGCTCCCCTCTCGTTTAAGACGCCTCTGGAAGGTTCGAAAATTATTAAGCTCCTTGGGGGCTTAATAGAGCTTTTACGATACTTACAAAATTTTGATAACAAGTTGGAAGGCGGTTTCGAACAGGAAGTGTATTACAGTCCAAGCAATATTATGTACCAAACAATATTATTGTTGACTTGGTTATTCTTTATTAATAATCTTAACAAGCTTTGTTTCTGATTATATCTCTATTTGAAATCGATTATTGCGCTTGTTCAGCTGGTGCTACTATGCACTTGGCAGTCCTGATGTCGCCTTTCTGCAACACACAATGCATTTTCTAATGTGTAATTATTATCTTCAAGCTCTTTAAGAGAAACAGAAATAGAAATTAAGATGCAATATTGATTTTCACTAATTCTGCTTCCATGTTATTGAGGATTCATCAGTATTGCGGTTTAATAACTAAAGTATAGTTTCCTCCAGGATAACGCAGAAAGCATTGCAAAACAATAGAAGGTTGCAAATTTGGAGCTTGGCCATTGCAGTTTCACTTAATAAAGTACCAGGAATTCGTGTTCTGCAATTTATGACTATGATGCAGTTCCATAATTCCGCAGTTCCAAATTCCGTAGTTCCTTAGTTCCGTGATTCCAGATTCCCAACTTCCGTAGTTCCGGATTCCATAAATTACACCCGTCGTGGTTTTAGCACAAAAATCGATTTGAGTATTAAGTAGACTTCAAAAAGGGAATAGACATAGCTATGTCTCGTAGTCGCTATAAATAGGCTAGAGAAATGCCCACATATCCATTGTTTCTTTAGTTACACAATGAAACTGGATGTGTCTAAGTAGTCGAATACAAAGATTATTTTTGACCTGGCCCGGGCCAGTTTTTAACCATGCCGATTCCCTTCAAGTCAGTTGAGATATTGCAAAGTGGAAGGTTTGATTCTGATTTTATTGCTTCGAGCCCTAACATTAACTGAATACCCGGAGCAACGATGTTAAATTTTGTCCCAACAAGGATCGTCTGGAAAATGTGAAATCCGAAAGTTTTGAGTCAAAATATATTTGGAGTTGATCTGTTTCAAGAAAACTTTAACACTACGATCATTTTGATAGACAGATTGCATCTTTTTATCAACTGATTCAAGCAGATTGAAGGCAGTCTGTCCTGTCACGCATCTGATTAGGCGACAAGGACAATACAAACAATAGGAGAACTGAATGCATGCTGATCCTACTGACTTTCTACGGCTGTAGGAAGTGATAACAGTATAACAGTCATCCATCTTTTACTGTAGATCAACAGTTTCACAAAGACATCCGTTTTGCTGAGCTCTGACTTTATTGCTGCCAAACAAAGGAGTGTCATACTGCCTTTAAGTTATCTACTGCTACGTCTTGCAAGCTTTTCCTTGTTATCATTTCTGCATTTTATTTTGATAGTGTGCCTCTGTCTGCTATGGGCAAACTGGACAAGAAGGTTCTTCCAGTATTTGATCGTGAAAGAGAGCAAGAGGATGTCGAAGAAGGTGCACCAACCACTGCAACTGAGAAAAAAATAAGTGAGATTTGGAAGAAAATTCTACAGCTGAAATCACTTGATATTCAAGAGAATTTTTTCGATTTAGGAGGGTGAGTTGCTTTTTGGATAAACTGCTATGTCTACGAACTTTCAAGCGGTTGAACTGAAAGTTGATTTCTATTGGCCCTGAAAGCAATTTTGAGCAGCATTCTCCCTCGTTTATTTCAAGTTTTCTTGTGAAATCTTTCACAACTGATTGCTGACAAGGAAAAGTTTGCATTGATTTTAAATTAATTTATCAAAAGCTGGCTAGAGCTACTGACACTGAAACAATGGAAGGCTGCAATGTTCTATTGACAGCTGCTCTGTGATTTAAAGGATGACCTATGAAATAGATGAGGACATTGAAGGAAACAGAACGTCTCCCTCAAGCATCTCGATTATTGATCAATTCTCAATAACATAGCCTTGAAATCTGTAAAAGTCTACCGAGTGTGCCAGAAAAAGTGCAAAGAGTTTGCTAGATCCAGTGATTTTAATTTAGCTTCATTCAATGGCTAATATCACTCTCAAAGTGTTCCTCAATAGTTCACCTGAACATGGATACCTCATTTGTTGATCTTGGTGCTTGAGAGTAGAAAAATTAAGCTTGAAATCTCAAATTTTGCTGTCACCGCCAAACAAGAGCTTGCTATTTGGCATAAGCAAATTCTTCACCCACATTGAAATTTTAAGCCTGAATCAAGGAAAGGTTGAGAAGCTGCATAATGGGTGATTTCTAACAAACATAATATAGATGCAATTAATTTTGCTCAAATATTATCAAGAATATTGTCGATTTATCCGATATGCTTCACCAAATCGATATCTCTTTTGGGACACCCGGTACTTTCCACGATAATCAAATTTTTTTAGACTGCAAGTCTTTCAGGAAACATAGGTGCTTTACTGTGATTCTTTCCAGCAGTGCGTGATATCTTGATTATTTTCAAAGTTACAGGCTTTTTCCTATTTTGAATTATCTCATGCAAGATGTTGAAAGTGAACTTATTTGTATCGCTGTCTTTTTCGTTATGAAGAGTGATGATTAGAATTCGGAAGAAAGGACCTTCTTGGCAACCTGTAAATAATCTATAAATTTCATTACGGGTTATGTAAGGAATATTCAGACATTTTCCAAGCAGGTTCCCCCTTTGTTCATTTTTCAAAGCACTAGTTTCTTAGCTAGCTTTGACCGATTTGTCTGTCTCGTAATTTATTTGTCGCTATCGCATTCTGTCACTTAAAGTCATATTTTTTCTTTTCAGGCATTCCCTCCTTGCTGCTCGTATGCTGTCTCAAGTTAGAGATGAGATGTCAGTGGACATAAGCATGACACAGCTATTTAAATACAATACAGTGGCAGATTTTAGCAGCCTCATTGATCAGGAAACAGGAGCAGAACAGAGCAACAGGTGAACTTATCATGGGGTCTACTTGGACTAAACAGGCCCCGTCTCCGAATTTGCACAAAATTTTGGCTTTACAGTTTTCTGAAAGCTATATCACATAGATTTTTCATCCTTTAACAAAATGAAAGTGCTATTTTGGAGATATATCTTTGTACACAGGAACAAGCCAAACATTCATACCTCTTATGATTGCTCAGGCCTCTTATGATAGCTACAATACATGCCATATATGCATTAGAACTGTTTTCTCCCCTTAGTATTCTTTTGGTTTCTTGAAAATTTTATACCTTCTGAAGAATTCTTATTTGAAGATTTGCAGTCTTTCATGTACCTCTAAGGGACTTTCTATATCTATTTGAAGAATTCTGCCATATCAATGTGCACAAGGCCTGCAACCTTGCATTTTTACGAAGGATTATGATCAATAGTATAGGAAAGCCAAATATCAAAGAAATTATGAAAAGCATTAATTCTCTCCTTGTTTGAGCAAATTTTTCATAGAAAATTTTCCGTCAAGGCTGAACATTTCTGGGAACCTTGTTCCCTGGTCCTGATACTTTTTGCAGCTCTTCCAATGCATCAGATGAAGCAAACGAGTCGGCTTTTCAAAAAAGTCCTTTCTCTTTTACGTCAGATGGCTCTTTGTTCAAGAGAAATTTAAATTATTAACGGGTAGCCTTTTTTCACACCTTATAGTGGTGTCGTTCCTCCAAAGTAGATACATATCATGTTCCTAAGTAAATTCATTCCTGGTTATGGGCGGTGAGACCCATTGTGAAAAAATGAATTTTTACGCCTTCTAAGTGGACTTCTATTCGAGGCGGCAAACTTTTGGAAAAGTGAGTTGTATGATCGCAGCTACACGAACCTACAAAACTCTGTAACCAGTGACGTGGCGAAGGGATATTAGGGGCAAATACCCCTACTTTCCAATATTTGGCGAAAAAAGTGTAATTGAAAATGCAATAAAGATGTCGGGGTAAACCTCTATCTCCTGTCTGAAAATTTTTGATTTTTACCTCTTCACTATTTTTAATGTGGCCCCGCCACTGTCTGTAGCTTTTCCTCTTCTGGTATGTGTCTCACTCATTTCGTTGCTTTGTTTGGAGTTTGAAAAGATTTACACTTCATTCTTAGCCGGTATAATTTAAACGCGTTGTAATGATTATTGCTTTTGCAGAAGCGTAATCGAAGAAAAACTGAATCTTTTGCATGAAGTAGACAATCATGATCAGAGCTTTGTCAAGTGAGTTTATATATCTTTGTCTTGGGTCTTTTTAGAAGATTAATCTCATACTGGGGATGTCAGAAGTCTTAAAGACCATGCAAAGCCATACCGAAAGTTCTTGTAGTAACTATTGTTTTGGCCGGAAGTGAGAGCTCTTTGCTAAAGCTCTCTCTTTCCATCTATGGATTTGAATATACTAAATACCTGTAGTCAACTTCTTTGGCAGAAGATTAAAATGGTATGGATGCTTCCTAAGACTGCCAGGCAAAATACATCTGCAGAAACTGCATTTAAGAGAAGCTGAGAGACATGTCAAGAGACCAAGATGTGGACAAAGTTAATGTGGATGAGGGTGATTGTAAACGATCATGAGATAGCCAAGGGTGGTGGTTGCAAAAGAAAATGGGGCAATCTTTATAGCGACTGATTGATGCCTAGCAAGTAACAGGCCATTATGGCAATCTGTAGGATCCAGTGATTACGTATGAGATAGAGATGGAATAGTCAATAGTTACTAAAGGTTGAAGAGAAAGCTTTTTCTGAATATTGCCTTGAAGACCAGTTTCATTGCCGTATACGTAAGATTTGCCCATTGCAATCCTGGATCAACTCTACTAGTGCTGATTGCAGAAATACCAACCTTGAACTTTAAAAGAAGCATGTGTCAAAAGTCAAAGCTTTGTGAAGCGTGACTATTGAAAATTTATTACAGAATATGACTTTAAGCTGAGTTGCGTTTCGTTTTGCAGAGAAATGCTCTGAAGTGATAGCATGAAGCTCCCTCATAAAGACATCGTAAATCTTCTCCTTGATTTTTACCTTTGCACAGTTACAATTACTTTTGATTCCTAATTGATCACAAGTTTATTTTCTAGCACAGTCAACCATGTTGAAGGATTGAAGGGACGAAATGATAGATTTGCTTAAAGTTGTTTGTAATCCATAGCAGCTATCATAGCATGCTTCAAAACCTGGTAGCTAACACAACCTCAAATTCTGCTAACTGGAAGTGGTTGACAAGATAATCAATTTCTCTAAACTTAGTTTGATCTTTCATGCAACACCTCAAAATGTAAATTTCAGCATAGATTAAATCTTTGGATTTTGGCAATTCTTCAAACCATATTGCATCATTTTAGTAGCAATTTTCTTACTTCGTTTTAGCATTGATATGATGTTGAGAGCATTCTGGCGTTCTTGTCAGTATGAGCACAGATGGGAAAATGGCAGAGTACTTTTGACTGGTGCAACAGGCTATCTGGGTGCTTTTATTCTTAGAGATCTGCTTGAAAATACCAAGGTATGTGTCAGTTTTGCAGATGGCAATCACTGCAGTCGTTTACGGCACACTGTAATAGTTTCTATATTACAGATTGTTTCCTGTTACTTTAGACGTTAGACCCTTAGACTTTCAAACTTACTACCTAATGCAGGCGTAGGAAAAAGCTTCATGATTAGAGTTCTATGAGGTACAGCCTCGTATGAATGGATGATATAATCAATGGCTCAACTGGCGCTTTGCAATTGAATCGTTTGATGTGATAGGACAAGGTAGGCAGAAAACGTCAGACTAGGCCAACATGGGTCATTGACAAATTGAGGGATTTCATTTTACTGTGGTTCAAATCAAATCAAATCAAATCAAATCGAATCAAATCAAATCATGAACATTCTTTACAGTTGGTGTAACGTAGTTCAAAGAAAAACTAATTAATACCAACTATTTACAATGTAATGTACAAGTATGTCTAAGAAATATATACAAGCTACACAACGTAATGGGCAGGCTATTTACAAATTTTGCAATTACATGCTTCACCCGTCCAGGTTTTGATCTTTCTTCCAGGTTTTGATCTTTCTTGGTTTAGTTGAAAATATCATTCTCTACAATAAACAAATAGAATTTATTTCTTCGAAAAGACTAAGAGGTTTTAAATCAAAGATACTTATCTCCAGTTTTAGAGACAAGGAACAAGTGACCCACTTTCTCTTAGCCTTTTTGCTCTTTTTTACAAGTGGCGTCTGCTAAAGATGTCTTTTGGACATATTTGTAACAGTCACTGAAAGTTTGTTGGTGATCATTGAATGAAGCTATCACTGGGCTTTATGAATTTTGATACGTTTTTAAGTAGTTTACTGATTCCTATAGTGTAATGGCAAGAGCTGCGTATATCGATAACACCAAGAGTCTTTTGACGTTCAGTTTCTATATTTTCATTTGATTTTGTTTTAGGTTCATATTTACTGTTTAGTGCGTGAATTGCCAGAATCCCAATCAGAAGAAAGATTGATTGAGAACCTGCAGCAATATGGAATCATAAGCAATGGTAATGCAGAACCGAATGAAGAGCAGCGAAATCTTAAAAAGATGTTTCAAAGAAGAGTTACTGCTGTTAAAGGTATGGGAAATGTTCTAACTGATGATTGCCTCGATTGACAAATTGAAAAGACGCATGAATTTAATCAATTGTTTTCACATGTACGGTATATTTGATTAGATGGTGACACATCGATATTTACTATAACTAATATGAACTTCCTACTGCTAATCCTTACAAAGCGATAGCCTACCAGAGTATTCAGCAAAAAGTCTTCGACGACGCTACGATTTGGAATCTGTTTGTACTGCTGTTCAACATTCGGCCAAACGCGCAGACCTTATCTTGGATCACTCAATATTCATTTTTATGATTCTTTCAGTTAACACAAAATCCAGTCTTGCTGTGCAGCAGAGGGACTGTTTTTCGTTATATTCTGATGTCTCATATCGTATTTATGCTCGGTCAAGACAATTTCAATTCGATTCAAGGAGCTCGGTCGAGACAATGTCAACATACAATAGGGTTTGAATAATTTTTTGAAAGGTATGCTAAGGGTTTGTGTCGCTCAGGCCGATCAAAATGAAGGAATATGGATAATGTGAAATCTGCAGTTGTTGCAGCTTTACGTAGTAGCCTAGTGAGTTATCTGGAAAAGAAATCAGTTTCAGGGCCAGATCGCAAGCTATGTGTACGTGTCCCTTGAACTGAAGAAACATGAATTTTAATTTGAAGCCTTGATAATGCACTCTTGTTTCCAGGTGATGTCAGCTTAATAAATCTTGGCTTGACAGAAGAAGACTACGCTCACTTTTCAGTAGAAGTAAGGTTTTACAATGTTAGCATGATTTACAGATGATCACGCTGCTATTCATAAACAGATCTTCTGGCAGCAATGAAGCAAACTCAATCGCACCTGGTATGAGAGCCTACAAGCATACCTATGTTGAAAGCATGTGTTAGAATACTCTTCAAGATGATGGAATGATATGTATGTATGTATGTATGTTTAAATTTGCCACTAAAAATAATTTACAATAGTTGAAGAAAAAAGCTAAAAATAAATGAAAAGAATAAATAGAATATTTACAATACATTTTAAATAGCAAATTTGATATATACAAGTTAAAAACACCCCTAATTACAGTGGCAGGGATAGCATTAAAAGATCAAGATGACCTTATTTCCATAATGGTTCCCTTAGAGGTGATTGAAACAAATAATAAACTTCAAATTTGAATGTGCTTTTGGTAAGCATGGTAAGGCTGAAACATGAATATGAGAGAGGATGCGTGGTTTTAGTAGAACATATATATGTCTTTTTCCTCTCTCTGATAAGTGGAAATACCTTGTCGTTAAAACGGTAACAATCTGTGTTTTGCGATTTCGAGAGGAAATGGCAATTCTAATGAGACCTAAACAGAGTGATGCTGCTCAAACATTCTGATGCGACGGAAATCCTTACACGACTATGCAGTAAGCTTATGAGGTAGCTCTTGAGTTAGAAATTCTCCCTGATTTAAAGCCGTCTAAAGAGAATAGATGTCGTTGCAATAAGCTTGGTTCATAATACCACTGCTCTAACAAATTTTCGATGTTAAAAAATATGGAATTTGATAATCTTTAAAGAATTTGATGAATTTGTTGGAGAAGTTCATCCATTGATTAGGAACATGCAACAACCTGTATATAAATCTCTTGCAGTGTGCAGTAGGGATGTCAAAGGAATCTCTAGCTAAGCAAATTGACATGTTTCCTGTTCATTCCTAGATCGACTTCGTTATTCATGCTGCTGCAGCTGTGAATCTCATCTATCCTTACAAGGTATGACATCTAGCCACTATCGATAAGCTAGATTTCAGTTACAGATCAAACCTGTTACGTACTTATTATCACCTGACTCTTGCTTCTCGGGTTACTATGCACGTTGTTTTGAAAAGTTGCTTCACGTTCATGTCTCAAATTTCTTATCATCAGCGTGCGAAGGTTTTTGGAATGCACATCTCCACCAAACGAAACATGAAAACTTTGCATAAACTGGTCATGCCAAGATAGATTTCAAATCAGCCAGAAAACCAAAACGTATTATACATGATATACCCTCAGCATTCAATTTATTTATTGTCGAGGCATTAATAATTTTTAGCAAAGATTTTCATTCGCTTACGATTGCCACTCGTTATAACCTCATCCTCATTATCACACCACAATGTCAAAACCAAGACCACTTTTATGACTATGCTTTATTTTGGTTGCCGTTTCAGTTCTTGGAGATGCACTAACGCTTCATGAACCGTAAATCACAAGATTTTAATATGTCAAACTCGTATGTAAACTGAGATTTCTTTCGTTTATGGTGTGTATATACTTAGATGCAAGTTTGTGCAATGCAACTTTTATGGTAGATGATGGTGAAAGTGTATTTGCATGTTATATCTGCAGGCACTTCACGGACCAAATGTTCTGGGTACTCAAAATATATTGATGTTTGCCTGCACAAGTAAAATAAAACCAGTTCATTACGTCAGGTGAGATGAAAACTACTTTTTGATAAATCTTCATACCGTGTGAATCTTGTAAGAACTTGCCATCTTGATGATTATAACTACTGTTATCTGTTACAGTAAATAGTTTGAAGCCACCGTTACATCAAAAAACGATGCATTTTCTCGCTAAGCAATTAAAATTGAGTGCATGATATTTTGCAGCTTGTAGAAATTTAGCTTTGCCTGTCCAAACAATTAATACATTCTTTCCTTGTGGTTTTCCGATCAGAGGCTTGAAAGGCATAGCTTATCATACAGTGGGGCACAGCTTTGGAATGGCCTAAATAAAGAAGCTATATCACCTACTTCTCTAAAAACTTTCACTGCTGAGCTAAAGAAACTTTCATCGATCACAGCCGGAGAATCTGACCTTTTCTTTCTTCTTATTTAGCCTTTTTGTTTGTTGTTGCTATCCATATTATAGTATTTCAATTCGGTTATTTCTCATAGTTTTATATTCAATTTTATGTCTGTACGCATGGCCCCCTTTAAAGTACTTATCTAAACTGAGGGGCTCCATGCCTTAGATAGTTAATATAACAATGAAAGAAAAACTTTTCAAGTCCTTTTATCGACATCGGTTACCCTAAGATATGTAAACAAGACTATGACAGATTGCCTTGAGTATGTAAATATATGATCATTAATCATACAAGAAGTCGTACAGATATTTTGTTACCAATTTCTGTTTCACAGCACAAATGCAGTTTTTCCTGAGGGATTGAAAGATTGTTCAGAAGATGCCGACATGACGAAATTTCACCAGGATCTTCATGATGGGTATTAACTTCACTTCATAGGTATTCGAGAAATAGACCTAATCGGTTAAGGTTTGTTTTACTCTTTTCAAGTCACGTGACCATACTCATGGGATGTTGTAGTATTATGCAACTTTTTGCACTCATGGCACAACTTTGCATGGCATGAAATATGTAAGAGAAATCAAAAGGTGTTTTATCGAGAGATTGATCTCGTGACTTGAAGTGGGCGTAAACAAACCTTAGCCGATTTCGTCTATTAAGCTTTATAGTTTCACAAGGCTCTGGTTGGCATTATGAATACGGTACTAAGCTAGCTTAGCATGTCCTTGATTTGCTTTTTAAAGCTACAGCCAGGTACGAAATCAAATTTCATCTCACAGTTAGCATCAGCTGCTTCATGAGTGCCAGACAATCATTTTGTACGTCAAATCATCTTTCTGATCTATGAGGCTATCTTTGAAAGCTCAGATCCCATATTTGCAGTTAATTTACGACTTACGCCATTCGCGGCTTGAAATCACTGCTTGTATCATATCCAACTCGAATATATCAAACGTCGAAAAGATGCGCTGATCATCGTAGTTCGCAAATTTTGTGTCCAATGGTCAATTTTTTGAGAGAGCTCCCTTTTTTTTTTTGCATCAAAGTAGCAAACATAGAAAATTTCCTTCAAGTCACTGACGAATTTCTATGATTGTAGAAAAATATATTCCTCTATTTTTGCATTGCCAGAAAATTTGGATTTTTAAAACAGCTTCATTTGAATACTTATCAGTCGGACATGTTTCTAAAACAGGTATTCACAAACAAAATGGGTCGCTGAACAGCTCGTTGCAAAAGCAGGAAAGAGAGGGTTGCCAGTTGCCATTTATAGGCTTGGTAAGTAAGGATAATTCTATTAATCACTTACTTTTGTTTGCACTTTCGATTCGCTGTTGCTCTAACTTGTGTCGCTGAATTGCTTATGAATCGCTTTGCTTCTCGCCTTGTGTGGTTGGGGGGATGTTGGGCTGTTGTTGGTTGACACAAACCAGTGACGCGCAGCAATAGGTTTGTTCAGGTTGTCCTCATGCGTTAGTTTGCGTATGCCTTTATCTTTTCGGCCAAGTTTGATGATGTGGCATGTCCTCAGGCTGTATACCTTTTGCTACATTTTCATTTCGTTAGCTATATTTATACTTCCATTTTCCATGATCACCCAGGGAATATTACTGTATTTCGGATGTTCGCAGTTCAGTTTCTTGCACGTTTTTGCTCATTCTTACTCCCGTTGCAAAAAGGTGTTTCATATGACTTGGAATATGACTGTTATAATACTGATTCAGCTCTGTAGCAACTGCAGTTGTGCTGTTATACGAAAAGTAGTGTTTCTGTATTGTTATGGTTATGTAGTGTGCACGTTTCTCTATATGCACTACACTCAATGGGTCATTTTTAGGTCAATTCTTTGAAGCGGTGACGTTGAGGAAAATCCTGGTCCAGATTCTGGAATATTTAAGTTTTGCACTTGGAACCTAAACAGCATCGTCCTTTTCTATAAGTTTGTCAATAATATTACACCTGCCTATACCAGAGACCCTATTCCACATCATCATGAACTCCCTTACTCTTTTCGAGCGAGAGCAGCGATTGGGCAAATATATGCAAGAACTGACAAATATAAATCAACGTTCTATCCTCATTGTCTGGCAGAATGGGAGAATATTGATCCAGAAACACGAAACGCACCCTCATTGGGTGTCTTTAAGGCAAAATTAAATAAGATTATTCGTCCCACTCCAAAACAAGTATTTGGTATTCATGATCCTAAAGGACTAGCCACTCTCACACAACTTCGAGTTGGGTTAAATGCACTTAATTTTCACAAGTTTAGTCATAATTTCAATGACACATTAAACCCGATGTGTCCTATAAACGATGGCGTTGAGGACACGGAACATTTCTTGCTGCATTGCCACTCATACCATCTGCAGAGTAATAGTCTCCTCAGCCACGTACAAGCAACTTTGCTTGCATGCGGTTTATCGAACCTTTCCAATGAGGATTTAGTTTCAATAATCTTGTGTGGTGATGAAAGGTTACCCCTTAAATCAAATAAAGCGATCATTAAAGCAACACTTGAGTTCATCTAATCATCAAAAAGATTTTCTTAAGTCATTTCAATGAGATTTCCTCTCTTCCTCCCAACCTTTGTATCATTTTTGTATCATTTCATTTCTTTTCGTAGTTTATAGTGTATGCTGTAATATTTTCGTGTAAATGTTAAATGTTTCATGTTAATTGTTAAAGCCACAGGGTTGCAATGTATTCTCATTCCCCTTGTGGTATCGTCTTGTAACCATGTTCTGTTATTGTAAGATTTTAAATTGATGTATAAAAAAAAATTGCATAAATACATTTTGATCACCGTAAAAGTCAATGGTATGATTGTTGTTACGTCCATAACATTGTCTGATATCATATCGAGCTTATATTTTGAAACAAGTATCTTTTGTCTACCTGTTGCTAGTAATATTTTTAAATGACTTAGCGGTGATCGTATTACGCTAGCCACTTTCTTTTAACTGCTTCCTCTTCTTGTGTGGGACAAAAATTGATGCGTTTTTTAAATTTTGATTATGTCGATTACTTTATGGATTAGAGTGACTTGAGCTTGGTTAATCGTAGGAAAATTTGGAACCGTTTTTCGTATGTATTCCAAGCACTGGATTTTACGCGACAGAAACTCATTTTTGATGTAAAAAGACGATCAAATCGCTATTAAATCGCTGCACGAAGAATATTGAAAGATATCTTTTATTCTTAACGGTTGGATTCCTCTCTATGTGAGTCTATATTACCAAATGCCATTTTCTACGATATTCATGTCTGTGTCAAAATCTTGCACATTTTAGGAAATCTTTCTGGGGAATCGAAGAATGCGTTCTGGAATCCAGCCGACTTCAATTTGTTGATGCTTTTGGGTTGCTTGAGAACTGGAACAGCTCCAAATGTAGATTGGTTGATCGAGATGACGCCTGTGGATTTTGTCAGCAAAGCTATTGTTGATCTGACTCAGGTACGGACTTATTTACTTCATTTGCGTGTCAGTTTGCCTAGTTTATTGTTGTTTTCCCAGAGCACAGTTGAAAATTTTGAGTACAACAAGGAGAAATGCGATGCAGGGTAGACATCATTGGATGAAGGGTAAGGAGGTCCTTTCCGGCTCACTGCCGTAAGGCCAGAGTGTACTTTGCCAGGAAATGAGGGGATGAAAAGATAGCCTCCTCTTAGTCCATGCTAGTTTAATGTAAAGATTTTCCCAAAGGTATGTTCTAATGTCTATACAATCGTTACTTCTACCATGAGAACTCTAGAAATAGGGAGTGGAAAATTGCTGTGCTTATATATTGTGTATGATACCTGGTTCAATAACTTCCCCATCGCCTAAATGGCACTGCCTCATAGTTAAAAAAGATGACAACTTATTGGAGGTGAAATCCTGTCATCTCAAGAAATGGTCGCATTTAGGCCCCGTTCACACTACTCCGTTTTTGTTAGTATCCGTTTTTGTTGCATCGAAGCTACCGTTCACACTGCTCCGTTTTCATACAAAAACGGAGAGAAAAACCTCCCGTTTTTGTGCGTTCACACTGGTCTGCCCGATAACAAAAACGCAGCGAAAAACATCCGTTTTTGTGCGTTCACATTACTCCGTTTTTGTGAAGCTCATTGTTGGATATAGGAGCGTTTTCAAAAACCTCCGTTTTTGTGCGTTCACATTGATCAAATGGGTTTTCAAAAACCTCCCTTTTTTGTGGATATCAACTTTTGACAGCGTTTTCGAAAACCTCCGTTTTTGTGGCGTTTTTGTGCGGATCAGTGTGAACAATTTCACAAAAACGGAGGTTTTTCTCTCCGTTTTTGTACAAAAACGGAGTAGTGTGAACAGGGCCTTAGACAGAAGTATCTTTAACACGTAGCATGTGACGTATAGATTGGTTTCGTATCTTAGAGAATCATAGGTACCACATAATATGACATAGATTCAAATAGCAACAAAGGGTATTATTTAATTTTTCAGGCGATATCATGGTCTTTGGGGAAAGTATTTCATATTATGAATTCTAAGCCTGTTGACTCGAAGTAAGTAACTTATTCTATTTTTATTGTATGTATTAAAGATTTGTTTCAAACATTTATGACGTTACTTTTATTCAGGCCTTGTCGCTCTCTGCCAAACAAGTTATTGTTTGCAATGTGGGGTTATCAGATTGTCGTATCATAATCCCGATAGTGAATTTTCAGTGATATAAAGTACGTCTCAAACTTTGTCAAATGCAAAATAATTATGATAGACCTTTCTGCTATTTGGTACAGTGCAGTGTGCACAATTCTAGAATGTGAACAACTATGGAAGAGGCTGCTACAACACCACTCAGGTGAACCTTCTGTATAAGAGTGCATGAATAAATCGCTCGATCCAGACTCTATTCCAGAATTGCTAAAATTTACGTTGACGATCATTTTGACAGGGACTTACTGATCTAAGCACTTAACACTTTGAAATCCGGCTTTAATGTTTGCATGCAAAACTAACCAGGAACAGGTCACCCTATTTCGCGTTGGCTCCATCCTTGAAGCTAGAGCCTTGCATTTACGAGCTTTCAGAATTTATGTTTTGCTTTAGAAAATCAAAGTTTCTCCGTGCATTTTCTGGATGGAAAAAGTAAAAGGTTTTACTTCCTTTGCAATTTATTCTCGGGGGGGGGGAGGTACCTTAGTACTGTTCTTGGTACGGGGACGTGCCATTTTAGGGGTATTTTTTTCAAACCAATACGGAATTATGGGTATCATTTTCACAATTTTTTGACATTTCACGGAATTATGGGTGTCCTTTTCAGGGGATTTTTCATAATTTACGGAATTATGGCCCAGATAGTTATTCGATTTGTGGAATTATGGCCCTAAATTCCACCAGAATTTACGGTATTATGGGTACCAATTTTTCGGGCAAAATGGCACGTCCCCATCACATAATAGGTTTAGTTACCCCCCCCCCCCCCCGAGAATTTATTGTCATTGCTTTAAGCCTCGTTAGAGCTTTCTAGGGCAAGTATCTTGGGCTCCTATTTCACTTGTGAGACTCACTTAAGAGAGTTCATCTTCATGTTTTGCGTAAGGGGGCAAATTTGTATTTATCAACATGTTTAACTGGCATGTCTCTAACCACGCTATTGATGTTTTTCGTTGTTGTTTGTAGACTCATTTTAGAATGGATATCAACGCATGGCTACCCGCTGAAAATACTGCCATATGAAGACTGGAAGAAAAGGTATGGTTTTAGTTGAAAGCAGAACTCTTTATTGTATCTCTAGGCCCCCAGATTACTTTGGTCTATGATAAAATAAATTATCATTGCCATTTTTTATTTCTTTGAGAGATTGCTTCGCTCCTCATCGCTTCATATTTCGTACATCATTTTATAATTTTACCTTGAAATTCCCAGCCCTGTTCTCCTTTAGAAGGTTCGTTCGCTGAGCAGTGATTTTACTGAGACTGGCAACAGAAAGTATCTGATGCTCTTATCGTTTGTGAAACTGCAGATGGCTCAGTCCTTAATGTGAATGGACACAGCTAGACGGAGGTAGTCTATAGATAGTACAGAGAAGGCGTATGCGAACGCTGTTGGTCCTTCAAGCTAAACAATATCCACGAATACATCGAAATTGTCAGATACAATAGGAAAATTTTATGCACGCATTTGCAATTCTTGAGTTAGCCTTTAATATGCGTAAACTAACTTAAGCGTTTTTTAATGCAATTAATGAAGGATGACAAAAATCAGAAATAATCATTAACAAATCACTTTACTATCTAAATATTACTCATACTGTTTAGCTATATCTTAATAGTGACCACTATCCCTTCATTTGTTTCCTTTTAGTGTTAACGAATGCAACGCGAAGAAGAAAGAAAGCTCTTTAAAGCTGCTAGTACAGCTTCTCGATTCCCTGGCAAAGTAAGTTCACACTGTTTCCCTGAAATTTTAGCATGCTTGATATCCTCAGCACATGAACATCTGATCGATATCATAGCATTTTGAACTTAAGAAGACGAACTCAGACTGATTTAACTTTATCGATCTATTAGTTAAGGTTAGCAATTTGCATCCGATACAGCAGTGCTGGCATCCTCTAACTTTGCAGCCAGATCAGTCTGGTAGACAGGGCTCGACACCCGGCAGGATACCACCACTTCAACGTAATAACAAGGGGTCATGGACTCGATTAAATATACTCCATTTCTGTGATCCCAGCGCTTGGCGCTAAAAACGCAACTTCACCTTCACCTGCTCATTTTTTTTCATTTAATCTTATTTATCCACGATATCCATTCAGTTATAGCATACAAAAAAGAGAAAAACTAATTACAATACAAATTTCCTAAAGTTACTCTCAATGATTAAAATATATTGCCTGATCTTCCATGGATTCGTCCGGAGCTGATTTCTCTTAGCTCAGAAGGTGAGATCTTAGTTTTTTTTTTTAAATCTATAACAGAGCAAAGAAAACATTCAGACAAAGCATTTTATGCTTGCGATCTATTGTTCACGCAACATCAATTTGAATGGGATATTTTTATTGTTTTTTCATTGCAAACGCAAGCGTTTGACTGTTCACATACCCTTAGTAGCAATATCGAAAAAAGGATAAATGCGTTGCATTGTAAATACTAAAAATTTCTATAAAAACATTGTAAAAATCTGTATATATGTATTATACCGAATTATTCTTTATGTTAGATATATATGTATTTTTTCTTTTATTTTGAAACAATTTTACTTTGTAGTAGGCTTGAATTAGCTTTTATTTTATAGCTATCCAGTATACGCCTACTTTATATAAATAGATAATAATATTAAAAATAAAATCGAAGATTCATTGGAAGTGATTCATTTGCCAATACTTTTTCCACACCTAACGTGAAAGAGCAAAACAAATTAGCTCCACGATATTCATATATGCTTGTGCAACTAAACTACTATATCCTTTTTCTGTTAAATCAGGGATGAAGGATTTTTCTCAAAGATGAGCACTTATTCCAATGAAAAGTTCAAGAAAGTTCTCGAAACGCTGGAGATGACATACCCAGTCACTGAATTCTCAACATTTCAGCATTACATGAATTGCATGGCAGCAAGAGGTGTCATTGAAAAGCCAAAACCTCCGAAAACTGGTAATTATGACCTGAGTTTTGAGTAAATTAATCTGTTTTTATATTACGCAACGGATTTCTTTAGTTTGCAGAGAGCAAAGCTGCTTACGTTGGACCTTAACAATGGCCGTAAACGGTCCGCTTTTATACCATCATTGAAGCAAATCTCCAGCAAGCAGACAAGCTGACATGTCTCCTTTTCGAAACCCAAGCTGACATGTTTCACATATCTCTTTTTCGTGACAAGCTGGCAAAGCGACTCGACTTTTGCAAAGTTTATGCTTTCAGAAGAATTCTCTGAAATTGGAAGATAGGCAATTGGCCCACAAAATCGATTTCGCGATTAACCGCTCGCATAATTATTTACTTTTCCTTAACCACTAGAATAAGATTAGGAATTTTCAAAGATATTTTAAAGTTTGATTCGTGCTTCTTATCCTGCTATCATTTATCTAAACGAATCTCCTACACCCAAAAAACATTTGAGGTATTTTTAGTGTTTCCTACAGTGACTAGAGGAAGCCCTTTGGGTTTCCTTGATGAAATTGCCACCGCACTTGTTTTGATACTCTCCCTGTTGTGAAGTTCACCATCAGAGATTCTTACATTAATACTTTCTACTTCTAGAAAATAAACAGTTGACTGGCAGAGTTGCAATTGTAACTGGTGCATCAAGTGGAATTGGAGCTGCCGCTGCTAAGAAACTAGCAGAGTCAGGAGCTGCTGTCGCTCTAGCTGCTAGAAGACTTGATCGGTACATATCGAACTATCAATGAAATATCTTAAATTCTCTTGCGAATTATGCTTAAAATGTTTTCGCTATTTATTTATATACGTTTTTATTCACGTTTTCATTCCATAGTGAACACTAGGTGACATTATGTTTGTTCATTATAGATGGTGCAGTGTATTGTAAGTATAAGCATCATCAGGCAGTTGGGGTGGCAAACGGTCAAAGATGTCGTAGAAACAGAAACAGTGAAAATGGTCAATAGGTCCATAAACCATGAAGCACCCGAGTATCTTACAGGACTGTTCCAAAGGTTATCTGTAACCTGTGCTAGACAGCCTCGTAACACCAGCACTGACCTTTATGTACCTCTTCTAAAAACTGCATGTGGCCAAAAATGCTTCTCGTATAGAGGAGCTAAACTTTGGACTGATTTGAAGAGAGAAAGTAAGATGTCCAATACTTTTACCCGATTCAAATCGTCACTGAAAAATGACAAATCTTGAGAAGTGTCTCACCTTTCATTTACTTTTACGTTGTAATTTTGTAGCTTTTCTTTTGTAACAGGGCAGTTTGTAAATTAACGTTAGCATCACTTGAATATTTGCCCTGTATAAACATTATAGAATGAAATGAATGAAATGAAAGTGATAAGCATTTGTCCTTTTTAATCTTCATAGAAAAGCATTTTGACAAAGTGAACCATAGTAGACTGGATTCAATAAATCTGAAAAGTATGATGTGCTGCAAGAAGAATGCAAGTTGATATCGAGTCTATGCTGGTCTCAAACTGCAGAAAACATCAGACAGAAATGTCACTCTAGCAGCTTTAAGATTGAAAGAAATTGAAGATTAGGTTGTGTTCCGTCACCAATTTATCTTAAAGTAAATCAACGGGGTTAAAAGCAAACTTAGCTAAGGGGACTGGGTAATCTAAATATAACTTATTGTATTTGATGTTTTCGATCTATGAAAACAATAAGAAGATTTGTGGCTCCTGCCGTTCTTTTGTGCTATGTTTAGATTATGTCGCTATATCTCCGTTCATTTGCTTTAACGAAGCGCTGAAAGGTGAAACTGGTTCCTTGAATGGGATGATTATCAATAACGTAAGATTTGCTGATGATACCGTATTGCTAGCTAGCAAAAACGAAGATTTACCGACACTAATTAATAAGATGAATGAAAATTGTACAGATTATGGTATGAGTTAAATGCTAAAAGGACCGAGTTTCTGTTTTGATCAGTGGAAACACCCGGGGACAAAGTCAATATAAAGAAGATAAATGGAATAGCGTTTAGAGCCAATATAGCTGTTTCATTATCCTGGCATGCAAGTTAGGGAAGATGCTAAATGTTTACAGGAAATCAAAGGAAGAATAAGAGTAGCAACAAAGTATCTTTCTTGCAATTGAAAGAAATATTACAGCAACGTTAGTATGAAAATGGAGAAAAAGTGGCTGAAGACAGACGTTATTTCATTGTGGGGTATAAGATAAATGCATTCGAACGTGATGTTGCTTATCACAGAATTTAAGGGCGACACTGGATGTAGAAAGAGTAAAAGCTAAGTTGCGATGTGACAAGAAGCTCCAACCGAAATTCGTCCATCAACGTCATTGAAGATTTCATTGATGGAAAGGATAGCCACTTGATTGAAACTTGATTTGTGCTGGTTTCTATGATTTGCAGTCATCATGGTCTATCCTCCAAAAAACTGAGGCAAATCTACAGTACTAGAAATAGGACTGATGAAAGGTTATATCTGATACATTTAGTGCATTCAGTTTGGGTTCATAGCTTGATTCAACGTATGGTAGTGAATTAAAAGATATCGTACCGAATTTTCATGAAAATGTTCTTAATATCTAATTGATAGATTGGAAGATGTTCGAAACAGTATTGTCCAAGAAGGTCATGTGGGTATTGCAGTGAGAACTGATGTTGTCAACAGGCAACAAGTAAGTCTTGAACTGTTATCTAAGATGGATATACTTTCAAATTATTGTTATATACCTTCCGCATGGTTATTAGTAAATCTTTCCGAAACTTTTCAACCATCTCGTAAACAGATGAATGTTCCACTTCAGTTACTACCGGATGTAAGATAATTCGTGGGATGTCTAGGAATGCAACTAGGTGAGATAAGCCTTGTGACTTTGTTGGCTACACTTTTCTGACAAAAGAAAGGCCCATTTTGATACTAAATTGTTTTAGTGGAAATCAGTTGCTTCTTTCATTTGCTAGCAGTTTTGAAACCGAGGACGTGTTTCTTTTCATAAACCTGGTATTTGAATTATTCGCTGGAAATATTGATTTCTTGTACATCAAGCACATCAAGGAATTGAAAGGAGATTTGCATTTTAAACAACAATGTTTCTTTATTTTTCATCCCTAATACGCTGCTCAATTACTTTTCCTTAATTGGGGGACAGAGTCCACCCAACAAGCAAAAAGTTTTGTCAAGACGGCTTTATGAGGCAATCTTCAGTAGTTTTGGAAAAGAATATCTGCCTCAACAAACTGGAATTTTCGCACTAACTTGCACTTTCTTCTACTTGGTGTCACAGAAAAGAGAAAATTTGTCAAAATGATCAAAGTTTTATTATCTTACCTATCATGGAAATTTTGATGTTCTTTTGGGTAGGAGGCGAAGTTTCTCTCAGACATGTTTCAAGGTCGTGTGAAGATTTTTGCTTTTGCAAGCTACCGTGTTTTAACGTATGCTCGGAAATTACAAGAATTCTCTCATCGTCAAAATCAGTTTCATCCGGGACCCCAAATCAGTTCCATCCGGGCTTTTTTAGTTCTTGACTAGGCTGTTGCATCATGTAGAAGTCAGACGTTGATTTTTAGTCGCAGGTCTTAATGAGAAATTCGATTTTTTGTCAGCACTTTCTTATAATGGAGTTTTATGCTGTTTTTTTTCTTTCTCCCAAAACATTACACAACGATCAATCGGCAAATTGATGTGATCCTTGAATTAAATGCACAAAATGAAAATTTAACGATCAGAAAGATTAAAGAATTTTTGTGTTGTTGCTGATGGTAGCACTTATTATAGTTTCACTCGGTGCATGATAAACTTTGAAAGAAAACTGTACATTTTCGTTTCAGACTTGCCTGATAATAGCCTCATTCTTTCATACGGACAGTAAAGACTTTAGCTGTAACAAACTTTCATTTTTCTTGACTTTGGTCGAAGATCCATTCCATACTGGAGTAATGGAAATTTCTGCGTCCATTATCACAAGAGTCTTTGTATGTATTAGATGCTGGATCTTGTGGCACAGACAGAAGAGACACTAGGACCTGTAGATATCATAGTGTGTTGTGCTGGAGTCATGTATTACACAATGATGAAGAATCTTCATGCAGATGAGTGGGAACGAACTGTCGATGTTAACTGCAAGGTAAATTTTCAGTGTCTTTGCTGGCAACTTCCTTTCGTAGATATTTGATCTTTTGAGCTTTTTTTAGGGTTAGTTTCTTTTATCCAGCAGATGTGAATGACAATTGCATCATTAGGAATTCAGCAGTGGGAGCAACTTGCCTCCAAAAATTAGTTATGTGCTAGCTTTAATAACCAAGAGTTGAAAGCATGTATACTTCAAAACAGAAGTTCTATATCACCTTTGTTTGCTACGTTCAAGATACAATCATATTGTATCATAACTTGAATTTCATTTTCTTGGCTGTTTTGACGGAGGGTAATTCTTATTGCATGGCATGTATGTTTGTTCCAGTGGACGGAAGTAATGTTGGAATAATACGGAAAAACCAGTTCGAATATTAATCCGGTCGTGAAATCTAATTTCAAATAATAATTTCGAAGTTATATGGTACTCTACTTCTCTTTTACCGTAAATAGGACAGGATTCTCTTTTTCAGCTGAACATTCTACTCTTGAATATTTACTTCAAAGGAGGCCTTTGACTATGTTGAGGAATGCCTTTTAGATTCTTTTACATCCGTTGCAAAAGCAAAGCGGTGTATCATCTCTAATGAGATCATTTGCGTATGTTTGCCTCCTGGCTAACAGAAAACACGAGTATAGCAGTTTCTAATACATGTTGCAAACTTGTTCAATATAACGTGACATACAACCCTTTTTGTCTTATGGTCTTCATTTTTTCTAGGGTGTCCTCAACAGTATTAATTCAGTTTTACCTGGAATGTTGCAACGTAAAACAGGACACATCATCATTATGTCATCTGATGCTGGCAGAAAGGTAAATTACCTTTGTCAATCATTTAAAATGGTGCAGTCAAGTAAATTCAGACTTGTTTGTTGATAAGGTTTTCACCTTTATCGACGATCATATAAGTTAAGCCTATTAGCCAATTCCGAAGATGTTTCCTTTGATCTACCAATGTATGCCTATTTTAGGTTTAGACCAAATTTAGGTTTTTTAACAGCAAATGTTATCATAAAATTTTTTACCTCCGATAAATGCTGGTCATTGTTTTATGACAGGAGATACCGAATACATACCGGGTATGTCATGAGAGTTAACACGTTTGGCGACTTGTAGTAAAAAGTTTGTGAGTAGCCGATTTTCAAAATTGAAATGTTATTTTATCATTCAAACGATACCTCAGATGTGATAATTTTGTTTGGTAAAATCTCTCATCATTTAGACCCAGAACATAAGCAAATGCTAGCAAGGCGTTTGTATGGAAAAAAGAATTTCACGCTCGATTGCGGTCCAATTTACTTACCATTAAATCTTAGACTCAATACAAATGTCAGTTTCAGAAATAGAATTTGGATTTTCATTGGCATTTAGATCATGGACCAGGATCGAATGTGGAATTCTCGTTTTCATAAAATTTTTCTAATTTCTGGGTCTAAACGATGAATAATTTAACTAAACAAAAATTTTCTTACCTAAGTTATCCTTTAACTGATAGATTATCATCTCAGTTTTGAGTATTGGCCACATACTTTTTATTACACAGCCCCGCCAGAAGTATTGACTTCTTTTGACTCAAGTGGCAGATAGCTGTGTGTTCAAGGCTTCATTGTTCAAGGTCCTAGTTTTTTTCGTAGTCTTCAAACCGTTGCCTTTCTTTCCTTATTCAACAACAAGATATCTTTGAGCACTTTCCAGCGGTTAAAGCACAAAATAACCTTTTCTAAAGTGTGACGAAAGTTTTTGCGTTGTATAGTATTAAGATTTATGATTTCTGAAAATACAATAGGAATCTTCTCATACAAAATGCTATACTAACCGGTTTTGTGTTGTACAGGAAAATATAAAGCCCGAGGTCTTAAAAGTACAGACCGAGCTTGCGAGTATGAGTTTTATTACCTGACAGATTCCAATCCCGACTCGCATCATTTAGTCAAACACATTTTGTTACAGTCGTGTCGTCTGAGTTTACTGGCCTAAAGCAGTTGCTGTGGCGACAAAAACGCGTCCTTGTATCTTATTATACAAGGCTACTGGAAACCAGCGGGAAATGTGCGATTAACCAATAGGAGTGACGGGACTCTGTATTGCCTCGTTTTGAAACTTCAGTCAGGTAATTAAAGGTCATCTCATCTCTCTCAAGTGTTATAGATACTTTATTTTCATACAAATAGGACAGCTTTCAACCATATTTCATTAAACGTGCGGACGATGTCTTGTGAAAAATGGTTCGTTTGTATGTATGTATATAAAATTTTGATCATACAAATTAAGGAAAGAAGGAATCTAATTACAAACGTACACTATAGTAAAAATCTAAAAGTTAAAATGTTGTTTAAAAACATCCCCAGTTAATGTGGCAGGGATGGCATTAAAAGGTCAATGCAACCTTGTTTCCATAATGGTCCCCCCCCAGAGGTATCTATGAAAGAAAATTTTTCACAAAAGAACAGAAAAGCAATGTTTAGTACTCATAGGTGGACAGTAATGCTGCAATTTTGATATTGTTGATGGATACTTCTGTTACAGCTTTTAGAAATTTAATAATGTATTTAGGGCTATTTTCTCGATTTTGAAGATCATCAAAGAATTTTTCCTTGATCTTATGCTTGAAGCTGTTGACATTCTTAGAAGATTTTAGGTCAGACCGTAGACTGTTCCAAACTTAGGGTCCTAGACAGGAGAGAGGTTCTTTCTGTACTTTTCTGTGCAGGAAGTTTCTTCACGATGTGAGCACATGTCTTAGCCGTTCTTCTAGTATTTTGAAGTAAAGAGACTTTCTTAGTGCAAGTACGACAATAAAAAACTTCATGTTTGTTGGCTCATATTTCGATCATAGTTAAATTAAGTGGACAAATCCATGTAATAATGAACTAGAAACGTGCATGTGATGATAAATTAGAAAGTTGACAAGTCCATGTTATGATTAATAGTAAAATAGTAACGAAGAGTTTTCATGAAACGAATCTACCGATATTTTCAATGCTTACCGGGTGGCTCAGAAAATGCCCCCCCCCCTCCCCGTTTGAACAGCTATAGCAAAAGTTATAGCACGATGATTATAGAAATTTTTTCGGATAGCTAAAAGATTGAAATATGATTGATATTTTTGATAATTTTCAAGGCACTTAGTCTCTTGGTTCATCCAAATTATTTTCGAAAATGACCTAAAACACGTGATGAAATTTTCCAGGTTGTCTGAAATCTATTCAAAATCTCTTTGATAAAAAGCATGACTACTAAACCGATGAACTGAAACTGAGATGGAAACTGAAATTGATATTTTACTTATTGCTCTGAACAAGAGTTGTTGAAAATGATAAAACTTACAGGTCTACATTTCCTTTATTTCGAGATGCCCTTGATGATTGGTTTTAGGCCATTTTTCAGATGTTTTGCATCACTAAGTCCTTAAATATTTCTGACTTACCACAGGAATACTATCTTGAACATTACCAAAAAATGCGAAAAATACTTCAATCATGTAGCTATTACAAAAATCAAATTTGATGATTATAGTGCAAGTAAATTTGCTGCAACGAGTTTTTGAACAGGGGAACATTTTTTGAGTCCACCTGTATAGAAACACAAAGAAATGTAACACTACTTTAATATCTCTGCTATTAAGCGAAAATCAGACCATTCCAATCCATCCTTTATACTATGAATTTTCAAATGGCGCACCCAGTATGGGTACTAAAAGTACGCAACCCTTCTTCGTTACATGGCCACCTCTCCTGCTTACAAAACAGTTTAATTGATCCTTTAAAATGTTTCTTGAAGCTAACAGGGATATTTTCGTATCGAAATGACATAACACTTAATTTCTTACGTTAACAGGTATTTCCAGGACTCTCCGTTTACTCTGGATCGAAATTTTTTGTTGAGGCTGTTGCACAAGGACTTCGACTAGAAACTGCTGACTCAGGAATCAAAGTAACGACAATCCAACCAGGTATTCCACTCTAGTCTGACTTTTTATCAGTTTAGTCACCATTTTTTCCTGATACGTTTTGATTCAGTCAAATTTACAAAATTACCAGGAGATCCAACAAGACTGTAAATATTTGAGAACTCTTTAAAATTTGA
This sequence comes from Aurelia sp. 3 sensu Dawson et al. (2005), assembly GCA_964020215.1. Taxonomy (NCBI): domain Eukaryota; kingdom Metazoa; phylum Cnidaria; class Scyphozoa; order Semaeostomeae; family Ulmaridae; genus Aurelia; species Aurelia sp. 3 sensu Dawson et al. (2005). Next base: position 14,081,119 of record OZ026581.1, read on the forward strand.
ATAAGTTCTCTTTTTTATGTTAAAGACCACAGAAATGAAATAGATATCCGTAAGTTCATATTTGGAAGGAGACGACAATGTTATGGACGGAATTATAAAAAGAGTGATTTGGTCTCGATACAAATGTACGTAAAGAAATTGTTCATTATCGGTCATATAATCAAATTTTGATGATTTTGAAAAATTACACTTTTTCGACAATTACTATAAGACAACATCTATTCAGGGATTTAGTTACTGAATATGAGCACAATGCACGTGTTACGCCATAATCACACCAAGTATGTACATTGTATGTACCAAAATATGGTTGAGAAGTAGATAGTCACGAAGCCAAGTATTTGTATGCATGATTTTGAGGGGGTCGACATGCTTGAGGTGTGGTATTTGGTAATTTTGGCATGTGCCTTGTCACTTTTTAGCTAAAGAAGACATGGGCATGTGGGCGTTTTCTCTAGCCCATTTGCAACGGGCATTCAACATGCCTACGCCAATCCCTTTAAAAGAGCCTTTGCAATAGTCATGTTTTGTGAGTAAATCCTTGATGTGGTCTCTTTGTTGTCGCTATTTCATAGTCAACGACAGTGGCTTCCAACATGATCTGGTCCATGCTAGGTATGGTACCAGCAAAGATCCCTTTAATTGTTTTTGATAGTTTTATTCTGTGTAGCTTCTCTGCCATAATCGTTTTGTATTTTGGCGGAAAGGGTGCGGTGGATTTTCATAAGAAATTAATTTCCCGTGCAAGGTTCCTCGATCATTGCGCATTTCGCATTGCAAAGGATACTGCGTAGTGGAAATAGGAGATGGTGACTTCTTTTTTCAACTTATTTGGTTTGTTTCAGGTGATGTGCGCACAGAACTTGTACAGCACACTACAGATCAAGAGGTAGGTGCATGTTTTATGTTTCTTCGGTAGTCTAGTCTTGATTATCCTGACTTTTGGTAGTCCAGCCTTCCATTATCTGGACATTTGTCTCTGCTGTCGAATTCTTGAAATAGTCTCCTTTTAGCTATATGAGCGAGACACAACAATCTCCGACGAATTCTTACCAAGAGATCCCGTACCAGAACCATCAATAACTAAAAGTGAGGTAGACGGGGCGTTGAAAGAACTTGCGAAAGGAAAAGCCCCCACAATATTTCAACCGAACTATTTAAGGTAGGAGGCAAAGAGGTATCAACAACTATAACAAAAATTTGTAACAAAATATGGGAAACAACAAATTGGCCTAGACAATGGAAACAATCGGTCTTCATTCCAGTTCCAAAAAAGGTGATTAACGTGCATGTGAAAACGACAGAACAATCTCTCTTATTATGCATGCTAGCAAAATACTTCTAAAAATAATACAGAAACGATTGGAACCATACTTAGAGAGAGAAATACCTTATGAACAAGGTGGATTCAGGAAAAACAGAGGAACACGAGACCAATTAGCAAACATCAGGAGATTAATGGAAACGACCAGAGAATACCAAAAGAATGTTTACATGTGCTTCATTGATTATAGTAAAGTATTTGATTGCGTCGACCACCAGACCCTTCTGAATTGCTTACGGAAGATGGGCATTCCAGTATATGTGATAATTCTGTTACGTGGGTTGTACACAGATCAGGAGGCAACGGTAGGAACTATGCATGGAAATACAGAGTGGTTTAAAATATATAAAGGAGTAAGGCAAGGCTGCATCTTATCCCCATATCTGTTCAACTTGTATAGTGAAAATATAATGAGAATGGCTGGTCTTGAAGAGATAGAGCATGGAATTAAGATAGGCGGTCGAGATGTCAATAACCTTCGATATGCAGATGATGCCACGCTGCTAGTTGTAGCAGAAGAAGGTCTCAAAATTTTGTTGGATATGGTGAAACAAGAAAGTGAGAAAGCTGGGCTTAGGCTCAATATTAAGAAAACAAAAGTAATGGTTACATCAAGTGAACTGGAAGAGTTTATGATTAGGGATGAAACAGTTGAAGTCGCTGATAGTTTTCTATTCCTCAGTGCTAAAATTGAAAGAGACGGGGGTTGCTCATCAGAAATTACCAAAAGGGTTGTCATGGGCAAAGCGGCGATGACAGGTCTTCATAGGGTCATGAAAGACAAAGATATATCAATGCATACGAAAGTGTGCTTAGTTAAGGCATTAGTTTTCCCTGTAACGATGTACAGCTGTAAGAGCTGGACAATAAGGAAAAGTTAAAGAAGGAAGATAGATGCATTCGAGCTGTGGTGTTGGCGTAGAATGCTAAGAATACTATTGACAGCAAGAAGAACAAAGAAGTCTGTTTTAGAGGAAATAAAGCCAGAAATTTCATCAGAAGGCATGATTGCTAAACAAGCGCTAACCTTCTTCGGACACACGATAAGAGCTAATAGGATGGGAAAAGATATTATGTTAGGAAGGGTAAGAGGGGACAAGAAGACGAGGCAGGCAAAGAACAAGATGGCTGGACGTATTGAAAGAATTCACTGGGATGTCCTTGCATCAAGTTAATGAAACAGCAATGAACAGATCGGAATGGAGATCGTTTGTTCAGAGGATTGCCAGAAGTCGCAAGCGACTTGATGGTACTTAACATAGAGTATTGCTCCTGTGACATGCAGTAATACCATTTTTGATTGCTGCACTTTTAGGCCCACACTTTTGCAGAGCCTCTAATCTTTGTATTTACCTATGAATGCAAAGCGTTGGATTTTTTTGCTAGATTGTAGAAGTTGATCTAGTGAAATGATTTCAGTTATTGTTGATATAGTTTTTTATGAAAGCCGAATGTACAGGGTGTCTCAAAAAAATTGTTCGACGTTTGATTCAATACTAAAAGATAACGATACGCTGAATGGACCTTTGGTCAAGTCAACCTTGTCCTGAGATTTTAAATTAATTTTTGGCACAAGAATCTTGCAAATCCGATAAAAATTCATGGGGTTACAAGCTTTTGAAGTTCAGGTTTGTGCGAAAGCTGAAACCAGAGGCCTCGAAATGGCATTTTTGGTAAAAGTCCCATAAGCCGTCGTTTCTGATATTTCTCAATTGTTTCAAGGTGAACCAAGTGGGATTCAAACAGGTATTCGATAACCTAACTGTCAAGCATATGGATGCTTTGAGGAAACAGATTCAGTCTCTCACCGATTTTGTTTTGAACCACTGTTTTTGGAACTATGCAATGTTAAGGAATTTTGAGAATAATGCTCTGATATCAACGAGAGGTATGACATTGGATAAGCTTCTCTTACCTCCGTCTTTGAGCTTTTTGCAATACGAGTAATCTGGGGGAGGGGGGGGGGGGGGTCCCTTGTTTCAGCTATCGTATATTTTTGGTCTTCGAGAGCTCGTAACTCAGCGAATCTTCAACCGATTTGGACGATTTTAGTCCTTAAATTATTTCATAATCTTAGGAACAGGGTTATTTTTCCATGAGCCTGTTCATGTTGTCCTTATTTTTCAATATTTAATCAAACGTCGAACAATTTATTTGAAACACCCTGTACACCAAGAAACTAATTTCCTATTTTCATGTAAACATTTAGGTATATTAGAATTGGTCAGAATATCTGATCTGTTTTCAGGCTTTCATTTTCAGCCTAAACCAAAGCATGTACCGGATGAGCCACCAAAAAAAATTCCCAATTTTACAAATTCGTAGCACCAAGCGTACATCACAGATTTGAATGATTAAAATTTCAGTTTAAAGCCGAAATATCGAAGCATTTTTGTGATTTTGCTCCCTGTCTTACCAGCACTAGAAGTATAGGTAAATTCAACTTTATTAACATTTCATGGTTCCATGATGACTGCAAAGGACCTAAAACATCGATCAACTCGTAAGGACTCTATTCATACAGAACAATAGGCAATGGGCCTTTCACCACTCTCAAGAGTTACAAGACGTAGGTTTTCAACTAAATACTATGGATTTTCATTTCATTTCATACTATGGATTGCATTTCTTCATTGTTTCGTTCGAGGAGTCCTTTATAATTTGATAAATGTTTTAGGCCCCTTTCAGTCATTTTGCAGCCATGAAATGTCTTAAAATTTAGATTTGCCTACCGGGTGAGTCAGAAAAAACGTGGGGCGTTTGGCGGACTGTGACGGTGCACTTAGCCATCCGATTGACGTGAACTAAATTTTTGCGTGCAGCCAAGAGTCTAACTTAGATGATAAACTTTTCACCTTCGAAATCGGTCATTCGATGCATTTGTTAAAAAAGATTTTCTTCGTAAGACCTTGTATGTAAGTCTTGCAAACTAATGAAATCTTTAGCCAAGCCCCTTCAGCATTTTAGCCTTGCCAGAGTAGCAGGTACATGTGGTATTATCAGGGATGCTGAAATAGTTAGACCTGGTTCACACTACTAGGTTGTTTGGGTCATTGCGGTCGTGCAGACAGACCCAAAAGACAAAGACTTAGAGTTTGATGCACGACTCTAAGGACTCAAAAGACCTAGTGTGCACCAGGCTTCAGGGAAAGGTGTTGTCTGCAAGCAGTCCCATTGCAATTTATAGAGCGTTGATCTGCTTGAAGAAGCCTCTTCGCAAGACAAAGAAGTGTACATTATTAATGTCTTTCAGATGTATTCTTCACTCAGGGCAAGTCATGATAAGACATCCCAGGGGAGAAAATAGTATCTCCTGGCTATTTTATTTCCCCTGATAATACCACATGTACCTGTAAACCTTGCCAAGATAGAATGCGGAGGGGCATTGGCAAAAGATTTCACCATTTTGCAGGACTCCCATACAAAGTCTTACGAAAGAAAATATTTTTTAAAAAATGCACCAAATGGCCGATTTCGATGGGAAAAGGTTTATGATATAAGTTAGATCTTTGGCTTTATGGAAAAGTTTTCTTCAAAGCAATCGGATGGCTAAATTCGATGTCACAGTCCGCCAAACGCCCCACGTTTTTTCTGACTCACCTGGTATACTTCTAGTGCTCATAAGATAGCCAGAAAAATCACAAAAATACTTCAATCTTTTGGCTTTTAACTAGAATTTGAATCATTCGGATCTGTGAAGTACTCTTGATGCTATGAATTTTCATAAGTGGTAACTTTTTTATGGCTCACCCAGTACCGTACGGGTGGAGAAATGCATTCCGTAAGTCCTCGAATAAGCCCCCACCTTCGAATAAGCCCCCATCCAAAAATAATCTTTGTGAAAGTAGCCCTGCCCTCGAATAAGCCACATGGAGGGCTAATCAAATTAAATTCTTGTCACTTTGGTAACTCTTGATAAAAAGTGTTTGTCTTATTTTAGTGAGTACTTTTGATTGTCAGTTTGGCTGACATCCTCCTTATCTTTCAACGTTCTCGGGTTTAGATATTGCCTTGATACCATGCATCACAATACATCTACTGTTTTAAGCATACTGACCAGCCTCAAGTAAATGAAGAGAATTGGTCTTGATATTGTTTTTGCAGGGGACTTTATCGAGGACAACGGTAGCTATCTATGGGTTGAAGGCTCCATTGCCCAATTTCCAACGTACTCTTTTCATCCTCCATGCCATAGGCATTTTTAGGGACTGTCTAGCGAACAAAATACTTCTGTAAAACACTCAGACAGATGTTTAATTTTCCTTGCTATGAAAACACCTGTTGATGTTGATATAGACACCGAAACTTTTGTTTCTGTTTGCAAGCTATGTTGTGCAGTAGTACAATAATGCTTTGAAATCTAGCAAAACAGTTGATGAAACAACAGAAGAAAGAATTCAGGTTAAGGTCGCATCGCAGGATAGCAAATATTTTTTCCACCAATACAAATCAGATTTGAATTGAAGGTGCTACTTTCTTACTTACCCAACATTTTTGTTTGGGAAATTATGTATTCGTTGACTTGAGAAAATATTAAAACAAAATGCGTGTCAAAAACGATATGACCAGTTCCGTTTTCCTCTTTCAGATATTTTGTCAAATGGCCTCACCTTGAATTTGGTAACAACCTGTTTTTCATTCAATGTTTATATGCTCTGTCCTGTAGGCGAAAGATCTGTATGATTTCAGTGAAAAGACACCGAAGATTTTGGAGCCAGAAGATATTGCGAATGCTGTCTTGTTTGCTGCCACACAACCTGAGTATTGTTCCGTTAATGAAATCCTTGTCGAGCCACGTCAGGCCCCAACGTAATCAAAACACATCTCTTTTAAGCTCTCAAAGAAATGAAAATTTCAGAATTATTGATTTCTGAACTTAGGTAGTGTTACGAATCGGCAGGTTTCAATTTGCAACTCGAAATATATTAATCTGTTCTCCGTTATGAAGTGGAAGGCATATTACGCAAACAGTTAAAGCATTGCTATAGGACGAAACCATGATGAAACAAAGTGAAACCCCAATACTGATTTATGCATTTATGCCTGATACAGAACTTGCCCTGGGATATTTAGCCGACGGTAGAACAGTCACATGCAATTTTTAAATCTATTTTCCGTAGTCTGTCCCACTGGGCTTCATTCAGAAAGATTGTCATTGTTCTACATTACTCTCCTCCGCGAGGTTTCCGTAGTTCCGTGGTGCGCGGTTAGATTCATCTGAAGTTTGATTTGCGATAACGCAAAACTCTCATATAAAAGCTGTGTCATTACGTTTAATTGTGGATTATTTCGTCTCACGCCTATCGTGAGACAAGCTACAGTCCAGCATGCGAAAATTGAAATCTGCCTCATTGAGAAATTTTAAAAGCAGTGGGAAATTATCTTCAACAAAATATATCTAGAAATGCAGTAGATTTTATGGTTTCCATTTAGTTGATAACATTTGAATAATTTAACTAAATATATGAGAATTTTGTAGGTTTTAATTTTATTGGTGTCAAATTTTTTGTAATTGTATTAGTTGAAATTTAAAGTTGAAAAACTATAATCTTGAATCTATGATCAAATGGTAGTAGTACAATAACATAATTTTTATTGAATTTTGAATAAGCACTGAAGAAATTGGCAATCATTTCCTCAAGGCCATGCTGTGTTCTTTCTAAATTTGTTGATTACGCATTATACTTTGCTATATATTTCTTGATTGAAGCTAACAGTTCATATTTTGTAATGGGTACCCACAAAATAAGATTACAAATTTGTTTCTAAAAGATTAGGCTAGATTGTCTGAATATTGAACAGACGCGGAAAGATTGAAGTTTATCACTAGCCCATCTTTGATGGAATGTGGCCCAAAAATAAGGAGAGAACACAAGAACAGAGTACTGCAATGAAATGTATATGTTCTCCAACTCCAGAATTAAAACGTTTATCTGCGGAAGTGCTGAATAGGTATATAATTCATAAGTTTTAAATATGGTTCATTCAAAGCAATACTAAGATTGTGCTTGAGCTAAACTAATATTCCAATCATTTTTTCCAATAATTTTTGTTGTTCCTAGCCTTTTGACCTATAACCCCTAAATTATCTTTTATATAGTTTCATTCTTGACAATCCTCGTCCGGAACTTCACAAATGTCCTCATTATTGAATCTTGCGTATGTGATCTCTGGTTTTGGATTCATGTTTCTTGGATAGTGAATTGTTATACCAAAGTCGAGCTCTGTCCCCTCCTTGAGTTGTGCGTTATACTGATGGTTTCTGAGCACAAAATATCTGCCATCACTTGCAATGATTTTATCAGCTTGGAAAACGTCCAACGTGGTTATTTTCTGGTCGTAGTATACTGTGACATTCCACCCGTTCACATTGCGCTTGATAGGTATCTTCAAATAGCCGCGTACACCGTCAGGCCATGTGTCGACTGGGTGGAATAAAACCTTGCAATCTGGCAGTGGAGCTGGTGTAGGTGGTACTTTGCTGCACCCACTTAACCATTCTGCGCCAAGCGGAAGCGATGTTCTTCCCTGAGAAGCGGCGGTGGACTCACACTCGAATCTTTCAAATTTGATTTCAGTGATTTTCGGTTTCGGGTCAAGTGTTCTTTGATAATGGACCGTGAATGCTAGCTTCAGTTTTGCCCCTTTGGCTAGCCTGGAATTATGTTGCTTGTTGACTAAAGAGAAACTGTTTCCTGACTTCTTTGCGCCCAATATATCCGCATCAGCTATATCGAATGTTGTAACATCCTGATCAAATTTAACCAGCACTTTCCAGCCGGACATATCTTTGGCCACGGGAAGGGTCATCTCTGCAGTAAATCCATCAGGAAATCGAACCCGGTATTTCAGGTTGTCCTCGCATGACTTCTTGCTGTTTGGAGCGCTTGCTTCTGGGACGCTAACTTCTTTATATCGGTTGTAAAGGATCTCTCTATACTTCTCGTTTGCACAAATGTACCCTGCAGGGTCAAATATGATAGCAACAAGATTTGTCCAAGTTTGTCCCCGTTTGTAATGAATGGTCATATCAAATGTGAATTTTGTGCCGGCTTTTAGTTTCCCATTGTAATCTTTACTCTTTACTGTGAATTCAGTGTTGTTTACTTTCGACTGAATGTCACCTTGTGGGATATCAAGAACTTGAATATTTTTATTAAAGATCAATAACATTTTCCAAGAGTTCGTAGCATTATTCACTGGCACAGTCACCTTTGCTCGATATCCATCAGGCCAGATCGAAATCTTTTGAATCAGCAAATTGCAGTTTGGTAGCTTTCTTGCTAATAGACAATCGACCGTTTCGCCACCTCCTGGCGTCGTAATTTCCTTCGGTTCACAAACAAACTCTCCAAATCGCATTCGTTGTATCTTAGGTCGTGGTATCATGCTTCTTGGATAATGCATTGTGCATTCAAGCGTAAAATTGGTCGAAGCCTGAAGTCTTCCGTTGTGTCTGAGGCTTGTTATATTGATTTGCGACCCAGACTTTTTATTTCCTTCAATATCACCGTGTGGGGTATCAAACACAGTAAGCGGCTTGTCAAGCTCTATTTCAAGCTTCCAACTACTTGTATCCTTGAGAACTGGCAAGGACAAGCGTGCTCTGTACCCATCTGGAAACGAGTCAATCACCCTGATGTATCCATCGCATTTAACAGCATGAGAAACTTGGGCCCGCGCTGCAATGCAGATCAGAATGCAAGCCACCAGGAATTTCATACCGATTTTGGAGGTTCGCATGCTGTCTGATTCTAAACTTCGTCCGATGAGCATATTTATCACTAAGCACAAACAGTTATTTTTCTCACATGTGTTTACATATTCCATCATTATTAGTATTCCGTCTACAAACAATTTCTTATCTCATCGCGGTGTTCTATTATGTTGGATGACCAGCTAAATAAACACTGACATTATTTAGATAGGAAATTCAGTCTCTGAGGTAACACAGCTACTTAAATTTGTATTGAAGTGCGACCTCGTTTGTATATAGGCGTTCTTTTTAAGACATTATAGTTGGCCACCTAACACCATAGTTATATCTCCCTTTTTTGCTAGGAGCATAGAACATGAGCAATGTTTACATGAAGCTGATAAATTTCTCCTTGACTTAAACTTCATACGCGCCGGTTGGATGAATGAGCTACCTTTTTCATGACTCCGGCACATCTTTGAGTAAATATCTTAGACAATAAGAAGTAAAGTGGAAATCAGCCAAAGTAATTGATCACAGTTTTCTTACTTTGAGGGTAAGAAAAGCGATGTTATCTTGAGACGAGGGCGACACGAAATTCTGCGAGAAGAATCCTTTAACCATGAGAAAATTTTACATGCAGAATTTGAAATGCCGCTAAATCTCTCAGCCGAGGGGCCAGAGTGAAATTTCGCGCCTTTCTTCGAATTTTACCTGCATTCGTAATGAGCAACAATCGCACAAACTCCAAGAAAAATTAAAGATTTGGGTTCTATTTGAGAGCTGATGGCAGACTATGAAAGGCGTAATGAGAATCACATATGCACGTACAGAATTCAGGCGCACAGTCATCAACAGTCAAAACAAGACTCATAACTCAAGGGCATTTCATTTCGCATTTTGGCGTAAATTCGAATCAAACGAAAATTTTTTCTAATAAAATTTCCATATCAAGGTTTTTCAATGAATGAATATGGAAATATTCGAATGAAAAACACCTGTAGATCAACAGCAATACCTTGGTGAATAGACCACTGAACCAAAAATTGTTTCTGGCAACTTTAACTTTTTATCCCATGGTGCATCGTCTACATAAAGGACCCTGGCAAGCTATTCCTTGAACACCGTTCTTAGCGCAATCGTCTGTTCAGAGACAGTTTCAGAATCTTAGTAAATACTTTCTCGATCAGCGAAAGCATACATATATCCATGCGACTTTCCCAAATAGTTTCGATCATTTGTACAGTAAAGAGAGAAGTGGTCCTATGCAAGATCCTTGCGGTACACCGTAGTTTAGGAATTGTTGTAGAGAGTTAACTTCACCTTGAAAATCTTTTGTCTCTCATTATATTATGACCGCCATTTTCGAGATTAGGATATTTTGGAACACTTAATGACCAACCATTTCGAAAGATTGTTTAGGTGTATGCAGATGAAAAGCCTACAAACTAGTGCACCCCTGGACTTAATGATCATGCACCATTTATTCAACAAGGATATTCCAGAGTATTCAAAAAGAATACAGGAGTATTAAATGAGGGATGTTAAAGCGGGGTTCAAAAATTGAGATCCGAACGGACTTAGGTGATAAAATTAAGTTAATCACTTCAAATAACATTTTCGCACAAACGAGAGTTTTTAAGCTTTACATATTGTAGGCCAGTCACATGAAAGTATGAAGACATTTTGAAATTCATTTTGTTAAAAATGTGTAAAAGTATTATCATCAGCATCGACAATATTAAAATTTTATCAAAACAGCGATTACATACTGTGAGAAAATGCTTATCGGGCTTATCGCCGCAGGAAAATGTGTCTGGAACGTTATCGACAGAACATAATACAATGGTTACGTATATGGTTATGGAAGAGAAAGTGGAATTATTGATAATTTGAAAGTTTGTTTTGCTTAAAAGTCCTTCCAAAAAAATTGAGCTCTCGAAGGCAAATGGGGAAAAGATCCTATCTTTGAGTTCCTTCGATTGTGAATAATTTTCCCACCCCGCTTCCTATTTTGGTGCGATGTCCTTTCATACTGATCTTTCATCTTAAAAGCAACATAGTGTCGTATTTTCAACTTTGAATCAATATTTCCAAGTGTACTCGGAAAGTAGTGATGTCGCATCGTTTTGTTCCCATTGCCAGTCGAAAGGGGGGTACTTGTTTTAGATACCCGGAGTGTGAAACGACTTCGTAGTGGTTTGCCAGTCACTTTTATCGTGATATGCCCGTCTGATTCTTTGAGGGTACTAAATTTTCTACACACTTATGAGCAAATAAAAATTTGACCCAATAAAAGGTGCTCATAAAATTGAACGTTGAAGTATTTGGGCAGTGGTTCCTTGGAGACTTCATAGATTTCTTTCGTGATTTTTCCATCTTGTGCCGTAATTTTTAAAGCCTACCTGAAAGGTATCCAAGTGCTTTCGGAATAATTAATAGAGAAAAAGGCGTAAATAAAAAGAATTTATGCTATAGATATATGTAATCAATGCACAAAGTAGTTTTGTTCCAGTCCGAGAGTTAAGTTGCCTATTGATTTTTCTAACGCATATTTTGCTTGAACTTTATTTCAAAAAAATTCATCAAGGAACCAGGCTTGTAAGTGAATCGGTGAAGATGTTGTTTTTGAAATAATGGTTCAAATCATTCATGCACTCATCTACAATAAAGATGGTGCCATCACAAAAGGGAACAATGATTGTGCTGTTGCTGATAACTTATAAAAGATTTTCTGGTCGGTAAATTCAAAACAGAATCTGGAGATCTGTTCTTTTCCTTGCCGACGTTCTTAAAATTGGTTTATGGTAAAGTTTCCAAGACAACGATAAGGGATAAATGAAAATTGTAATTAACAGTAAAGCTGTTTTTTGCTGTTCCGAATTGAACTAGCTGTTGATTTGCTGGAATCTGTTTAAACATCTAAACAGTTAATGCCAAATATACGCCAGAGTGTTGGTTGAGTTGCCTTTATGCTTTTCATTTTGCTGCTAAAAGTCTTTGATACAGAGAGGTTCTTATCTTTCCTCAAAAAGAGTTTGAAATTTGAGGGGTATAATGCTATTAACATGTCCAATATTTCCATAGGCAAGCTGTAGGCCTATGGAAACTGAGGAGCTAATTTTGAAATTAATTGTTCAATGGCCTCATCGTGCACTTCAATGTTCTCTTGTCAGTGTTTTCGGATAACTTAAGCCATAATTCGGGCACGATGCAATTTCTGACTGTGTGAAAATCACATTTGGCCTAAACGGTAACCATACATCAACAGAGCAGTTGTTGGGACAGTTCAAGTAAAGCAACCCCATGGGACAGTTCAAGTAAAGTAGAACTTCTCTATCAGTTCAGGTACTGCTTTGTCTATTCATATTTTCTGCTTAGTAGGCCAAATTTTATGTTGACACAGGTCTGGTATTCCAGGATGCTCGCAAGGACCATAGATGACATGGATCTGAAAGCAAAAAAGGATACCTTGCCTAGGAGGTAAACTTTCAGATGTTTCATCATCTTCTGAGGCTCCAGTGTATTTTTTGACTCTGGTACCCAGGGTACAGTGTAGTGTATGTTTCCTTCCTTCATTTATGACCAAAAGAGAAGCTTCTCTTTGCATGTAAAGCTTCACATGGAAAGAGAGTTTAATCTGGTAATCTGTGCTTTTGCATTATGATTCAAAACTAAGCAGTCATAAAGACAACTAAATTTGCTCATTCTATAATCAATCATAAGATTAGGAAATATATTTTTATCTTTGATCTGCTTGCCAAAAAAGAAATTTGAAGGTCGGGTACGCCATCGAATTTTTGATGATTATTAAACAGAAGTTCTTTTATTAGGAACACCCGGCATCATTTACAAATCATTTCATAAAGCTACGCTAAAGCCAGAGTTTGAACATTGGAACATTAAAGAAAATTTATTGTCACTTGACCTGCCCCCAGGGAAATTTGACAAGTGGGCCAATTCCCGGAGAAAAGGAGAAAGTACTCTTACAAGTATACAAACAAAGCATACAATGTGACCATGCGCTATTCAGGGGTCATCCTACAGAATTTTGGAACTGCCTATTTTTCATTTCACTTCTGAATATTTTTTAGGCTTTACTCAAACACCTTCCATACAAATTATACAATAAATTTGAAGCGCACTCGATAGAAAACGAAAAACTATGTGGACTTGCGAGCGAAGCGAGCAGAAAAATGTTGGTTCATGCAACTCAGATCAGCTTAAAATGGATAAAAAAGGCTGCTGGTTTCTCGAAGGAGATTCAAGAGCGGGCATGTCACACAAAGAACGATGGTTCTAACTTTGTCCGAAAACAGGTAGTTCATGAAATAATTTTCACCATCTTTGTCCCAAAAATTAGTCGCTTTTGATGACAAATTTACGTTTTTATTCTGTTTCGATTTGATGGACTTAATCACTGCCAATGTTTGTCCCGAAAACTGGTAGTTTCGGCCAAATATCGTTTTTCAATCAAGTGGAACTCGCAGCCATGAAGGCACAAGAGTCCCAAAGCTGGTTTTTCTTGCTCAAAAAAATCTCATGTCGTTCGCAGCGAATCTAGAAGAGATTATCCTACAGGCATCATTACCGTTGTAATCATATCTATAGAGCAGCAGAGTCCCAAAACTGGTAGTCTTCAAGCGGCAATTCCGAAGTTATCTCCAAGTCCTAAAAAATCTGTTTCTGGTTTGTCCCAAAACTGGTCTTTTTTCCGTAAATTTGACGGACAAAGGTAGAACCATTTTGGTGATAAAAAAGGAATTCCTGGATTTGTTTTAAATTTGGTGGACAAAGGTAGAACCCCTTATGTGAAAATTGGTAATGCTGATCTTTTGAGCTTAAATATGACGGACAAAGATAAAACCAGCTTACAGGTAAGCTTTAGGATTTTGATTAGATAGGAGGAGAGACAATTTGATTTTCGTGATGAATTGATGGAAATAGAAGACTGATTTTAAGATTTGACATTTGTCCCAAAAACTGGTTGTTTTGAGCAGGAAAGTCATACTGTGTCACAAAAGAAACGGTTATTTTTTCCAATTCGTTCGGACAAACATGGGGTCAAATATTTTACAGTACTTGCCCGCCCCTGGAGATTCTGTGGAATTGTGCGACTGGGCGATCTGAGAAGTAAAGCCCTTACACACCCTCAAATTGCCACCACACTGTGTGAATATTCCATTATTTCTGTCTTATTAGCACAGAGAAACAAATTTGGTTCATTATAGGAAATTTTTTGAGCAAGCAGTTTTCCTGATAATTTTGTTTTATCATTTTCGGATTTTTTCTGAGGACAGCAACCTTCGAGTGAAATGTCCCAAAACTGAGGTTTACCACCAGTTTTTTCATTTCCAACTGCCCATAGCTGAGAAGAAGGTACAGTTGAAGTTGAAGGTTTTAGCGCAAGTGCTGGGAATGCAGAAGTAGAAAAGACGTAATCGAACCCACTAGCCGTTGTCAGAGGATTGGTCCACTGTGCCATAACAAAATCTGCCCATGTTGGAAAATGGAATGCCCAAGGACGACTCCTGTATAAATTGTAACATTTAAATCCATCTAATAGGTCCAGAATGTAAAGGCAGAAAGGTCCATCAGGGGTCCATCTAAGGCTGAGCGTCTATCTCTCTCAATTTTATTGGCAGAACTATGTTTGGCCTGATAACGAGCTATGCTCCAAACGTCGCCTCTTTCATTTCGCATCCTTACATTTTACGTTATTTACTTTTTTATCTTAGAGCTATTTGGTGTTCGACAATAAAGGAGTAAAACGATAAAGGAAATTGAATGAAAAGGGCCCAAACTACTGGGCCAAAAAATGGTGATTTTTACTCCACTACTGGGCCAGATTGGGGGCCTACTGGGCCAATGGCCCACTAGTTACAATGTTAAGGAATGCCCTGCCTGCCCCCCTCCCCATCAGAACTACCATCGAGACGGACAGAGCTTTAGCTCCTGATTTGGTTCGTTTCTGAATTACTGATGTGATGATTTTATACCGTTTATTTCACTTGCTTTCACACTTTTGCTTTAATTAACGAGCGTATCCAGTGATGATGGCCTATCCTACCGATATGCTAGGCTAGCTTTGATCTATGGAAGTCATTTTTCAGCAGTCTAAACAAGTATTGCGAAAGCAGCTTATGCTTGGCTGATTGATGAACTTAACAGCTAGCTATTGAGCATTGAAAAGAAACAATATTGCAGCAGAGGAAGATGCTATATCAGAATGCTTGGCTTTTTGCTGCAATGATAAACATCAATACAAGCAATACCCAATGAAATTTTTCTGAATTTTTTGCTCCTTGCAAGTGCAAACCTTTAACTTCATGCAGACCCTGAATTTTAGAAAATTGTGAGGAAATCTTAGATTTTGTTTTGCTGAAATCGCAGAGGAATTGTCTGCCGAAAAGAACTCTTCTTCGCCTACGCGAAGTTGCATCGTTTTGAGAAAGCAATAAAATGTTTTGGCAAAAATCTGCTTTCAGATTTCAAAGGAGAACACTCGCAGATGGTGCAATATCAACATTGGAATTTTTTAAAATCCACAAGGTTTAAAGACCTACTAACGTTGACATCCAACGGATAAATCCGCCGTAGCAGTTACTGCTAAGCCGAACTCTGTGGCTGTGATTACTCATCTACTTGCGTAGGAATAAGAAAAAGGATTGCAAAGGATAACCAAAGCCTCTGTGTTGTCAAGGTTTTCCATCCATGCAAAAGAAACATTGTTCAATGTGCTGTCTTTCCATCTGTACCACAGTAGTAATGCTAATATCTTGGAATCCCACGCTCAATGAAGGTAAAGAAAGGACGAGGAGTAGAACCAAAACAGTGAGTGGTGGTTAATTCTTTATGTTGCAAACGCGCTTCTATGGTGTGCACAAGACTAAGGAAGTCAATAATCGTTTTAAAGAAACACTGTTACGTTTTGGTCTCGCAAGTTTCTATAAAACAGCATAAAGACAGGACGAGGGTGGAAAAATCAAAACAGTAAACGGTGGTTACTTATTTATATTGGAAAACCCCTTCCATGGTGTGCACGAAAATAAGGAATTCGATATTCATTTCAAAGAAACACTGTTACCTTGGTATCGCAAGTTTACATAAGCCAGCATTTAGAATTGTCTATTTCAGTTGCACTTTGAGATCTTTCAATCAGCTCTCATTAGCAAGATGAAGTCGATGATTGCTGTTATACTGCTTGCAGTTCTTCAGTGCTCCAACGCAGCATGCCCTAATAAATGTGCAGTAACACTTTTGAGCAGATTTCCAGAAGTTGGTTATCGTGCAAGCATTAATTTGAAGGCACCGGCATGGTACAAGCCAAAGAGGCCATTTGTGATTACCCTCGTATTCGATGGTGACTTGAAGATGGTTGAGAACCTGCATATTCCTGGTGGCAGTTTGAGACCGAAACTGTCTAATCTAACGAAGAATCAACTGATGCTTCGATTCCGCCCAGATCAAGCCATTCGAAAAGGATCGCAGGTAACTTTAGACAATTCTGAATTTAATTGAAATTAATACAAGAACTCAGTCAAATGATAGTACTTAGTTGACTTCGAATGACTTCTGTTTTGCTGATCAAAGGGCTCAAATTTTTCAAATCTTTAGAAGGATGGGCATAAATTTTTTATCACATTTTCATTTGAATTGAATGACTTGAAAGGAACCTTGGGTAATTTGCTGTAATTCTATCGTAGCAACTTTGTGATACCTTGATTCTTTTCAAAATGGTGTCATTTTGATTATTTTTGCAAAATTTCATCGAAAATTAAAAAATAAGTAAGATCATAGTAAATCTTAAATTACATTAGAAAAATTGATGCAGTCTTTGAGTTTATGAAGGTCCATAATATGCTGGCGAGCTGAAGTCTATACCTCTTCTAGTTTAGGATTTAGAAATTTGATGACATAACGGCCCATAACGGCTTCAAAATTGATAAATGCCACCATTTTGGAACTAATCAAGATATCAAAAAATTGCCACGGGAGATGCACATCAAATTAACCAACGTTGATTTGAAGCACGTTACTTCAAAGAAAAACACAATAGAATGTTACATTCACCATTTTAAAGATTTTGATCTATATCCTGTTTTGATCAGCCATTGCTCTACACTTAGAGAGCCACTGAAGATTATCGTCAGTTGTATTCGGTTCCTATTAATGCCCTCCATAACGTCGTGAGAATATCGCGGTCCCTTATTCGTTGCGAATCATAAGATTCCTCCACAAGCTTCAAAAGATCTACTTCACAATGTCAACTTTTCATAGACTAGACAAAAGCATCGATTAGGTAGTTTGGAGAAGATAAAGTGCAACATGGAAAAGCGACGATGCTTCAGCTGTAAATGACACAAGGGGAAATGCAATGAGACTATGAAACTTAAGCTCTTCCCGTTGCGTGTAGTACAGTTGTTGCAAGAATACGTAAAATATAGTAAAATATAAGCACTTTCATAACAATTGAATCGAGCATAGATAAAGGCCTGTTTTATTCTTCGTGAACGTAAGTCACACTTCTTATGATGTAACTAGAACTTTTTCTCTCATTCGTTGATATTATTTGACGATTCTTAATTTTTGCTTCGTTCTCTGTATTGAAAAGAAAGTTCGTAAATTTCTTGCGGTTAATGGTAATTGTCCACCAAACATCGATGCAAGACAATTTTCGATATACATGTTCATTTGGAAGTTGGAGATTTTCAAGTTGCTCTTCCCGCTTGTTCCAGACAGCCATCTAGTCTGGACTCAAAATAATTGCTGATTTTCAAATTAAGAACATGTAAGGACATGTACAAAATAAAACGAGAGATGGATACATAGTTAATGTTGTAGTTATTGAAAGCATACGTAAAATTCTCCCTAATTTCTCCCACATTCTCAAGATCGAAAGCTGAATAAAAAATATCCTTTTATCTCTCAGGTTAAGATTGAATATCTCATTCGAGACAAAGCAATGCCTGCAAATCTCGTTGAAGTTAAGTTTTGGAGAAAAGTTGCCTGTTCAAGCAAACCATGTGATCCAAATGCAACAACTCCCATTCCCCCATCGACTGCCGCACCAAAACCTACAATGTTCCCTACATGCAGAGGCATTCTCAAGGTTACCCAAACTGGCCCATCTTTCTTCAAAGGGGTCTTGTCCGTGCCAGTGCTTAAAGCAATGAGTGGATGGAAACTCGAGCTACTATTCGACAAGATGGTCAGAATCAGCAATTTCCCAGCAAAGCTTGTTGAAAAAAGAAGAAGGAGGTACTTTGTACTTGAAAACCTGCCTGCTGACAAAGACATCGATGCTGGCACCTTCAAGTTCTTGATTTTGGTGCATTTCAAGCCTAGCTTGTTCAAACGACCACAGCTGGCTATGATCAAATTGGGTTCTTATGAATGTAGGATGAAGGATAATGTTAAAATCCCTCCAACAAAACCACCTGGAACAAAGCCATCCAAAAAGCCACAGACGAAAGGACCCGGTACTAAGACTACTAAGAAGCCAGCACCAAAGCCTGAAACTGAAGGACCAGCGACTGTGAGACCAGCGACTGCGGGACCGGCGACTGAAGGACCAGAGACTGAGCAGCCTGTGACTGTGGGACCGGCAACCGAGGAGCCAATAACTGAAGGGCCGGGAACCAAGGAACCAACTGAAGGACCAACCACTAGTGCTTAATATGATTAAAAAGTCGGAAGGATAATTCATTTCCTGAAAATTATTTCGAATGATTTTATAGTTATTCTTTGAAAATATAGATGTTTTCAATTGCATTTTATTTCAAGAAGAAGCAACTTATTTCATCCCTTCAACATATTCAATGATCAATATTCATTCTTAGAATGATTTTGCTTTCTCCTGATGGAAAATGATTGGAATTTTTATACTTAAGAGTTGCACCTGTAGTATCTGGTAGCTGCTGTACACCACGTTAATAGTGATCTCTAAATTCAAATGAAGAGTTTTAAAATTTGTAAACGTTTGGCCTTCTTTGATCTTCATGAGACTCCTCAAAGAGATCATCGTTGTGTGTCTACCTACCAAACCTTCAGAATCTTTCTAAAGAGTGTCCCAAATGTTGCTTGATGTTTGATTGGATATCACAAAATAACAATGACATCAACAGGCCAGTTGGAAGATAAACCAGCCCCTAAGGTTCTGAAGTAATTCTAGGCACCACATTCCTTCAAATCCGTAGAAAATTCATTGCTTTAAAAGATCAAATTAATGCAGCAGCTAAAGCAAGGGTCCTCTGAAAGTTTTGTAAAGAAAAGAAGCTCCAAATCGAAGTAATAAAGGCTATCTTATGTCATATCCATCATATAAGAGTGAAACAAATAGGACTTCCAAAGAAATTTAATTCTTATCACTTTTGTTAAGATTTCTTCAAGATTGCATATATCCAAGAAAATATAATTCAATCTTTTTCCAACTTTACTCGAGTATTCTATATGTCGAGCCTTCGATCCTCGAGCCTCGAGCCTTCGAGCCTTGTATTTCGAGCCTTCAAGCCTTAACATTTCAGAATGAAATAAAAAATGAGGCAACATTATTTAACAAACGGTGAATGTAAATTTCAAAAATTCAACAGTAACGTTTAAGTTAAGACTAATGGTGAATGGCATGAGAATTTCATTGGCATGTAGGAATGCATGCCAATTGATTGGAAAATTTGGATTTCAATTGGTCCCCCATTGAAACTCTTACATGCAACTTTCCCACTACATGCAACAGAACCATTACAAGTAAATGATAGAAATACCATGAAGTGTAACTTCGGTTACAAGAGCCAGATTGTCAAGTTTGTAACGTTCTGTGAACCCGTAAAAATCGGTAGAGAAACACGAGAAAAGACTAAGTTCTTACATGTTCGACATCACTGTAAACAACTCAAATTTTCACACCTCTCAACATCACAAACATCACGAGTTCTAGTCATGTGACACAGTCATGTGATTCTTCAGTCAGGTGACATAACGTCACAAAGTTATTTGTGAGTAATTGGCTAGTAGTGATAGATCTCTCACATACACATGAAGCACTTTCCTGAAGTATTTTCTGTGTAGCACATTCCTTGAAATCGGGCCTGTTCGGTCCTTGAGAAAAATGTGTGATCTGGCAATTTTACAAATTCGCATGGATCTTAGCTAGTGCCTTGAACTCGAGTCCTTGATCGTTGCAAAAAGAATCTTTGAAACTTGAATCCTTGATGCTTGCAAAAGATAAACCTCAAAGATGAAAGCCTGTAGCTAAAACTATAACTCGAAGGCTCAAGGGCTCGAGGCTCGAAGTATAAACCTAAGGCTCGAGGCTCGAGAGCTCGAGGCTCGAAGTGCAAGGGCTCGGAGATTAGAAACAATCACTTTGCTCAACGGATTTTCTTAAAGCATTCATATTTTTTACGCTTGAAAGCTACGTCATCGAAATCTTTTCAAATCCCATTTTGCTTGCTCTGAAACAACTTTTACAACAAATACTATTTGATGCGTCTGGTTTCAGCTTTTGCATTAAGTTGAACTGCCGAGAACTGCGTAGATATTCAACGGATTTGCAAGATTCTGGCGTTTAAAGTTAATTAATGATCTCTGGAATTGGCTATTTTCCATCATGGAGCCTTTTCAGTACATCGTTTTTTAAAACATTTAATCAACGTCAAACAATCTATTTGGGACACCTTGTATGACACTGGAAGTTAAATCATAAGATACTATAACAAATACAACAGTCAAAGCTGAATCATGTGTGTGAAATGAAATACGATATAGTATGCACTATTGATCTACAGTATTAAATTGGTTCTACGCTGTCTTAGAACTAAATTTCATGTCATCTGTGCGTTTTGCAATGTCATTTGAGTCTAAATTGATGAGCTGAATAAAATATTCACCGAGTTTGGTAAGACTGAAGTGAAATTAATCAACAACTTCCTTCATTTTGGAGGTGTCTCAGGGCAGCAACGGCTGACTGGAAACCAGCGTTGTAGTCACAGGCAACTTCGTTCTTGATGTAATCTTTTCGGTCATCAACATAGTTGTCATTGATATCTGGGCCACCGACAAGTGCACCATACAACACTTGGGGATTAGCACTGGGACTATTGAAGTTGCTCCAGTCACATGTTGCGGGGGAATTTGGACAAGAGCTTGAACTATGATGGGGCTTTGTTGGTGGATTCATTCCAAAGCCGACAACATAACTGCGACCAGAGTCACCAAGCATATAATGGATCTGCGAGCGGGCAAACTTCCTGTAGTCATCTGTTTTAATGCCAAGATCAGCTGCCATGAGGCAAATGAAAGCAACGTTTGCAGCATGTCTGTTGGAACCCCATTTGCTGATGAACACAAGTCCCTTGGGTGTCCTGCGTTTTGCAAGCATTGCGTCACAAAATGCCCGTGAATGACTTTTATACTTATCTTCTTTTGTCACTTGCGCCATTAGAACTTGAACACCAGCGTTCTTGTCGTCCCATGAGAATTCATGAGGTGTTGAACCCATGCCAAAATCAGTGTAGAATTTCTTTGCAGCATTGAGGTAAATGGCATCATTCGTTGCTCGATAGAGCCAAGCAGAAGCCCATGTCAACTCATCATTAAACCCACTCCAGCTTTTGTAGAATTTGGCAGCATTTGGAATGGAGCTGCTATATACTCCTCTGAATTTGTCTGCAAAGCTGTACAACTCTTTGGCATGCTTGAGCAATGTGGATGCATAGCTTGCATCGCTACCCTTGAATACCATATGTGCAGCAGCAAGAGCTGCAGCTGTCTCTCCGGCAAGATCTGACCCTATGAGAAAACAAGACGCTGCAGTGAATGCTGCTCCAACCATATAGACCATGTCTCTCTGCACTGATGCAGCTTGATCAGGTGCAGAGTTATTCCATCTCAAGAGAAAGACCTTGCACTGGCCTAAGAGAGCAGCATTCTATGGATTGAAGGAAGAATTGTTATGGTTCAGCAAGGACGGGAGGCTGATCCGTTACACTTACTTACGGATCCAAAGCTGCGCCAGGACAATGTAACCCAGGTCATAGTTTGTCAAACCCTGATAAGAGCCCCGAACCGACTTGAGGCTCATCCCAATTTGAATTCATACGGGTGTTAGAATGATCATAAAATCTTCTGTACTTCTTCAAATACAATTTCCAAAAATGGTTTGCAAGGATGTTCATCAATTGCCAAACACAATGTTTCGAATTGCAGAAAGATGGTTGTGCTTTAATGCTCCATTCCCTTCGTCTCAACTTGGGCAAGGTTAGGTGAACAAGAAAATTTCAAAATGGCTTGAAAGTGCCTAGACATAAACATCTAGACCACAGACCAGAGTGAAACCAGATTGTGCTGCAGCTACCTTAAAGTTCGAAGGAAAGCATTGTTCAAGTGACCTTGGCAACAGCAAAGGTTTGTTTCATTCACTGGAAGTCAGTAACTATGATCCAGCAAGAATCATTATCTGCTTTTTGCATACAAGGCGCAAGTTTTCATAGCACATTTTGAAGAAATGGACATCTAGTCTTGGAATGGAAGTAGCAATAGAGAATATGTCGATAGAGAGCATCAGTTGCGACAAGCAATTTTAGATTGCCCGAACCCAGGGGCGCACATTCAAATTTTGTTTGGGGGGGTGTCAGCATATTCTGGACCGACTAAATTTTCTTGGACCGACTGGATGTATACAGGCTGTTTGTACTCTTGAGGAACTTTGATACAAGCAGTACAGATTAACTGAGGGTGGGAAAAGGAGGGGGTCTGGGGGCAAGGCCCCCAGGAAATTTTTTGAGGACACGCCCTCTACTTTGGCTCAGAACACCTCTCCTGATCCCATGTTTGTCACTTCTAAACACTTCCAAAAAGAATTTTTTACATTTTTTCCAGTTGAGCTTTTTTCCAGTTCAATCCAAGGAACATCGGCTGGAATTTTTGGGTTGGCAACAATTCCATTGCTTTTGAACCATTCGAGTTAGTTACTGAGATCATTCTCCAAATTGGTCACCATTTCTTGTTAGATCATGTCCACAAGAGTATAAGGTGTTATCATCTACAAAATTGCACATCTCAGAGTCTTGGTCAATGATACAGAGGTCATTTATGTAGATGCTAAAGAGCAAGGGACCAAGGACCGATCCTTGTGGGACTCCAATTTTGACTGCTTTTGTAGCACTTCTACGTGAACAAATTTTTACCCTTCGATTAAATTGGCATCTTCAGGATAGATTTCAAGTAAACACCATTTAGAAAAGCAGAATTTTTTCGCAAGGAAAATCAATAGCAAACAAAGCAAAAATCGCTGTAAGAGTGAAAGAGCAGCCCCTCACACTTATTTTCTCAAAGCTTTTTGATTCGACTTTGCCTGTTTTGCTTTTACGGTGAAGGTTTCTCCTGTCAGGCCAGACGCCATACAGGCCCATACAATTACCACCACCGACACCAGGCCCGCCGAGAAGTTTTGGAGGCCCAGGAGCAAAACTGCGAAATGAGGCCCCATGCGAGCGAAGCGAGCAGAAAATTTTTGTGATCACGCTCTTTAGATTAACTTAAAATGGCCTAAATGCATTTCAGAAAATTTCCTACAGACAGAATGCTAAGAAATCTTCAAATATGAGGCCCCCTAGACCCTGGGGGCAAACTGCACACTGCTCCCCTCAGTGGCCCTGCCATTATCGACACCCAAGTGCCAGACTGGAAACTTTGAACATTTCCAACAGCTTTCTGCTGTACACTTAGATCAATGTTTGGGCAAAAAATACCTCTGCTTTATCTTAGAAGTCTCACAATCCAATGATTGCTTTGCCCACTCGTAGACTGGGCACTTCTTCAATAGTATGTCTGGGAAAATTTTTTTGAATGCCATCTTCTACTTTGGCTTAGAACGACTCTCCCGATCACTGTCGAGCATTGCTTGTAAAATTTCCAACCGTCGTCATGGACCGACCTCTGCCTAAAACATTTAGAAGTCGGACCAACTTGGACTCGAACTATCCAAGATCTGCCCGAACCCCATCCATCAGCCAGACATGAATAATCTTAAAACAATGTCAAATGTCTTTAAAACTGTTTTAGACAATATCTAATTGGCTCAAATACTTCTTTCCTGCATTCAAAATTCTTTATTGAAGATCGGAGAGCTCATCTTTTGCCACAGTGAGCTCTCAAGGGACCCACCAACAAAGAGGTCAATATATCTGGAGCCAGTTAAAGGAAGGATTTGCATAGAGCCTCAAAAGACCAAACATCCAATTCGTTATGCAGGACGTTCGTTACGCCCAGCCCTTGTTATATCTGGATTCAACGTTATGTACTTTTTAAAATTCTTACCAGGTTTGCTGGAATCAAGCTTCATCGATGGACGTGCCATGAACATCTCCTCAGGTCGTCCCCAATAACGATGATCTATATCTCCATCTCCAACTTGACCATAAAACTCGTTTTCAGAAGTATGACATTTAATGAAATAATCAGTTCCCCATTTGATGGCATCCAAAGCAAAGTTGTATTGACCAGCTGATTTGTACGCTTGTTCATACTGTATCACACCCCATGCAATCACTGTCACCGCGTAAGCCATTGGAAATCCAAATTTGACGAAATCACCAGCATCGTAGTAGCCTATGATAATAATAATGATAACCAATGTCCTTGAATGAATTATTACTATTCAGGGTAATTGAAGCAATCTTGCACTAATTGGAACATGAACATCATCAAAACTTATTAATGTACTGATCATGAACTTTTCGTGCCGGATGTCCCAAAATACTCCCGTTTGAAAAATCACCAAAATTTTATTATAAGGCTGATTTTTTCTGAAGTTTCTTCATTACTAAGTAGGTCGAAGACAAACATATTTTTCCAAGCATTGCTGATCTTGTAAACTGGTTATCCTATTTGTGACTGTCAGGTTTTGAAGCATGCTGCAAAAAGCAATGATAATTACCAGATAAATTTCCTTTTATAAATTGAGCTTATAGTTTGTCATAAATGTCAAAAAGAAATGCGAACTATTATTGTGAACTTGAAGGGAAATGAAAAATCTCACTATGACGGCCCTTAGGCATGATGTACTTCTTTGCTTGAAAAGCATAGCACAGAATGAGGTTTTTCAATTATGCCAAACACAATTACGGATCCCTGAAAACAGCAATCAAGAATAAAAGTTATGGTGATTTTTCAAAATTGAAAACTCTTTTGGACACCCGTTGATGCTGTCTTGTCAAGTGTGAAAATGAATTTTGATATATTGCAAAGACGTGTCATAACTTAAAAGATTTTTCGGGGACTAAAAAGTTACCTGTGTTTGAAGAATACTCAAATAGTAAGGAATGGCTAATAGATTGCTTTTTCATGCTGGAATACCACTAAGATTGGATTTTCATGTTTTTAAAAACGCCGTGATGTCATGAAGAACTTGAACTTTCAGAAGAAATAGCCAAATATAAAGTCTTGCTAAGAATTCAATATGTGATAAAATAACATAGTTAAAGGCAAGATTTTCTCTGGTCATAAATCATCATCTCTTTCCTAGAGAAATAAAGTTAATAATGATCACGTACTCAATGAAACAAATATAACTTTCAAGAAAGGTAGCAAATAACCAAATTTTGATGATTTTATGCACTTATCACTTTGATCCATTTTGTCTAGGATGAGACTTGTAGTAACAGTGATTTGTCATAGGGAGAAAACTTCTCTACTCACCTGGATGTTCCATAACTAGTTTATACCTTTTCTAGTGTATAGTGTGGCTTTATTAGATTTTACAGTTTTATTGGTATTGACGGCACCTCAGTGCTGGGCCTCCTTGTACGTATGCTGTTAACCGTGAAACTGATCAAGCATTTGTTCTGATGTACTAAGGGAGAGACAACCAATATCTTTGCTCTCTTTGACCAAGGATCGTTATTTTGCTGAATGTGCTCCCACCAAGCTGGATCAGAAATAGAAAGTGGCAAAATGGCTTATCCTTGCTTCTTGCTTTGCTCCAGAAAGAAATATACAGGGAGAATGACCTATTGATAGAAGGAAGAAAAGCCAGCCTGAGGAACCCAGATGTAGATCTCCTATGTAGGTGGTTAAGTATCCCCTTCGTTCTCAGAATTACAAATTATTTCAAATTGCATTGAGTAAAAGCCACTATGGCAGGCTCTGCGTCAGATCTTGTCACTGATTTGAGGATCTTGCTTGGATCTTTGTATCAAGGTATTGCAAGGAAGAGTAGTGAAGCAATTCTGAAACCAAGAACACCGCCAAGCGACGCGACAGAAAAGACGATTTTTTAAATATTAAACATGGATCATATATGCGAGAGCTGATATTTTGCCTCAGCATAAAGGCTTCTTCAGAGCTAAACTAACGGAATTACAAAGTACAGTAACTTGAATAAAGAATATCTGTAATGTGATTTGCTAAGGTGTGCTGTGGTGAATATAGGTGGATATGGATGGTTACGCGAACCTGGGGATGTGGAGTAGAAAAATAACATGATAATGGTAATGGTATGTTACGTAACAGATAGAGTAATAGTGATATGATTGAATGAATAATAAAGGGATAAGCAGATGATATATATTTTGTGATTATTCGTTGTATGTAGCGACTAAGTGATATTGATGTTAGCGGTCAGTGGTATCGTTCTTATGTCGTCTTTTCTCTTGCGTCATTTTGGGGTGTTCCTGCTTTCAGATTTTACAAATCATTGCCTTTACCTCCACTTAGATCTTTTCCGACATCTTTTCCATCTGTGAGAGCTGAATCTTTGCGATATGGAATGCGATTTGAAGCTGGAAGTTTACCGGATCTTTGTGCTTCGTAAAACATCAATGAAAACTTCAGGACTTGGTTGTAGTCATACTTTGGCTCACATCCAGCTGGAGTTGGTTTAGCTGTCATGGTTGCGGGCTGAGGTGAAATAGAGTATGGTAAAAGCCCGAAAGAAAAGAATCTTACGATTCTAAACACGGCATGGTAAATAATTTAAGATGGTCCAAGTTAAGACTGCGTTCACACGTACCCTGGGTACCATAGAGCCTCAAAAGCAAAAAAAAAATAAAAAGAAGAAAGAAGCATTTTTCTTTCTTCTTTTTGTGTTTTTTTGTTTTTGAGGCTCTGGTACCCAGGGTACTTCACACGATGCCGGCAAATTTTGAAAACGATGAAAAATGTGACGGTAGCAAAATTCGAGCTAGCGTTCACACGATTCCGGAACAATTTGAAAACGGCAGAAACTTGACGGTAAAAAACCTCGTTGCAAGACTTAGATGCTAAAGAAATGTACCTACACCTTAAGAATCGATCAGTCGCGTTCAAAAGCGTCGAAAAATTTTCTGTTGTTCATCATTTACAAGTGTTCACAGAATCTCGCTTCCAAAATGTGCTGGTTAGAGTTCCGTTTTCAAAATCTACCGTTTTCAAAATCTGCCGGCGAAAAATGTGCCGTTTTTGTGTGAACGGGAGATCTATCCGTCACATTTTTCACCGTTTTCAAAATGTACCGGCATCGTGTGAACGCGCGCGGTCTAAGTCCAAATGTGTTGCATTAGGTGATCAAGAAATCAATTTCTATATCAGACAAAAAATTAATTTGGTTGGTTGATGACAATGAAATGCAAGCTTGTACTCTTATAAAAAGTGTATGTCACTTTTTCTAACAAAGACCAATTAGCTATTGTAAACAAGAATCTGAATCGAACGATGTTATGATGCAATTTGAAGAATTTTCGAATGTGCGCAATAGTGATAGAGCCTCTAACGCCACTCGATCGAATCTCGCGTATAAAATTGCATAAAAATAACGCTCGATCCAGGCTCTTTTGTAGAATAGCTAAAAGGTCTATTTTGCTTGGTAAACAAACTACGGATAGTAACGTCAAGAAGCGCAAAGAATCTGTCTCACGCACTACGAAAACAAGACAACCCTATTGTTTCTCCGCCCATTCTGCCCCTTGATCATTTCCTGTGGCTATGAGCGTCAAAATGTGAAAGGGAGTTCATAATTCACTGCAACAGTTGGTAGGGCAAGTTTGTTTTCTAGCATTGATCATACCACCCCCACAGTTGTCATTTAAGGATTTTACACATATCTGCTGCGTGTATGACATCAAACTACCAATTTGATTGATAAATGAGGAATGCAAAAATTTCCCTTAGCAATAAACTGAATCACCTTTTCTTGAATCAAATGGCATTAGACTATACCTCTGTTTTTGGTGCATCTGTTGTTACTTCAGGCTTCTTGGTTGCAGTTGGTTGCTCTGTTGCGGCAGGGTTAGCACATGCAACTTTTTTCCAGAATCTTACTTCTACGAGAGCTGGTGCATCGCCCGGAGACCTTATAGTGTACTCAATTTTCAACTAAAACATAAAAACAAGGCTAATGAAAGGAAGATGTGGGGTGAAATTCAAAGGGAGCTGAGCAAGGGCAGATGTAGTAAGGAAAACGTCATGTCTCCGAAAAGACAAGGCGATTTGCCTTTTTACAGGATGGATTTCCCATTTCCGAATGCAGTCAATCAAATCAAGGCAAAAAATTATGGTTGGCTACCATGAAGTTGTGAAATCAAATTCTTGGGGCTGCCTAATCTCTTTCCCTTAAGTGGAAATGTATCATTTGATTGATAAAAGAGCATTCAATATTTCAAAAATTTTTCTGCTCTTTCAGGCAGAGCATGAAAAGATATTTTCCTTTGTACAATCGAACAAGATACGTAAATTTTCTGCAAGAATAGAAGAATCGTAAAGATGGTCAGTAAGGTCAGGATTGAAACTGACTGCACCAAATATACCACCTTGCATGTAATGAAATTTATTGTCACTGATCATTTTGGTAAATGGTAAGGTTCAAGGTTCCTTTCTCCATGCCATATTCTGACTGTTGGGCTGATGCATCGCCTGCGGCGCAGCGCTAGCCCACATCTTCGAGCTTCTTATTCGTTAGGGAAGGGAAGCGAAGCCCTACCCAGCCACCTCTATCTAACTCCGTAAAAATAATGAATTTTGGATAGGTCCCCTCTGCGTTCAATTTTAAGATAATCCTCTAGGAGAATAATTGCTGATGCTTCACATCTAATTGCTTATTGGGTCAAAGTTTCCAAGTCATCCTCATGTTGGTCCCAATGTTACAAATTTGAAAAGCGTGTAATCCTTTTTTTTTGCTCTCAAACAATGCAAAATTTACAAAGGCTTCTATTTTCCCAAAATTACAGCATTTCTCTGATGTTTTCCCGATCGTTGCTGATCTCCTTGCCCCCATTGGTTCCTTCCTATCTACATGTCATTCAAAAAAGTTTCCATGCTTGGCTGCTTTTGCAATAAAGAATATGTGGCTGATATTAAAATCTGAAGTGCTGGTTCATCAGTGAAAGGCTAACTTTGTTTTGTAAATCACTCACCTTTAAGCCTAAAAACATTAGAAAGATGCCTATAAGGAGTTTTTATGGGAATGAAGAATTCCTCGTTCCATGCTGGTCCATGATTTATTTGCTATTAAAATTTGAATTCAATTCGATTGTCAAATTTAGAAATAGAATTTCAATTTCAATAGCAAATAAACCCATAGACCCTGAATGCGACATGGAATTCTCTTTTCCATACATGCCATTTGCAGACATCTTTCCAATTTTTGGATCTCAAAGATGAGTGACGTACCGAACATAATTTTCTCACCTGAGGTAGCCTTTGACTGATAAATCAGCATTTCAGTTTAGAATATCACTCTCATACCTTTTATTCCATAACCAACGAGAGTGGGAAACTTTCATATGACTCATTCGCTTTTATAAATGCCAAGTTTCCCTCGCTTCAAAAGCCCTGAGAGAGCTTCACACAAGAAGTGGAAGGGATTGAAGTGTTGCACTGCTAAATATTCTCATTGATATGAATTATTTGGACTTGATGTAAATTTGAGTGCACCTTTCTACGACATATTTATCGTCGGGAGTCACTTGACCGAGGTGCATTGAAGTCATTTCATATTTTGAGAGACGTCAGTTGAAGTTGAATCATGGTTGAACATTGCCGAATGTGACTGAATTTATGAAGTGAATCGATGAGATGTGACTGAATTTATGAACTTGAAGCATTGGGACAGATTTGAAATTTGATTCTCGATCGAAATGTAATACTGACTTTGTGTACGATTTGATTTTTTATGGATATGGCTGGACTATAATTATTTCGTGCGTTTTATTCTTCGATAGGAAGCTTTGGGTGGGAAATACTCGCGAGTTTGTGCTGCGTCCCTTACATTTATCCTGGCTAGATTTACTTGCAGCATGATTTGCCCAGAGACATTCCTGAAATTACATCAACATGCACGAAAGCATGGCTACCCCGCTGCAGTTTGAAATAGCAAATGTCAGCTGCCAAAAATGTTTTAATCAAAAGATCCAAAGCATAGCAGGAATGACAGAATTCATTGTACTGTACCAGCTTACCCTTTGCCTTCTGTAAATAGTTTTTTCAGTCTTGAATTGCAAATTCATTTCTTTCTTCATAGTGTTTGACCTCATATAACGAATGCTTCCACCGCGTATATGGACATTCTCTATTCTCTGCACCAGCCTATTGAATTTCAATGTGAGAATTACCCGTCGGAATCTTCCAACCATTACTGGAGACACAACAGTGACGCTGGCACGGTATCCATTGCCTGGCCATCTGTGAATATCAATGCTGTTGCATTTTTGTGGACTTTGAGCGTCTACCCAGCCAAGGGCCACTATACCTATTAGTAGGATTACAGAAGAGCACATAGTTCCACAAATCTAGCAAATCTATGGAATCTCTCCCATTCGTTATGACTTGGAGGAATCGTGTGTTCTGAAAATAAGAAGAGCTACTTACTTTTTCATTGGTTCATGCTTTCATGTTTTTTCATTGGGCACTCCTTAATCTTTGTTTTTATTCATAAGTGGGATCATGCTAAATCGTTGTTACTTATATTTTCAGCTGTCTGAAACAGGGGCCTTTATGTTTGAGTTAAACCAGATTTAGGTTCAGATATTTACACATTGCAAGGAATTTTTACGTGAAGCTTCCTAGTGCTGTTTTGGGGAAAGCATAAAGTAAATGTTTTTGAATGAGAGTGAAAACAAATTCAAGATACCAGTAAGATAATCTAACTTTAACGAAATGATCCACCAGATGAAGAACAATCAAAGGAAATGCCAAACGCTATTGCCTAATACAGTCTTACACCAAATTCTACTGCATATTACTGCATTCACACTGGCATAGCTAAACCAGCTTGATCGAACCAGGTAAAATTTTAACCAATCACACATATGCGAATCATGTGGTTGACCATTTAGACGAACTTCCTTTGATTAATGACCTTGTCAATAAACTGGTTTAGATTAGATTGGCTTATCTTGCCAGTATGAATAGGGTATTGGGGTATGATATGAAATTGCCAGTTTGCATGGTTTTGCTCTCTATATGTTCCTGATGATATGATAGTAGAATAAATACAAAATAACAGATAAGTAAAAAGGAAACACTTTGTGTAAATTGTCAAACTTTTGATTGTCAGACTCTAGATTTTGATATTTCTTTAGTTCATAGTGATATGGTAAAGTGCGAGTTGCGAATGCGAGTTGCGAGTTGCTTACATTTTGCGAGTTACGAGTTACGAGTTGCACTTATTGTGCGAGTTACGAGTTGCGAATGTGCATAAGGTAAAGAAGCCTCGAGTGCCGAGAGAAATATCAGTTTTCATAGGCAAGACATCGGCTGGACCATTGAGACTGAATAATTTCTGAAAGAATTTCTGAATGTGAAAGGAGAGGTTGTTGCAAATTAATTTGTTTTAATCATGCTTTTCAGGCATTTATACCTGGATACAGAATTAAGTGCAACGATACATAGGCATGTCCTTACTTTTACATCCCTCATTCCTTCAGATGTGCATTGTAAGAGCTTACAGCTATTGTGTTACTCAGGTACAAAATCCAATTAAGGTACACAGTTCAATCCAAAAGAAAACGAGAGAAAGTCTCACTATTCAGCTCTAAACCTTTTTCATCATACTTTTATCCCAATTAAACTTTTATTAAACTTTTATCAAACTTTTATCCCCATTCCTGTTGTCTGTTTTTCCCTAAGTCTTCGCTGTAAAAACCAGTGTACTCTTGTGATAGCATTTAGCAGAGTCAACGACTTAACAAACTAAGGATTATACCTGCAATATTGAATGAAAAAAACCACTGTTACTAATTGTGAAATGCAAGGCTTGCACCTTCTCTAGATTACCTTTTCCAAATCCTTTAGTACCTCAAAATACTTCTCTACATGAATATGAATAGCGTTGCTACATCAAATTTGTAAAATGAAGAAAAATAAGATGAAACATGCACTGTTAAATTCAAGAATTACAACTGTTTGGAACTGCAGTTCATGTTACCTATGTGTTATAATATTATCTGAGCCAAAATGTTAGAGTTCACTGAAACAATCACCAAAGTTTGCAAAAAAGTCAAGTGACATTGATCAACAACTTCCTTCACTTTGAAGATTTCTCAAGGCAGCGACTGCTGATTGAAAACC
The DNA here is from genome assembly GCA_964020215.1 of Aurelia sp. 3 sensu Dawson et al. (2005). Classification (NCBI taxonomy): domain Eukaryota; kingdom Metazoa; phylum Cnidaria; class Scyphozoa; order Semaeostomeae; family Ulmaridae; genus Aurelia; species Aurelia sp. 3 sensu Dawson et al. (2005). The sequence continues at coordinate 14,113,680 of OZ026581.1, forward strand.
AGCATTGTAATCGAGAGCAACTTCATTTTTGATGTAATCTTTTCTATCATCAACATAGTTGTCATTATTATCTGGGCCACCAACAAGTGCACCATACAAAACTTGAGGATTAGCAGTGGGACTATTGAAGTTGTTCCAATCACATGTTGCGGGGGCATTTGGACATGAGCTTGATCTGTGATGGGGCTTTGTAGGTGGATTCTTTCCAAAGCCGACAACATAACTGCGACCAGAGTCACCAAGCATATAATGGATCTGGGAGCGGGCAAACTTCCTGTAGTCATCTGTTTTAATGCCAAGATCAGCTGCCATGAGGCAAATGAAAGCAACGTTTGCAGCATGTCTGTTGGCACCCCATTGGCTGATAAAAACAAGGCCTTTAGGAGTTCTGCCTTTTGCAAGTATTGCATCACAAAACATACGTGAATGCATTTTATACATATCGTCTTTTGTCACTTGTGCCATTAGAACTTGAACACCAGCCTTCTTGTCATCCCATGAGAATTCTTGAGGTGTTGAACCCATGCCAAAATCAGAGTAGAATTTCTTTGCAGCATTGAGGTAAGTGGCATCATTCGTTGCTCGATAGAGCCAAGCAGCAGCCCATGTCAACTCATCATTAAACCCACTCCAGCTTTTGTAGAATTTGGCAGCATTTGGAATGGAGTTGCTGTATACTCCTCTGAATTTGTCTGCAAAGCTGTACAACTCTTTGGCATGCTTGAGTAATGTGGATGCATAGGTTGCATCACTACCTTTGAATACCATATGTGCAGCTGCAAGTGCGGCAGCTGTCTCTCCGGCAAGATCGGATCCTTTGAGAAAAAGATGACAGACTTTAACACGGTTACAACCTCATAGCTTCATATCAGAGTTGAGAGTATTGCAGATAAAGAGAACGAAGAGGTCCTGCATGGCTGGATAGATATTGGCAAAAGGTATTCTTTAAATTCGCACACACATGCTGTTGTTCTTCGTAGCGTTCCCCTTTAAAAGAATGCTGGCTTGAAGCTTATTCAGGTTTGAACTCAGACGGTCAAAGAATCTTCAAGTTTTCTATAGGTCAGATATCAATTCAAATCGGTTTGAGCAGGTACTTATACCTCACATACTGGGCCTGGAATTGCTTGGAAGAAATGTTACAGACAGGCTTTCTTTCACTGTGCTACATCCTGGACAAATTTGATAAAATGTAACCTGGGCACATTGGACCCAAACTTGAAATTTACACCTGTTTGAAGGCGCCGATTGAGCTCAGTAAGTTATGCTAACTGGCTCATAGGAAGCTACGGCACTCGAGCTCATTTCGGATTGAGTACAACCCTTAAACCTTTCTAGCTTCTTGTATAAAGGGCTTGTGACTTTCCAATCGCTTGTCAATTTGACACGATGCTTGGTTGACGTTAAGCATGCCTTAGAGGACTTACAGCACTTTTAGTTTCGAATGAGATTGTGGAATTTTGTCTGAATGATACAAAATGAAGCTAGAATTAAGCAATTTTTCGAGTATATTTAGCTTCGAATGAAGCTGTGGAGCTTTGTTAAGGTGATATTGAAGTTTCAAAGGGCTATGAGGTAACGAAAGTAGCTTTCATGAACATATTTTGAAATTGATATTTTCAGAGTCCTAACTCTTTCTAGAATTCGTGCAAGTTATATCGAGAAAGACAGTACGATGAACAAGTGTAACTATGCTGTGGATCTCATAGACTACTATCAAAAGTCTTGAAAATATGTTTCCTATGCTCAAGTTTCTTGGTGATATGAGATGTGAGATTGGTGATATGAGAATTCTGTTTTGTTAAAAAAACATTTGACAAACTCTGGTTCAGGTTGTTTCAAATCGTGAATCTGCGATTGTTCAACTGTGGATGGCTATACGCTGCAGTTTTGCTCAAATGCAGCACCTTTACGCTTGTAGTTAGGAAAAATTTACATACTGCTGCGACAAGCTCCTCCACAGAACGTTATGAATTTTCCTCCGCATAAACATGCTCACAGAGGCATAACTGGGGTGTTCTACTACCAAAAATTGTTCAATGTTTACTGAAGAATGAATTGGAAAGATATGATCGCAACTTGTCTCTGATTATAGGTATTTCTAATTGCTCCTGCATGCAAGCAAAGAAAGACATCGAATGTTGGAATTTCTTACCTGGCTTGCTTGAATCGACTTTCATTGATGGTCGTGCCATGAACATATCTTCAGCACGTCCCCAATAAGCATGGTCCTTATCTCCATCCCCAACTTGACCATAAAACTCGTTTTCAGAAGTATGACATTTAATGAAATAATCAGTTCCCCATTTGATGGCATCCAAAGCAAAGTTGTATTGACCAGCTGATTTGTACGCTTGTTCATACTCTATCACACCCCATGCAATCACTGTTATTGTGTAAGCCATTGGAAATCCAAATTTGACGAAATCACCAGCATCGTAATATCCTATAACGATGAAAAAGACGATAGTCAACATACTGTGTGAGTTAAAGAATATATCTAGATTGGAAAAAATCATAGCAGAAAAACAACAGCGTCAAGTAACGACGTCTACTCAGAGATGGCTTCACATGGTCCATTCCAATAAATAGGCATGGGTTGGATTAGTCCATTCGATCTCCAGCTATTAGAATACCAAAGAACTGTTTTTAGGGTTAGATGATTGGGATCTATCATTATAGTGACAAATAACTGATGAGATGTTAACATTGTTGTAATTAGGAGAAGCGGCGAGCGTAAATGCCTTGTGTCGAATTCTGCATCTAAGCAGAGGCCGTTTGTTCGTAGCAACTGAATAAAATCATTTCTAACAAATAACATCTTTTGGGAATGTAATCCACAATTATGGAGAAAAAGTCGAAGCTCAACTTGAAGACCCACGAAGACGACAAATATGAAAATTTGCACATTTTTAGCTTTCTGATTCTTCAAATGGTGGATAGTTCTTGACTAATAATAATGCCGGGTGTCCAACGTTATTTGTCAGAATTACAAAAATCTGTTATCATGTGTAATGCACCAGTTTGTTTGAATGACCAATGATAATTGTAGAAGAAAGCCAAACTTTGGTGTAGACATTTATTTCATCGGTCATACAATGAAGATATAGGTCATTTTGGGTTGTAATTGTTCGGGAGTATACGTAAAAAAGGCCAGAAAATGCCTTTCCAACTTAAAAATGCTAGTGGATATGGAGTCATTTCCCTTTGAGTAAAGCCTATCATGCCATGTAAATGGTCACCAGGTTGTTTGTTCAGGTTCATTAAATGTAATTGATGCAGTTGTTGTCTTACGAATGCTTTCTTCGAAGCTTCTCAAAATACAAGTTGTCACAAAAAATGTACTCTCGTTTTTAAGCCATCAAAACACGTTTATTAAACCTTTCATACTTCCTTCCTTGTTCATCTCTTTTTTCAGTACGTCAAATACGTTTACAAGCTGCTGAACATCATTCTGGTTTCTGCTCTCCAAATATTGTAAACCCTAAGATATTTCATTGAATTTCAAATCTACAATGATATCTTGCTTTTAGTTTCTATCATTCGTGGTGAAACTGGAAGTGCAAGCAAGTAAATTTTTCTGGTAGTGATCAGTGCTTTTTGCAGTATTTTTCAAAGCAATGCAGTCCTAATAAGGGCTAAATTAGGGGGCTACATGTGATGCCAAAAAGAAGTAGTTGAAGATCAGCTATTCACACGGGAGTAATATTTTTGGAAACGCTTTGCTTCGAGATCAAGCTTCAGAAATTTAGAGAGATTAAACCGATTCTAATGAAAGAGGGTTCTTCAACTATTTTAAGTTACGAATTTTCATTTAAAGCTTTGGTAGCTTTTTTCAAGTCGGTGGATTATTCAATTGGTTTATTCGATTAATGAAAGTCGGCTTGGCAAAAATGATGGTCCATCATTTGGGACACCTCTTGTAAAACAAATGAATCGACATACCGGTTTACGGAGACCAAATACTTGAAGTCATGAGTTAACTGCGATTCAGTGGCGAAGCTGGGGAGGAAAGGCAGGTCATGCTCTGCAGCGAAGGGTGGGGGTCCGGGGGCGGAGCCCCCAGAAAATTTTCCTGGGCCACACCCATTATTCTCTCTGGGAACGCCCATTTTCGTAGAAAAGCTTGGAAAACGCCCATTGCTGTAGCAAGATAAAATACACAAATGGATTTGGGAAAAACTCTTATCATCACAAATTTTAGGCCAAGCATTGTTATCAAAAATGCTCTTGCTTCAAATTTGACATTTCACGGGTAAAATATTTGTTATCATTAGATTTGGCAGTCATTGTACTTGGGTTTCAGATCTCATGCAATCATTTCTTTTGATCAGTTGTCTGACATGTTTAGTCCTCAGTGAAGAGATCATTGACTGCAATAAGTCCCATGTCACAGGAATATCTTTCTTAGCAGAAGAGACCATCCCAGTTCACTGGCAAGTAAACATGCAGGCAATCAAACTAATGATATATTTTGCAAGAGATCGGCTGTTGTAGGAGGACATTTGATCTGCAACAAACTATGACAATACAACAAAAACAGCAAAGTTCTCTGGCAAGTTTCTGAACAAGCAAAAAATAACAGGGTGACAATGATAATGCACAAAAGGAAAAGTTCTCTTGGAAAGCTCCACTAGTTAGCAACACATGTACTGATAATAACCTGAAGGGGGTTATTCTGATATAAATAGGATAGGGCTGCTCAGGCTGGTGTGCAAAATATTAAGCCCAAAACATTTATGTCATGAATACAGTACAAGATAACTTTTCTTAGCCTGCATGGCAAAAAACTATTTAGTAAGCAACACTATACCAGGAAAAGTACCCTAAACTTATATATTTCATGTAACACCTTTGGATTTACATATTTTGATAATGCTGCTTGACTTTGATTTTGTTTGTAAATCATATTTCTTGAGACTCAAACAATGATCTAGAAGTCCATGAACCAATAAAAATTCTTGTACAAATGACTAACCCAGAAATATATTATTTCTGCCAAAAGTTGAGACTCAAGTCAAAAAGGTATCTGAGCACCTCTAGTGTAAAAAACCAGAGTATCCCCTGGAGAAAAACATGCTGTAAGGTCATGTTGGTAACAGTAACAAATTTCACCAGCATGCCAGGTCCCTTGCAAAAGTTCCTTCTTTGTCAGCAACACAAATGATGATGATACTGCAAGCAACAACAGGAAAGCTCTCTTGGAAAGTTCCTTTTGTTAGCAACAAACCATGATGTGCAAGCACAAACAGGAAAGTTCCCTTCCTTTTGTCAGCCACACGAATGATGATAATGCTGCAAGCATAGGAAAGTTCTCTTGGAAAGTTACTTGAATACTGCACAAAAACAGGACAATGCTCTTCAATGGGAAGTCCAATATAAAATAGGCTGTCTATGCAAAATAGAACAAAACACTTATGGCCTATTAGACGCAGCATTGTTGTTATGCCACTGTTATGCCACAGCTTATAAATGACACAGCGGGTCAAAATGCCAATGATGGCCTACAAAATAAAATGGCAACCATCACATGGGCCTAAACAATCACATACCATCACCTGCTCGCTGAAGCTGCAAAAGATTTCCTCGATAGTGTAGCTGGACAATGTCTCCCCTAAGACAAACTTTACATGAATTTTCGCATTCCATAATAATCAAACTTCAAATAATGATGATGAACGCGAAGATTACACTGCACTTACACTGCACTGTTGTGCCTGTCAGTTGTAGCGAAATCATGAGACAAAAGTTTATTTTGTCATCATTTCTATTGTTTAACGCAATTCATGCTATGAGATCATAGCATGAGTTTGAGATGAAAACTGGTGCAATGGCCATGCGTAAGATCGGCTCCAGCCAATCAAATCATTGCTAGGTTTATTATTATGATGACCCAATTCACGCTAAATCAGAATAGCATGCCATAACATAGGGAACCAGTACGGACAACAACGAAATTTGACCATAACAGCAAAGTGGATGTACCAAAATTAGTATGGAAACCCTTTGATGATTCCTGCTTTGCCCAATCGAGCGGGAATTAGCACAGGGGACCGAGGTATCAAGCTGCTGGAAAGCGATGGGTTTTATCATAGAAATTTGATGTACAGCGACTTCAATCTTGTGATTTTAAGAAACTTTTCGCAGAAAATGTTTTTTGCTCCTTAAAAAAATTACTCATATCTCTGAAAACTATTAGTCATGCTGCGCATGACTAGCATGACCGCCAGCTTCGCCACTGCTGCGATTTGATCTGCAAAGATGTCTCCTGCAAGACTTTTGATGTTGTTGCTAATCTTGACACTTTGGGGCAATTGATCGATGGTCAAGAGAATTTCATGGGCAGTTCTTATTTATTTACCTTGTTACTCAGATCGATAAAGTTTGGGTATATTTCGTAATCGACCATAGTACTTACCTCCCGTAAGATCTTTTCCGACATCTTGTCCATCCGTAAGAGCTGAATCTTTGCGATATGGAATGCGATTTGAAGCTGGAAGTTTACCAGATCTTTGTGCTTCGTAAAACATCAATGAAAACTTCAAGACTTGGTTGTAGTCATACTTTGGTTCACATCCAGCTGGAGTTGGCTTAGATGTCGTGGTTGGAGGCTGAAATCAGATAAGACATTAATTGAATATTTAAGCACTTACATGGTAAGATGTCCTACTTGTCCAGATCAAAACCAAAATGTTGTCCAAGAAGACTCCAAAAGTAAAATTTCATGGCAGAAAAGTGCCGAAAGAGATAAAATATATTCATGAAACATCTTCTCTGCACCAATTACCCATAGATTACAGTTTGTGATGTAAACCCCTTGAGTCAATGTCAGAGAGATAACTTCAAGGGAATAGGTTTTTGGCATGATGAAAAAAATTCGTTTATTCGCATTTCGAATCACACTCTCTCGTTGTTTAGTAAGCAACGCTTACGACTTAAATGGGCAGGGTCAAGTAATGTAAACAAACTTCTTTCGAAGCGATGATTTTGCAGTATATTTGATGGGCCATGTCACAGTCATTCTCCTTTACTTTTCTCAAAATGAAAGTGTTATTTTAAAGATGGACTCTTGGTTTTCGAAGAGAAACAAACGAAACACTCTTATGTTGTACGATTGCAGAGATATCAGTGGATTTTTAGAAGCAACTTTAGTGTGGATGCACCTCATCCACCATGATCTGTGCAGAGCACAATGGTCACGTGTGGGCAACAATATAGATTCTAGAGATAACAGGTTTGTTTACGGTTACGCGACACTGCCCCTTTGACGACTTGAGACTCTGTAGTTGCTTCAACTATGAGTAATATATCATTTGAATGGTAAATGCAAAATTCTTCAGCGCCATGTTTGAATTATCAAATGCTAAATTACAGCGCAACATACTTCTGTTTTTGGCTCTGTTGTTGTTACTTCAGGCTTTTTGGTTGTAACTGGGGGCTTTGTTGTGGTTGGCTTTTCTGTCTCAGGCTTCTTTGTTGGAAGTTCCGTAGGTGGTGTGCTCGTTGTTTTCTCTCCTGGTTTCTCGGTGACCTCAGGCTCTTCAGTTGTCATAGGGGGCTCTGTGGATGGTGCAGGGGTTGTTTTGTCGTCTGGTTTCACAGTGGTTGGTTTCTCAGTGACCTCGGGCTTTTTAGTTGTAGCGGGGGGCTCTGTCGATGGTGCAGGGGGCTCTGTGGATGGTGCCGGGGTTGTTTGCTCTTCTGGCTTTGCAGTGGTAGGTTTCACAGTAAGTTCAGGCTCCTTAGTTGTCGTCTCTGGTTTCTTTGTCGCAGCTGGAGTTGGTGGTTTAGTCGTCATTGGCTGGGTTGTCGGTGGGTTTGTTGGAGGGATTGTCAGAGCATCATTCGCTTTGCATTGGAAGGATCCAAATTTGATCATCGCTACCTTTGGTATGCTCAACTTGTTTTGGTCAAAATGAACCATGATTTGAAATTTAAATGCTCCCGGACTTTGGTTAGCATTCCATACAAAATTCTTTATCAAGAAATAGGTCATAGCTCTCTCTTCGACGAGTTCTCCCAAGAAATTGCTGAGTCTAACGATTGGTTTAGTAAACTGAATAGCCAATGTCCAACCATTCATTTCCTCCAAAACTGGTAGCGTGAGAACTCCTTTGAAAAAGTCTGGGCCGGTTTGTTGTTCAACAAATAGGTTTGAACAGCCAGGATTCATTGTAGGTTTTGGAGAACCAGTGGTCATTGGTTTTCCAGTGCTCTCTGGTTTTGCAGTGGTCTTTGATGGGCACTCGGAGTTGGAGCAAGCTATCTTTCTCCAGAATTTGACTTGTATTAGAGCTGGTGGTGGGTTTGCAGGAGATCTTACGATGTACTCAATCTTCAACTGAAATAATGCAGAAATAAAGCTAATTAGCTTTTAAGGTGCAGGACAATTTTGAAGCCCGGAATAATGATTGAACGCACAGAAATAGTAACATATCTGAGACTTGTCATTGTAAAGAGTAAAATAAATTGCTCATTTTGAATGTCACTAAAATGTTATCATATCACCGATTTGCATGATTTTATTTGTGCTTATGTAGTATCAATGACAGGACAGAAAGCACTGAGTAGCAGGTGATCATTATTTCATTGTTCTTGAAGAGAAGCAATGAAATTATTGCATTGCCAGACCCGGGGCTGAGAGGTGAGATTCCACCTTCAAATAGAATCCTTTGTATTTTCATTTCGCGTTTACATGACGAACACACCACCGGTGCAGTGAAGTCCCATTTTATTAGAGGTGGAATCTCACCTGGGTAAAGTGAAATTTTTCCATATAAACGAAACACCACCAGTATGGTGAGGTGAATTAAAATTATTCGTTGATTCTTATTGGTCAATTCATTCTGATTTCATGGAAGAGAGACTTTACTCCACCTCTCCTCGCAGCCCCGGGGCTGACAGGTGAGGTGAAAAATCTCATATAAACAGTGACTGAAGTTTACCTCGCCGGTCAGCCCCGGGTCTGGCAGGTGAGATGTTTTTCCTCATATAAACAGGGCCTAAGAACTGCTTTTTAGGCATTTTACCCAGCGCTCTGCGATTTGCATCAAAAGACTTTATGTTCTACACGACATAAGAGCCTCTACAAGAAAAAATGAATGCAATTTGTGTGATATAGTCATAGCTGAAATGGCAACTGAATGCAGGCACCACCAAAATGGCCCAAGAGAAGATTCTACGAGCAGAAAGGAACGGAAATACCAAAATAGTACGATCTGCTGATAACGAAGGCCATGAGTTCGTTTTCGGGAAATTATGTATTCCGACATATTGAAAGACACTACAAGACTTAACAATATCTAAGATCATTTTGGCTCTCGATACAGTAGTACATTCAATTGATTTTATGGCACTTCAATAGCGCAAGCCCCTTGAAACAGCTGGTACAAAGCAACTGATAGCAAGAGAAAGATGTGCAGCAAACTGATATCAAGCTGTGTTGTGCATCTTTACAAAATTGCATCCTTGGAATCTTAAAACAATTCCATCAACGTTTTTTGGGTCATTTTCAGTTGTCGTCAAAATCGAAAATTTTAAGAAACTCACTTATAGCTCCATAAATAGAAGACTAAAAAGTATACAAAAAAACTAAAAGTAGGGGGAGAAGGGGGAAATTTCTATTACCTTCAAAGTAATCTACTTAAGAATAAGACGTTTGTTATGGAACACAGACCTTAGCCTGCGTGCAGACTTTACTTTCCAGTGCGAAGAAGATCCAATGGACAGTAAAGCTTGCATGCAGGATAGCACTGACCACGATGGGAGCCTTGAATTTACATCAAAAACTTTCGTCTTTTTTTCGAACTAAGTACTAGAGTTACTGGTTTCCAAACTTTTTCGTGATCCTTGTAAAAGGCCTGAAGATTGCTTAGTTGAATCCTGGCAAAAAAGCACATTTCTGTAGCCATATGTTTAACGTAAATCAAACTATAGACTTAGACGTTATCCAAAATGCTACTCCAATCTAGAAAAATTTAAAATTTTGCCTCAGGTAAGTTAGGTTAAGGCTAGTAGGGTTGAGATTGGGTTTAGAGTGAATGAAAACTTACAATTCTGCCTTTTCGTATTGTTGAATCAGGCCTGAAAACAAGTTTCACTTCATTTTTCATGATGCTTGATCCTCTTCTGCGAAGATTTCCTCCTTGTATGTGCACATTTTCTAACTTGTTTACAACCTTATCAAACTTCAACCTGATCAGCACATTCCTGAATCGTCTGACCCATACTGGAGATTTTACGGTGACACTTGCTCTGTAGCCATTACCAGGCCATCTGCTTAGCATGTTGGTTGAACATTTCTGAGGACATTGAGATTCAACACTACTCAGGATTGCCGTACCCAGCAGCAATGCTATGAGAGAGATCATTTTGGCTTTGATCTTTGACACTTTGCTCTTCTGTTCTTAATAATTCTCAACTTATAGGTTCTTGACTACTTTGCACTGAGCACCAATGTGCTTTATATTCTCTGCCATTCTTAGTAGGCGTTATGTTTATTTGTCCTTTTGTTACACAAACAGACAAATGTCCTTTGATATGGTCACAGTCACCTTCAGGGGGTGCTGTTTTTGACAGAATGATTATAATTGTTTTCATTCTGAATACGAAGCCACAGCCACTGTTGACATCATTTTTATGTGTGGGTTCTCTGCCACTGGGGAAACGCAAGGGTTTCATTCATACAGTAATAGAAGTTTCACATTTGCTTTGGAATAGGAATATCACATCGAGATTAACTGCATTCATTCCCAAAAACGTAGAAAAATTTTCTCTGAGGCCTGGTTCACACTTGATCTTCTGGGTCGTTAGGGTCGTGCAGAAAGACCCAAAAGACAAAGACTCACAGTTTGAGTCCTTTGTCTGTTGGGTCTTTCTGCATGACCTTAACGACCCAAACCGACCCAGACAACCTAGTGTGAATCAGGCTTTAGAAAAATTCTGATACCATAAAATGATTTTCGGGACGCATCCTATCTTTTAACTACGTTCTACAGATAAAGATCTCGTATCAAGGGGCCAGACTTTAGAACAGCTTGAGTGGGGAAGCTAAAGTAGCACCCTCCCTCATTGCCTTCAAACAGCTATCAAAAGGCGATGTCAATGCACAGAGCCAGCGCTAATGTTTTCCTTTGCCTTGCTTTCTTTTTCTTGTTTTACTAAAGGCTTGTGTTAGGCCTACATTGTTACAATATATCCATTAATTTGTTTGGAAAACTGTATTTATAGCTTATGCTGAAACTTTTTACGTGTCTAAATATTATAAAATGAAAAATGAAACAAATGAAAACTGCCAGTGCATGTATTCACCGAATTCATGATTTCCAGTCTGGATAAAATTGAAAAATAGTTGCAATGTAGGTCTGATTACTTAGCTTAGGACTACTTTTTTGAATCACTGATTTTTTTGGTCCATTGCTATATTTCTTGTAATAAATTTTCTTTGTCCATTATTTTTTGGGTGTCCTGGCATTAGCAAATGCCTCTTTGTGATGTTTCTTCTGTAATCAACTGGATCGAGGGTACTTATCACAGAGGCCCTCACGACCGGTCATGAATTATTGCTCAGTTCTGATTGCTATCAAAGATTTGTTGATGCAGTTTATTGCTCATTGAAACGTTTCGTAGAAGTTATTCACTAAAATGCACTGAAAATGCACAAAAGATAGATTTTTGGTTATAAAATTCTAACTGGCTGTTGAAAACTTCGCATAAAATTCTCATATCTTGTTGCAATGGAAACTGAGTTCTTAGGCACTTCGAAACCTTGAATTTTGCCTATAATTTCTTCAATATTTTCCCAGTGAGAACTCTGTTGAAAAGTACTGTTGATTTCATTGTTATGCCTTTTATAATTGGAAACTTTTTAAAGACACAAATGTGGATACCTTTGACATAAATTCATACCGAGTTATCTGTTTCCTTTTTCTGCATTAAATTCAAGTACGGTTCCTTTGATCACAGTTTTCTACCAGTGTTATATCGTTCTAAGTTCCTTTTCCTTCTCTACTTTTTCTGTTATTTTGTCTGCAAGATACCCTAAAGACAATTTTGATATCGTTCTTTTGCAAGAATTCCTTATCACTTTGGAAATGAAAACATGGTTCAATTCATGGTTCAAGTGTTACATAACTACGAGGATATTGTAGTTATGCAACACGTAACTCTCCATCCTTGCTAATTTTTTCTACTTTTGTGTTATTTTTAAGGAAAGAGCCATTTTGATATCATTCTCAAGCAAGGTTTGTTTGTCACTTTGGAAACAAGCACAAGCACACGCTTAGTTTGATCAAGATGCGATACCAAGTCAGAAAACTTCGCATGTCTCTTTGGGCTACACTTTCTGTAGTGTTAGTCTCACAAAACTATCACAACTGTTTTGAGATTTTGACTGCATTTTCAAGGGAGCAATCAATGACTCTTTGGCAAACAGACAACTGCCACTTCCAGTTCAAATTAAAGTTATGAATTCAAATTCGCTTACAGTATACAGTATTTATAGTTAACGTTTCTGTGATCTTGAATCTTAGATATCAATGGAAGTGAAATATCACAAACAATAATCTACATGGAATGATAAGAAAAGGAGGAATGACGAGAGCGGAGGCAAGGTGTTTGTGAAAATTTCATTACTACTTAATTTGATACAGATAATGATTTTTCGGCAAAATGGAGAAGAATACTTTTGTCTTATCTTCATTCTTGGCATGTTGCGGACTTCAAAAAGAAACTTTCTGCATCCTCTGCTCTCACAACATCCTTGAGCCAGCCAAGCCTGGCTTTCATTGGACGGAAATTGACAGATCTTTTTCCGAAATCTTTTAAATCACTTTTCTTTCAGTTATGTTTCAGCGAGCAGCGAGTACCTTGTACTGATGTGAGAGATATGGGATGGGGAAAGATTTTGCACGTTGATCCAGGGATAGGGCGAAATGCAACAATATGAAAATCCAAAAATCAGAATTGTTTTCATGCTTATGTCTCACGATCGCCCTGAATGGCGCTTCAAACATGTCTGGGTTTGATTGATCATCAGATGACCCTGATAATGACTTGTGTGTCTACAAAAGCACTTCTGGCAAAATGCTTCTATAATGATGATTATCTGCTCAGAAACGTCGCAATTTACTCATATTGATGTTACTTCGAGCCTCTTATCATCTACTTTCAAATCATTGTAAAGCTTAGTTTTAAGAGAGTGGCGTAGCCAGGTCCCTGCCTTTGGGGGGGGGCAGAGTGCGAGCGTAGGGAGAAAATACGGGGTCCAGGGGCTTGCCCCCGGACAAATGTTTTGGGGCCACGCCCTTCAGATGCTCGGAAGACGAGGGAAACGCCTTTTTCAGTCATATTTTGCATCATAAACATGACTACATTGAACACAAAAGGCAGGACGTTTTGTTAAATTTTGATCAAGAATTTATCCTCATTATTGGAAGTTACTCTAAGAAAGCAAAAGAAGAATTCTTATTCAGTTACAAGCGGTCCAACATATCAAGTACAAAATACAAAATGGATCTTCTCAGCTTTACTGCAAAATGATTTGGTGCTGGTCGTTCGATCTTGATATTAAAGGGACTGTCTCTCTTAGCTACTTTATCATTGCCTACAGAAGCCAGTCAGTCTACAGAAGCTTTTGTAAGAACATTTTGGAAAAGAAATTGTTGTTCAGTGTACAGGTTCTTCAAATCATCTTTTGATGAGATATTTTTCCAGAGTAGTAGCAAATAAGGATCGGCCGACGACAGGCATTTACAGGCTAAGGTAAGTGGGGACATTGAAATGGATGGGTCCAGGGTCAAGTCACCAGGAAAATTTTTGATGACATGCATTTTATTCTGGCTTAGAATGCCTCTGCCAACATTGTTCAAGAATTTTTTCGGATCCCGCATTCCTCTCAGTACGCCTCTGGAAAACCAAGAATGCACCCTAACTAAAAAGCAGACAAAACTTTTGGTTCCGCTCTTATAATGGAAGGAACGAAAGCTTTCCTTTTTTCTTTCAGTCATATCTGAATTCTCTCCAAAATTTTGCAATTTAACCATGGGCGCCTGAGACAAAGCAAGTAAAAAGACAACAATTTAGAAAGTCTGAACTTTGAACCCCACTTCGTTGAACCCCACTTCCGCTACTGCTGCGCTGTATGGGGATGCTGTGGCACTACTGAAATCTCGAAACTTCAGAAGCTTCAAAACAGAGCAGCTAGGATCATTACTAATAGCAGCTTTGATGCCTCTAGCAAACCACTTATCCAGAATCTAGGTTGGAAAACAGTGAATGACATGATTAAACACGAAAGCAGGACAATGGTATATAAGTCTATCAACAATATAGCTCCCCCATATATGAATGATATGTTCACAAGAAATTCACAAGATGCAACGCGGCAGCTACGCAATACAAACACTGATTTAAAGCTGCCAAAGAAAAGGACATGTAATGGGCAGAAGTCATTTTCGTTTAGAGGTGCTAAACTTTGGAATAGCCTAGATACCGAAGCTAAGCGGGCAACCTCTTTAAATCGATTCAAATCTTTGATTTAAACTTTTCCGTTATGATTTCAAATTTATCTTATATGACTTGTAAACTTATGTAAACAGATAAAGGTAAAGAAAAGACAAAGTAATGTAATAGGGTATCCAAATTAACCTGATAGGGTAGGGTAGGGTAGGGTAGGGTAGGGTAGGGTAGGGTAGGGTAGGGTAGGGTAGGGTAGGGTAGGGTAAGGTAGGAGTAGAGTATTGTAGGGCAGGGTAGGGTATGGTATTGTAGGGTAGGTAGGGTAGATTAGAGTATGGTATGGTGAGGTAGAGTAGGGCGAGGTAGGGTAAGGCAGGGTAGAGTAATGTAATGGTTGGGTAGAGGAGTAGAGTATGATAAAATGTTCTTTTTCTTTATCTAGATCCCTTGTATTATATTTTTTCAAATTTTTTGCTTTTTGTAGTATTTTAGATGCATGGCCCCTTGTAAACCAACTTAGTTGAATGGGCTACCATGCTTAAATAACTGATGATATGATATGATATGATATGATATGATATGATATGATATGATATGATATGATATGATATGATATGATATGATATGATATGATATGAATTGTTTTGAAACACTGATAAAAACTCTAGAAGGCGCAACGATGCTGATGGACAGGGCCGTTGAGAGCCAGCTCGGGCCTGGAGTTATCTATGGAGTATACGGAGCATGAAGAAAATGCGAGCGAAGCGAGCCGAAAATTTTTGAGAAATGTCACATCACTGTAGAAGAGATGCATTGTCGATTAAAGTTAAGAAAGGTTTAAGTTGGATTCATAAATTTTTGTAATGCTGGATATAATGGGGAAATCGTTCAAGAAAACAAGTGGCAGCATAAGTATACATCGAAGGAGGAATTCTTGATAGAAGTGCGAAACGAAGCGAGAAAACTTCGAAAGACGTGATTAATTGTATTGTATGTTCTGTGCCAAATAGACTCATACATATACCAAGTTAAAGGGGTGCCTAGGTCGGTCTCAAAGAAATTAATGAAGCTGCATGCCTTGCCTAGACATGATAGCAGGCCGTGCGGTACAAAGATGATCCCAAGATGATGCTGTGATGACGCAAGTATAAACGTGCGAGCGAAGCGAGCAGAAAATTTTTGATTCTTTTGTTGGCTAAATCGCACCAACATGTCACTTATTAGCGCAAGAATTTCATTCCTGGTTCTTTTATAACATTGACAAACCACGCTGCCACAAGTGTTGGAGAAAAATGCAGCTTCCCCCCCCCCCTCCAGTTTCTCAATGGATTTGGAAGAATTACAAAACTCATCTCTGGCAATGATTGGGGGGTGGCTGCCCCCCTTGCCCCCTGGCTACGCTACTATTGAAGAATACATTCACATTTCTGAAAAGCATTGCAAGGCTCTACCGAAGGGTTTTGTTCCAAATAGTAGCCAAAGAAGGATTATAGTCATTCTTTTTCTGGTAAGACAGAGACAAATCGATGGATGGATAATGCTTAGCATGTTCATTTTTTTCTGCAAAGAAGTGTGCCAAAGGTAAGGATGGTTCATTTCCAGGCGGAGTCACTTTTGTGTGCAGCTGTACATATATCATATGAGTTCATAAGCAATAATGCACCGTTATAGACCTTTCAGCTATTCTACGAACGAGTCTGGATCGAGCAATATTTTTACATATTCTTATACACGAGGTTCGATTGAGTGGCGTTAGAGGTTATATCAGTATTGTGCACATTCGAAAAATTCTACAAAATGTACTGAAACATAGTTCGATCCAAATTTTTTTAGAATAGCTAAAAGGTCTATTGCATCTTAGCAGTTAAAGTTCACTACCTCTATGTTACTGCTTTTCTTTGATGTTTTCTCTCCGCCTCAAGCCTAACTAGAGCTACCCTGGGTATAAACAAGAGCTAGAAATCGAATACGAATGGCTCCTGTGCATCAAAACAGTAAGCTCCTAGCAACGCAAGACGCGCGCAGGAGCAATTTGAATTTGATTTGGGCCCAAGAGAAAACAACAATGAAGGGCAATAATTTCGATGTAATGAACTTTGATTTCTGAGCTACAAACACGGTGCATTATTGCTCATGGTGAGTTCCCAAAATCTCCAAGAAAGGAAATCAAAGAACAAAGCATAATAGGACACGGATTCTTAAAACTAAGGCAGTTTTTGCATGGAAAGTCAGAGAATTCCAAAATAAGGTTATCAGGCCATGGGAATGAATGTGGAACCTTTTGGTAGCTCAATGTTTCTTATATGCATCATAATCCACAATAAGGAAATTACAACAAAAGCTTCGTCTGATGCAAGATGACGGTCTTGTTGCGGCTGCCAACTGGTTGCATGAAACTCAAGGACTGGCTTTTATTTGTGGCGCAGTGGTGTAATCTTTTGACTGTGTAGCAAGGACTGTCAGGCGGAGTGGGTTCGAAACCCGGCAGGGTCCCACAATTTGAGCGTCATGACAAGGGGTCGTGGATTCGATTCGATTAGCACTTAGCTACTTTTGCAATCCTAGCTCTTTGCGCTAACAGCCGCAACTTCACCTTCACCTTCCATTTCTCGACGACCTATTGTCGTGCTTCGCATCGCAGAGTTTCCAAATGAGATGAAGATCTGTTATGACACACAAAATAGTCAGTGGGCAGTTCCTTGAGAGCCTCTGGAGCATGTAAGGTTACAGGAATGAAATTTCTGGGTATGACATGAGAAACAAAAGAGATCTTGACATCCGAACCCAAAGTTTACGCTGGAGTGTGCAGGCATTGTTTCCATCTTTCGAGTTTGAAGCTTTGACTTAGGTACCCAGGCAAATCAGACCTTAGCTTATCTTAGCTGATACCAAATTTTTTTATGTTGTTTTTCATTGTCAATTCATAACATTTTTGTGAGTTTTGTCTTTCAAGTTTGGACTGATGGCATATCGTGTAAAACTTGACTTAAAAATGAAAGACGATACCTTTGACTTTTAAGCCTGTAAAACCAAGATTTTACTGTCAAATGTTTTTTTATCAATTTTATAAAAACTACAAAACTAAAAGAATACAAACTGGAACTACTTACACAATGACACTACAAGGCTTACATAAAACGAAACCGCATGGGGTGTGAACTAGCACATCTCCCCTGCGGCCAACATTTAGACATAAAGCATATCTGAACATAACAAGGACTACACAAATCACTAACAAGGAAAATTAAAATGAAAACAAGAAAAAGGGCGAGGGGGAGGGGAAGGAGAGAGAGAGAGATGAAGAAAGAGGGAGGGAGAAAACAGGGATACAGCTCAGCTCATTCGACCAGTTCTAAGATATATTCTAAAGTTGCCGAAATGATGCGTCTGTTTAGGGTGCAATTAAGCCTATAGTCTCCATATAACAAGATATTTAGAAGTGTACACTGAGATAAATCGTTAACATTAATTCCTATTTCAGATAAAATATCAGATACCTTTCGAAGGAGGAGAGTTCTCTGCTGATTGAAATCTTGGCAAAGCAGCATGTAATGTTCAGTATTTTCCACCCCATCATTTAATAAGCACATAGGATCTGACGTATCGCAAAAGCTGTGCCGAAACAATGCTTAATCCTACCCTTAACTGAGTGAGAAATCTAAGACCATTGGTGTCATAAACTCCATAAGTTTCATATTTATCGGGTCTTATCAATTTAATAAGTCTAGACTTAAATATTGCCAATGAAGGAGAATTCCGTATCTCAGGGTCAAGGTCATTCCATTCATTTATACAAAAAGGAAAAAAGCTATTCTTAAAGGATTCAGTTCTGTATCTTATGGCTGGAATGCAGTCATTGTGTCGCAGCGCGTACCGATGAAACGTTGCATCTGGAATTATTGCTTTCAAGTAAGAAGGGGTTATACCATTAATGATTTTATAAAATAATGCCAACCTACGGTACCATCTTCTGTCTGCAAGTGTTTCCCAACCCAGTTCATGGTATATCTTATCTCTCGATGTACCCTTCCACGCGCCTGTGATAGTTAAAGCAGCAGAATACTGCACAGATTCTAACCTGCTCATAAGATAGTGCATAGAAGTGTTCCCACTTAAAGGATCATCAAGTTTGGGGATGTGGTAGATCACATCACAATAATCAAAGTGTGGCCGAACATGTAGCTTGTAAATCTCGTCCAGGGAATGCCTTGGTAGATACCTTGATAAGTATTTGATCATACCTACTCCTTTATTCGCTTTTGCAACAATTTCCCGCTTGTGCGAAGAAAAATTCATTTTCTTGTCCATCAAAAGGCCCAACTGCTTATGCTCATCAACGATGGTGACGGGAGTATCTTGAAAATAAATCAGGGGATGATTTTGGGATACTCTTTTCTTGGAAAAAACTAACTGTGCAGCTTGTTTCGTTGGGTCCGGATTGAAGGTCATCTTCCTTTGATAAGCCCAATCCTTGATAAGATTTCAGTCAAATGTCATTCCTTTGGAAAAATTGAATGTCATCGCATTTGAAAAGCTTTTATTTGTTTCTTTCCCGTTGTTTGACTCTGTTTCGCATTGGATTTAAGGTTTGAAATTCATCTACACATAAGTTCAAACTTTTTTTTAACATCTACGATATTGTGCTCCATAAACCCCGACAACTTAAAGGCTCAATGTCTTGAACAGTATTGTTCGGCATCCGGCGCCTCCGTCGATGACCTTGCATGCCAATGCGAAACAGATTCCAGTATCCATCAGTATCGTATCGTATGTTTACCATTTTGTAGGTGTTTATTTAGTTGTTGATTTAGTTGTGTATTTTCACGTGTTGGCCATGGGGTAGACATAGTCTTTTGCTCCTCTTGGCATCGTCCTTGTAGTGTTGCATAGTACTTAAAGTATAGTAGAACGTAGCATATGTTGTAATATCTTATATTGATTTGAAAAAAACATTTCATCGCACTGTGGAAGCCAGCTTTACTTAATCCCTTGGGAGATCCTCGTAAGAGAAAAAGCGAAGGGCGAAGGGAATCACAGAAATTAACGATTTGAACTTACCCTCTGCTGTTTACGAATAGTGTTATCAGTCCTGAATCGTAACTTCACTTCTTTTTTCATCGCATTTGATCCCATATAGCGAATACTTCCACCACGTATATGGATATTCTCGATTCTCTGCACACCCCTATTGAATTTCAATGTGATAATTACATGTCTGAATCTTTTAACCGTTACAGGAGACACAACAGTAATGCCAGCACGATATCCACTGCCTGGCCATCTGTGAATGTCAACGCTGGTGCATTTTTGTGGACATTTAGATTCTGCACCATCAAGTACAGCTATGCTTAACAGCAGAAGTCTGAGAGAGTACATTGTTGGAGAGATGTTGCTTGTCAATGGATCTTCTTTTGCCTTATTCCTTCTGAAAACACAGTGATGACAAGTACGTCCCGAATGTAAGTAAAATCTATCACTTAAATAGACCGTTATTTGTTAAGCACTCCTTAATCTATGTTTTTATTCGTAAGAAGAGATTTGATGAATCGTTGTTACTTGTATCATCAGCTGCTTAAGCTTGTATTTTCATGTTTAACTTGAACCAAATTTGGGTTAGGGTATTTACTGACTGTAAGGACTGTTGGTCCAAATTTCATCTTTCATTTTGTTCTCAAACGTAAAAACGTAGCAGAGAAAACATTCAGCAGAATTAATCGATGAGATAATCTTTTTTAACTGAACCATCTTCGCTAGCGTTACAGGCGAAAAGAAATAAAAAAGAAAATGCTATATCCAATCCTGTTGCTAGAAATAAATTTGCCAGTCTGCATAATTTTGTCATTTAGATTAAGTCAATGAAGCTAAGTGCAGCTTAACTGGAGGACTGGGGCAAGCAATCTAAATACGGCTACGTGATATTTGATTTTCTAGATAGGTGAAAACATTGGGAACATAAGTGACAACCTTCTTTTACTACATCCTTAGAATGGATCACTATATCTCTGTTCACTTACTTTGCAAATAATCCTGAAAGTTCAATATGGTCCTTGAGAGGAAAATATTGAGCAAACAGACTGTTCCTCGTGGAAAATTAAAATATCTACTTCCCTTGAATTTCCAAGAGAAACACATCGGTTCCCTATAAATTTCCACATAAGGCAATATTGGCGTGGTTTGCTGTGAAAACAGTTAAATTTTGACCTTGGAATCCCTTCGAACAGGATTGGCTGAGAAAAGTGCCCTTCATGCTACGTATTTAAGTTGATGTGGTGAGCATACACGTTTTTTTATAAGAAACTTGGATCTGGCCATAGTACTACAGGGTGTCTCAAAAAAATTGTTCGACGTTTGATTAAATACTAAAAAATAACGACACGCTGAATGGACCTTTGGTCAAGTCACCCAATTTCTGAGATTTTAAATTAATTTTTGACACAAGAATCTTGCAAATCCGATAAAAATTCATGGGGTTACAAGCTTTTGAAGTTCGAGTTTGTACGAAAGCTGAAACCAGAGGCCTCGAAATGGCATTTTTGGTAAAAGTCCCATAGGCCGTCGCTTCTGATATTTCTTAATTGTGTCAGGGCGAACCAAGTGGGATTCAAACAGGTATTCGATAACCTAACTGTCAAGCATATGGATGCTTTGAGGAAACAGATTCAGTCTCTCGCCGATTTTGTTTTGAACCACTGTTTTTAGGCCTTTGCAATGTTAAGGAATTTTGAGGATGATCGCAAGAAATAATTTACTTCAGAAGTCGTATTTGGTTTGCTCTGATATCAACGAGACGTATGACATTGAATAAGCTTCTCTTACCTCCGTCTTCGAGCTTTATACAATACAAGTAATCTGGGGGGTCTCTGGTTTCAGCTATCGCATATTTTTGATCTTCGAGAGCTCGTAACTCAGTGAATTTTCAACCGATTTGCACGATTTTAGTCTCTAAAATTATTTCATAATCTTAGGAACAGGGTTATCTTTCCATAAGCCTGTTCATGTTGTCCTTATTTTTCAATATTTAATCAAACGTCGAACAATTTTTTTGAGACACCCTGTAAAAGTTTCTTAATTTAACATGAAACTTTGCCCATTTTAGTACTAAAAGTTCCTTAATTGGTTTCTCATTTTTCAATGTAGAATAATTATCGATGTCGTCGTTAACACTGCAGCAGATATGTTTCTTGACATTTATAATATCAGACAGGAATAAGCAGTGTTCTGTTATGTTGAAAACACAAATGGTTAGATGCCCAGTTATAAAGGTTGCCCAATTTAGTTGCCCAATAATAAAAGTTCAACGATCTATTTGCTATAAAATTCATGCTTTTAACTTTGAAAAGTTTCTTAGTAGTTCACAGAGATAGTACTAGAGTTTCTCAAAATTTTGGCCATCTTAGTACTAGCTGCTTATAAGCCAGTTTCTTATAAAAAGAACGTGTAGCCATCAATTGAAATGCAGCTTCTCGATCTTGCATTTGCAGTGAGCTTTCCATCAGATTAGGGAGTTAAGTTTTAAAAAGAAACTATCAAAACCCCCCCGAGTTGAATTGATGCTTCAGTAGGTTGTTCAAATGCGATTGTACGGATGATTTTAAAACAATTTCTTGCATATCCCACAAGACTTTGGTACTACAATTTTCTAATGAAGTAAACAAAAGTTAAGGTTGCAGGGATTACTCCATAGAAATGAAGAATTTTTCTGAATCAGTAAATGTTGACGCAAAAGACATCGTGTTTATGTTGTTTTTTGTGGGACAAGAATCTCGACCTCTCACCATAACAATGAATTTCAAACGCATCTTTTGAATGTGAGATAGTTTTTGAATTAGAAAGATAACTACTTTTAACTGTTGAAGGGACCTCAGCATAGATGTGGTTTATGTTCGGGGAGCTGCGGGGAGGCTGGGTCTTTAAATTCGATGCTAGAGTAGAAAAACAATTTATTCAGATATCGGCAATTACAATACAGAAACAAGTGTGAGAATGGAGTGGGAGTTGATATTCCTCTGTTCATTTTGTGGCCTTACCAATCTCCTGCTCGTTTTAAATTCTTTGCTAAATGTATACACTTAAATTTGCTTGATGGAAACAAAATACAGGGTGCTAAGATAAATGCATTCTGTTGACCAAAGGTCATTCACTTACAGTCGAGCAATTTTTGAGCACTTGCTATCAGGGTGGAAATTGAATTGCGAGGGTGGCGGGCGCCTGCGAGTTGACTGGGGTGGACATGCCCACGCTACTTTTCTGAAGCAAAAGCAGTGCAAGAAACATTGGGTATACCTTATGGTAATCCATTCCATCCTTTTTCCAGGGCACTTTTTCAAGGCTGAAGCCTCCCATGATTTGCGTAACTGCAAGTTTGGAATTGCCTAGCGTACTCCTGGGACGATTTTTCACATGGTCCTCTTATCAGAAGCAGATACGAGCAAACAAATGAAGCTGCTATCAGCTATCAGACAGTATCTGTAACGATTGACAGGGCTTGTTTTCCTAGAGAGGAATTGATAATCAGAGTAAAACAAACGACTCTTTTATTATCAACTTTCCAAAGTTCCAAATCGATTGTTCATCGCCTGTACATTTACATCGTAGCTGGTTATCTTTATCATCGTGAATACCTTCTCATGCCATCAAATGATGCGCCACATGAACGTATTTTAAGTTCATATTGTGTTTTTCCCTCGTACGATGCTGAATTACACAAACAACCGGTTTCACTTTTTCTCTGAGGCAGTTTGAGCCAGAGATGTCCAAATGCGCAATTCTAAATCGAAACCTTTTAAATTCGAAACGATTGTTCAGTCCTAGAGGATTATTAAAATGTTTGGATTGTCAACCAATCCAAAATTGAAGAAAATTTAGGGATTGGTCATTATTTCTTGCCGAGGAGAGGATCATGGTACCATTACATTACGTACCTAAAGATGGGGGGGGGTGGAAAAGCACGTTTTGAGGAGGGAGTATGAAACTAGTCTGCGATAGATCCTGTTAATTCCTAAAATGCTCATTTGCCAGGAGCTAAATTAACTTTAACGCTAGGTAATTCATCTAATTGTAATTTTAATGCAACTGCTACCTATTTCTTTCTCGTCACATCATGGTACTTATAAGTCCCATGTGCTAGTGTGACGATGTAAATCTTCATGCACTTGAAATCATGACATTGCAGTGTGATGACACTGTTACCATGTATACGTGTACTGGGATAGGGGGATGAAAATATTTTCTACAATGTTGGAGAGGGCACCGAATTGTCAAGGAAAAACAGAGAATACGAAAATTTCATGAAATATTTGTAAATTTCTCCCACCTCCTCCCAAGGAAGAAATAATGACCCGTCCAGAGCAAAGTTTCTCGAAGTTAAACACTTCATACCCTGGGTTCCAGCCATCTTATTATCAAGGCTTTGGTACCCAGGGTAAACACTTCATTGTATGGATACCTTTTTGGTCATGTTCGCAGAGTCAACTTATAAATAAAAAGTTGCATAGCAGATCCCTATCCGTGGCAGAGAGGCTTCAAAGACAAGATTCTGCATACCCCTCACAAAACGCTAATGTTGTCCAGGAGTCCTCATCTATCGCTAGCTTCCCACCTCGGGGGGGGGGGGTAACTCAACCTATTATGTGACGTGGAAGTGCCATTTTGCCCGAAAAATTAATACCCATAATTCTGTAAATTCTGGTGGATTTTAGGGCCATTATTCCACAAATCGAATAAATATCTGGGCCATAATTCCCGAAATTATGAAAAATTCCCTAAAAAGGACACCCAGAATTCCGTGAAATGTCAAAAAATCATGAAAATGATACACCTAATTCCGTAATTGTTAGAAAAAAGTACCCCTAAAAAATGTTACGTCCCCGCACCACGAACAGTACTAAGGTACTCCCCCCCCGAGCTTCCCACTGCTTGAGCAAGTTGCGTCACCAGTGTTACCAATAGTCTACAATATTGTATTTAAGAAAGACGCCATGAGAATGGGGTTAGGAATTTTTGGGGGACGGTTTGATAGCTCTCGCATTGCATGTTATGAATAAAACTCGGCTATCCTTTACTAAAGAAATATGTAGCAGATTTTCTGCCCACAATATTGTCTGCGAGAAAAGACGTCAGAAGAGTGGGAAATTTTGGGGGAAATTTGATTGCTCCTACACTGAAATATTTTCAACATAATGTTGGTTATCCTTTGACCACATATTTGTAACTGATTACCTCACATTACGTTGTATCCATGGTCTATGAATATCTTTGAATCAACCTTTTATCCCTGATATTGCGTATTGCACAATGGTGGTAACTGTTTCCATTTGCAGTGAATCTTTTGCAAAGTCATTGACAATAATGAGGATAGATAGCAGATTCAATTGATGATAACTCAACACACGGTGCATCGAAGGTTTTAACGGTTGAGAGCAAGGCTTCAAACATTACGCTATGCATAGCCACTATCCTAGATTTGAATTTTACTAATCCTGGAGCTCAGTACGAAATTCCTAAGGTGTTCAAACCATTTCTCTCGACCTCATTTGTTCAGTTACAGTAGTGTCCCGCATATAAGAAACAACATTTTCAATTTGAGGTCTGATGTGTTTCTTATAAAATGAGATATAAACTTCAAATCAGGGTAAAGTTTCTTAAGTTTCTTATTAGAAAAATCATGTACTATCAGTGAACTAATCAGACACGAGCTTTATCATTGACATACACAATATTATTAAAAAAGGTTACATTTATTCCAGGAAGGTGATTTTTGCTTCATTTACATGCGAATTTCTTGTTTTCATTTGAATAGGTAAAGGCTGATTCAAATGCAAAGCTGAATTTGTCATGTTTTTCAATTTTCTTATGAAAATATAGTCTTTTGAATAAGAAACAAGCCATTTTCAGGCCTGCATCAGTTTCTTATAGGAGGGGATATTATTTTGACGATCAAGGTCTGATGTTTCTTAAATTCATGTTTCTTATATGCGGGACACTACTGTATTGCCTAAAGGCGGTGAATATTTTTAAGATCTCTTCAAGTTTGATAAAATCAGTTCTATGAGACACTTGACTCTCGGCATACTTATTAGGGATTTGGGGGAGTCCCCCTAGCCCCCCCCCCCCCGTGGCGCCGCCACTGTTTGCAAAGATCATGTTTTCATCGTATGACTAAGGCAACGGTTGCTTTTTGTTTGTAAGTGACCATTCATTCAGAAAAACTATACGAAAAGACAGATGAGCAAATGCATTTGGAAAACATTAATGTTCTTATTGCATCGAAATGAAGTACTTTGTACTTGGATTAAACATAATTTAGATGAGCTCAATGGATAAGTCTTAGTGGTGTAAGGTGTACAAACAGAATGATAAAAGCTTTTTTTTACATGCCAATAAAAATTTACAATACGGATTTACTAGTTACACTACTTACAGAATACTTGACTACACCACAAGGACGATGCCACTGGGTGCAAAACACTATGACTACTCCGTGGCATCACAAAAACTAAGACCATTTACATATGAATTACAAAAGGGAAAAAAATACAAGACATGAAAAAGAAGCAAAGAACACTACACTCTGTCTCAAACTAGATATCAGGTGAAAAATGTCCGCGAAATAATAGCAGACAAGATGTTCGCTGCGTTATGAGTAATTTTGCATTTTCACAGATCTCACCTCATATATAATTTGAGACAGGCACTACGTATGATAATTAACTAAATAATTGTTGGCTTACTAAGGGGGATTGGGGTGACGTACTTTATTCAAAGCGATCAGTACTATGTACAAAACGTATTGTTAACTCAAGGATGCTTCTATTGAGATTGTTTGGAAAATTCTTATCGCCGTACAGTAAGATTTGCAACAGAACATCATTTGCAAGATTTACATATCCATATGGTCGTACAAGAGAGTATATTCCAGCGAGGAGATCAGTCCTTTGAACACCAAAGGAGGGGCAGCGCAACAAGAAGTGCTCCGTATCCTCGATTCCATCGTTATTTGGGCACATTGGGTTTATTGTATCTCTAAAGTTATGTTGAAATTTGTGAAAATTTAACTTGCTGAGACCAACCCTGAGTTGAGTAATATGAGACAGGCCCTTCGGGTCATGAATCCCAAACACAGATTTTGTAGGGGGGGGGGGCGGATTTTAGATAGTATCTTTGTCTTGAAAACAGCAACAGAAGATGACAATCTAATTTCAGGATCAAGTTTATTCCACTCGGACAAACAGTGAGGATAAAAACTAGATTTACATCCTTCTGTCCTTGCTCGTATTTGCCCGATCGTGTCACGTTCACGAAATGAATATTGGACCTGGTGAAGTGGTGGCAATGGGTCCCTTGTGTAGTCAGGAGTTAAATTGTTTATGACTTTATAAAACAACGTAAGACGTCTACTCCATCTTCGGAGGCTTAGAGATTCCCACCCAAGGTCAAGGTAAAGCTTTTCTCGAGACGTCCCCCTCCACGCTCCCGTTATAGCTAAGGCAGCGGAGTATTGAACAGATTCTAGCTTCTCCATTAAACTTGATAAGGTGGTACTGCCTGTGAAGTCGCATACTTTTGGTGGATTGTGGTAAATAATATCTCCGTTCTAAGTGGGGTCGAACATAGAGCTTGTATAATTCATTTAAGGTATGCCTAAGCAGATATCTGGAGAGGAATCTCAACATACCAATACCTTTCCTTGTTTTTGAGATAGCAGCCTTTATATGAGAGGAGAAAGATAAAGTCCTGTCCAAGGTGATTCCAACATATTTATGTTCATCAACTTTCATGACGGGCATATTATTAAATAGTATTACTGGATGATCAATCACCGATTTTTTCTTTGAAAAGATTAATTCAACTGCTTGCTTCGTTGGGTCAGGATTGAAGGACATCCTCCAATCATCAGCCCACTTCCTCACCAACTCAAGATCGTGGTTCATGTCACTGGCAGCTGTGTTCGAGTCTTGAACTACAGTGAATAGGGACGTATCATCTGCAAAAAGCTTGACATTGCACTTTAAGTTCTCAGTCAAGTCATTTATGTATACCAGAAAGAATAGGGGTCCCAGTATAGATCCTTGGGGTACACCAGCTAAGATATCCCCCCCAGTTAGAAGCCTGCCCGTTTAGAACTGTTCGCTGCTTTCGATTTTTGAGAAAATTTTGAATAAGAGATAGAAATTGTCCAGAGACGCCACATCGTTTTAGTTTATAAATGAGGCCATCATGCCATAATCTATCAAATGCCTTTGAAATATCGAGATACACAGATCGAACATCTAGGGGTGGATTACAATCGAAGGCTGTAAATATTGTATGCGTTATAGAGATCAATTGGTTGATTGTTGAGTCACCTGGACGAAAACCAGATTGATTCGGGTTTAGCAGTTTCGAGGAGACAAGATGAGAGTACAAAGAGTCAAATATGAGTTTTTCCAGGATTTTCCCAAAGATTGGTAAAAGAGAAATAGGACGATAGTTCCCCTTGACATTTTTCTCATTCTTCTTATGGACAGGAACTACATTTGCATGTCTCCATATATCGGGAAATATGCCTCTTCTCAAGCAGTTTATGAATAATATCTTCAGTGGTATAACCAGGGCCATATCACAGAGTTTTATCATCCTCACAGAAATCTCATCCCAGCCATGCGCTTTATTAGGGTTGAGTGATCTGATAATTTTCAGTATCTTTTCCTCAGAAATGCAAAAATCATTCAGTAGGGTGACCGTTACTGGTTCTGGCTCTCAATCGCCTTGATATTTTGACAAACAGATGATCAGAGGTTGTGAAACGTATCAAGATTTTAGTATACACCCACGGTACAGTGCTTTGCTCTTTTTTAATGAAAGCTGCCTATCAAGCAAACCATTCGGCAATTTTTGCAGGTTTTTGAAGGAAAATGCGCTGCAAAGTTCTGTCAGTGCCCGCTTTCACTATACCTGTTATCTCTTCAATCGAAATATTTTCGATGAGGCAGGTATCAGTAACAAGGGCAGATTTTGTAATCCAACAGCATCGGTTGCTTTGGTTTACACCTCAATTCAAAGCGATTAGAGGGTGAAAACAAAAAGAAATTCACTCAAGCAGTAATTCAAAGCAAACATGGCCGCAAAAGTTGCCCCGAAATCAGCAGTGCAAGTCCAGCAGAAGTATAGATGGAATCAGTCACAAACTGATATACTAACGTGAAATATCAAGTTAGAAAAGGAGTGAAAAACAATCACGATGCTCATGCAACAAAATTTCAGCACTCCCCCCTTCATTTTACATATATTACTTCTAAATCTCGAGATGAAATAATCTGTGAGGATGTTTACTGCGTTTGCGTGCGACATTTAGAATAGAGACTGGTGCTCGTTTACTTACACAGTACGACCTGTAGCCAGTACAATGGAAACGGATCATCAACATAGTATATCAATATTGAATTAACATCAAACATTAATCTATTGATATCAAGTAATTCATAAATTAGATATAGTTTTAGCAGAATTCAAAATACTAATGAAAAGTACTAGGGACAGTTCAGATCGTCAGCTTCAAATTACTTGGTCTTGTAGTCACCTGAAAGGAAGTAGATCATCAACCTAAGGTATCAAAATTGTATTACCCATATGAAATGATTCATCGGATAGATATGGATTCAGTTGATTTCATAGTACAACGCTTATGAAGCAAGTTTTTGCTTCTATCCTTGGCTTTTAGCAATAAACTGCCAAATGCTTACTTCATAGGGCCCTTTAGTCTACTTTAACTTTTCACGTAGAAATCAACAATTTCATCTAGTATGCAAAGTCCTACCAAATTAACTTCCAAGAGCTGGTAACATACCACTCTAAGAACTTCCGTTAGGACAGCAAATTCATTGATTAAAATGGGAGATTCTACCAAGCTTTCATTCTGTTGATAGCTTGAAACATTTGATGAATGCAGCACGAAAAGGAAGCAAAGATGTGACTTAGAACCTTAAAAAAAAACTCGTTTGAACCCTGATACTTCCGAGTTGAGTCGCAAACGGTTTCCTGACGCAATAGGAGAAAATAAGTTTTTGAACTGTCATACGCTGATTTTGAAAATTATTTACATTTTTTCTCAAATAATTTTCAAACCAATTGAAAAGAATTCATATTCCATCAATGCATGCTGCATCTTATCGTACTGCAAAATAACAAATCTAGTAGTCAAGTCAATATGAAAAATTAATTGCTTCACCATTGCTAACGAAAGATCACCCCCGTGATAGTTTACCTGTAAGGAAGCAACTAACAAGCTTTGAAACTTGGTGTGTTTGCCTAGGCTGTATGATCTTGTAGATCTATGTGAAAAGAGTAGAAATGCTACAACTTTAAAGGTATGAACAGACACAAGGGAATTGATCCTGCATTCAAAAGTGCTGGCACAAAACCTGGCATTGAAGTATGGAGAGTAGAGGTATTCATGTCTTCATAGATAAGTGTTCCAGTCCAATGTTATTTGTTTACATCTTGGTTTATGTAAAAGGTGAAAATGGTTCTTCCATCAGATAACTTAGATTTTGCTCACTGTTCCATTTCATTGAATATGTTCTTAAGAGATATCAAAGACTTTCATGGAACAGTGAACGTGCAAGTTGAGTTCTATATTATGGCAGCAACAACAACCTAAGATCAATCTTGCGTTTCGCTACTTAAAGGAGTGTATGACCATTTTTCTCAAATGTTCTTTCAGTTGCAAGGACCCTTGTAAACAGATTCAAAATTTTAGAGCTAGATGCTCAGTGTAGCAATGAAAACTCCATTCCATTCATAACATAGTTCTTCAAAATTATTACATTTCCTTCACAATCAAGGATACACGAAGGACTGAACTGACAATAAATCTGATAAAATTTTGCAAAGAAACTTTTTCACTTCATTGTCCTTTGAGATCGTTAAAGAACTTTTCATTGAGCATAATTGTGCAAAGTGTCTTGGTAATTTAATGATAAGGGATAATGTGTGGGGAGGCATCTAACACATCCCTAAATTAAATCAAAATACTTCATTGCATATATTTAGGGGCAAATTCACGATTTTGCGAGTTGCTAAATGGGGTTATTATCATCAAGATCGACTAAATTATTATGCATACTAAGACAAAGAAACAGAATGTCCCAGTCTTCTGATTTTTGAACTAATTCTTACTAAACAGTACCACTTATACTAATAAGAATTCTATTTTGGTTTGCAGAAACTCAACATCGTTGCTCAACCAAAATCAACACATGGCATTTTTTACAGTGGTGACTCTTACATTGTTCTTCTGGTAAGTGCAATATGTTTCTACGTTGGCTCCAGTTCTTCAAAGTAACAGAGGGGTAGCAGCATTCTCATGTCCTAAGATCTTCAGGGATTAGTAAATGACTTAATCATAATCTTCATGCTGCACCCAAACAATAATGGACAATGAGCAATGAAAGTGATGATAATGAAAATAATTGAGATTGAAAGCAGAGAGTAAAGATGACAGCTACCCATTGTATGGTATGGAGTCTCTCCAATAGAAATTGGCAAAATCCATAATAAAGACAGATAAAACCAAGTTTCTTCTTATTAGCACGTTATGTATACAGTTACTGTATCTACAATCTTGAGCACCCCTTCCTACCGTAATTAAGAACGTGTAGTCATTCGCATAAACTTGGTCATCTTGCATTCTGTCAAAATGTGCATGAGTACCAATTTATTGCAATCCGTTGGAAAATAGAAAGCTGTCTTCTTCTTTTAGCCATACGTGTCAGGTTGGTTAGCAAACTTATCACTCTTACAAAATTTTTCTTGGCTATTCACCTGAATTTCAGAAACTCCGTGCGAAAGTAAAATCACAGACATTATAAGTTCACACGGATATCTGCATAGAATCTCTTCGTTTTTTCCTTTTCAGACAAAAAGGGGAGACCATACTCTTGAATGGGACATCCACTTTTGGCTTGGGAAAGAGACGTCACAGGTAAGAAGGTGAAATGTGTGAGAACTTCAAATTCATCTTGATACTAGCAACAGATTCAGCAAGGAAAGGAACGAAAGCCTGAGAAGTAAATTTGATAATAGAAAAAGCAAACAGAAGCCTTGCTCTATTATTCATTGTCGGAAAGCTTTTTCCTGCAAAAATTCACTTTTTAGGGAGTATGCTTGATTGGTTCTAATGCCAAAATTGGTGCATGAGGTTGAGGTAGAATTCGTATTCGACTGAAACTGAACTTCTTTGCATTGCATATTTGGAAGGCCTCCTGAACATTCTGCTCAAAGGAAGCTCTGTATTCGCCCTAATGAGCACCGAAGGCCAGTCTTCAGACCTATTGGTTCCAAAATAAGTAAAGAAATTTTTGAAGAGAAGGCTTTAGAGCTTGTTAGAGTGGTCAGCAGAGTGGCATAAAGCGAAATATTTGTCAGATTTAGAGAAGATTGATGAATTCACTAGGATGATTTGAAGATCTTTCTGCAACCTGAAATTTTCAGAATTTGAAAGGCTTAGAATCACCAATCAAGCACCCCTTACATGCAGTCAGACAGACTACATCATACCAAACCTCTGCGAAGAGAAACTTATCATGTTCCTTTATCTCCAGGATGAGGCTGGAGTGGCTGCCTATAAGACAGTTGAACTTGATGATATGCTCGGTGGGTCTCCTGTGCAGTATCGTGAGGTGATTGGCACTAGACTTATACTACTTTTACAAGGATCCTACTAGAACTCATGAGTAAATCTTTTTACCATTATTTCATCACTTTTTGTTCCAAAATATTGCAAAATAGCTGTCACTGAGGCTCAAAAATGTGGCAAATCAAGGATGTAGCTAGAATTTGCTGCTTTCAGACACTTCTTGAAAAGAAAAATTTGTTCAGTAGATAAAATGGGCATACAGAGTTTGTGCATTTGGCAGGACCCCCCACTTTGCCCATGATTGATTATGTCCTTAAATAGGCCAAGTGGGAGGTTATTCCCCTAAATCATTCTCTCAAATGCTGTAAGCAAAATACCTGGGCGAAGAGCTCTGTGCTGAATCCATCTTGGGGATTTGTGTAATACATGTCCCTCTAATAAGTTAAATCTATTTCAGCAACATTCAGCCTATTTCAGCAACATTCAATTATCCTTAATCACTCAAAATATACGATTACGATAAAGATGGTGGCACAAACTTTTTTCGAAGATGTACTGCAGTCTTTGATCTAATTTCCACAGAATCGTTAAATGTTCTCAACTTTTCTTGATTAGAACGCCTTCTAGTTAGGTAAAATTTTTCTCTCTGCCATTTTCAGCATAATCGGCTACTCTGTCAAGTGGACTGCACTCGAGCACATAAATGACGCTAGGACTCGGCCCACTGCTTTCTGTATGATCCAAATGTATATTTACCAACTTTAAGCCTAATAATGGATATATTCAACATATAACGCCTGACGATAGGTCGGCAACCTCCTTGTCTGTTTAACTTACCAAGCTTTCGATTTTGGTAGCCTGCTCACAGTTTTTAAGGATAAAAGATGAGCAATCAGATTTTGAGCTCTGCTGTTTTTGAAGCTATTGGAAACCCCTAAAATGTGACTATTAAGATCAATTATCAATGAGAAATTAATAGATGAAGTCCTCACCTAACAAAAATAAAACATCGGCGAATTTTGGATCCAAAGAACTAAGTATAGCCTTCCCGTCAAAGTTCCTCGAGTACACCCCCCGGGGAATTCAGCAAAATAGCATTTCGACACACCAGGTACAATTCTGGTATTGAAACAAATGATTTATTGTGTTTATGTTATGTTTGATGTTTATCTCACATTGCAGGTACAACATCATGAATCAAGAGAATTCTTGCGTCTTTTCCGAAATGGAATCAAGTATGAATAGCAATACCTGTTTCATTTTCAGATTCTTCGAACTACTGTACTTACTTGTTTCCTATAGGAATTTCATGATTATTGTGATTATAGGTATACTGCCTGTGAGCATAGCAGAAGATAGAACCTTTTGGTAGCAAATGTTCAAATCAAATTCAAATTTTTGAAAGATGGATGATGACTTAACCTTAGTTGCTTAAATTCAGTAATGCAGCATCTATTGACTGATTATTCCTTCAGAGTGTGCATCCTAGATAACAGAGCCTAGAAATAATGAAATAAAAGAACGGGAAAAAGAACGTATTCGACTAAAACCAGTTTTTCTTCACTCCGTTTTCTTTCTTGCGGTCAGTTATTTAATCTCTAGGCTTTTATACCCAAGGTAAAAAGTGAGCCACTATTGAAATTTTCTGAGAAAGTGAATAAGAATGGAGAACTCGATATTTGGCCATTTCAATACTTCTTTCATAGAGCTGAGTGCCTGATCTGGCAGATATCCTGAAATAATTGTTGAATCTAGCATAGCATAAGTATCGGTTACAGACAATACCGCTTTTTGGATTTCTCACATTTCATTTCATATAAAACACTTATCATTTTCTTGCGGTCAGTTTTTCCATACATTGAGATTTTGGCCGAAAGAGGATGCTTCTTTCAATACTTCATGTTACCGGGTGAGTCAAAAAGGAATGCATTGCGTTTGAATGCCCACAATGCTTTGAACAGCAAAGCGACGACATTTTTCACTGTGCAAGTGAATCGCCAACATGTTATGTCAAATCATGGAAATTTTCTGCTTGAAATATGCCACTCTCTTTCAGTAACAAGAGCGACTTGGTGCTGAAGTTCCCCTCAAAAAGCTTTCAAAAGTGACCTAAAGTCATGATCTATTTTCTCCACTATTTCTGCTTTAAAGCAATGTATTGCATGTGCCATGACACATGCTTTATTCTTGGGAGGATAAAGCGTCTTCCATAAGTGACGAGAAACTTATGGAAAGGAATTCAGTTCTTCCAGGTGAATGAGATGTGATGATGCGTGTAACTGTCAATTTTGTTAGGAAGGAGAACCAACCAAATTTTGATGATCATGTTGAAGGGGCTTTGCACAGAAAATGTTCCACAGTTCAAAGCAGGAGGGAGGAATGAAGAACGATTATAACCAAGTGAATCTATGGATTTCGATGAATTTTTTGGCAATGAAGCAAGAAATTTTGTTATATGTATGCGTCGATATCCAAGGAACAGTATTTTAAAGACGTTTTCTCTTTTTGACTCATCCAGTATATGAAAGCAATTAACTGTAAAAAAGATTTGATGCAAATTGATAAAATTCTACATTTTAGATCTAATAAATCTTGATTCAGTGATTCTTAGATACTCGGAGTCACCACAGGTTCATGAAGATGGCGCATTTTTATCTGTTAGCAACGATGATGATATAAAAGCGACTCTTTTTGTTTCCGAAGGTATCTAGAAGGTGGTATAGCAACTGGATTTCATCATGTTGAAAAAGACAAATATTCAAAATACTTGTATCAAGTTAAGGGCAAAAGAAATGTCAGAGTATCACAGGTTATCTTCCTTTTTTAATAGTGTCAAAAAGCTACCGTTGTCATTGTTATCACTTTGTCCCTTTATCTATTTGTATCGTTTGTCATTGAAGTCGTGTGAGGTGAGTGGCTGAACTACTTACACAGTTCTCATAAGGTAACTGAAGTCAATCTATGTTATGTAAAGGTCAAACCCTGGATGGGTGACCTTTCGGAGGCCTGACCAAGCAATTCACTTCGCCATCCTTTGGAAGGGACGTTGAGCTACAATCGGGGACAAAACTCAAGGCACTCTGCCATATTTTAGATTACTTTTTCCGTTATCGAGCCCCCCTTCCCCCCTGTTCAATGTTGATGTGAGAATATTTGCATGACAGGACCCACCAATCACTGCTGAGCTCAGAAATTCACAACATTGAACTGGGGGGAGGGGGGTCAGGTTTAACCTAAGTGAATATTGTTTTCAAGTAGGAAAATTTCAAAATATTGGGCGTGGTACCATTGAGTTTTGTCCCCGATTGTAGGTGTAATCAAAGTAAAGCACTTAAAAGACATTTTACTTCTGTCAATATCATTATTTTCAATCTTTGTCCAGAAGGTATATTTCGAGCCTCCGATCAGTCAGCATGATGTACCCTCGAACCCTCGAAAAGTGCTCATACTTTCCTGAAATTTTTTTATTTCTTTTGAATTATACGCAGCAGTATCCTTGAATTATGTGGTGGATCAACTTAAGCTACGTACGTAGATATCCCATTTTGAGATTATTTGGTTTTTGTTCACCAAAAGAATAAAGTATGGTAGCAATAATGTTGCTTCGTGAAACAAATGGCCCTTTTCAATCAAGCTGTGCTTTGAGAGGGCTTGTCAGCATTCCTAGCTACTAAAAGCTAATTTAGGCACACTATGTATGCCGCAGCGAGTCATGGGATCCCTAGTTTAACGTTCCTTCCGAAGGACGTAGAAGAGAGTTGCAAGGTCAGGCCTCTGAGGTCACCCATCCGGAGTTTGACCTCATTAGACCTAGCTTAACTTCAGTCACCTGACTAAAACTGTATAAGCCGCTCGGCCATTCACCCTGCAAGCCACATCGGTTGTTAAAATCAAAGTTTGATTGATAAGTTATTTGATATTTTTAGCAGTGAGTCAATGTTTATATTTCAGGTTGAGCTTGCAAGCGATTCGCTCAATAAAGGTGATGTATTCATATTGGACGACGGACTGAAGATTTATTGCTGGAATGGTTCAGAAAGTAGCAAAAGAGAGAGAATCAAAGTAATGAAACAATCTTGATATCCAGTGAAATAATGAATCATGAAACACCATTGCAGCCTTTGTAATGAGCTATCAACGCTTAACGGTTCCACTGAGCCGTTAAGAGAGTTTACGAAACCAGGACGCAACGCCAGCCAGAACGTCATCTGAAGTTCTAAGCCTCCTATAACTCAAAGATGCATGAAAACACCATATTTTTTTCTTTGAAGACAAACATTCACGAAGACCAAGTTTTATTTCTGAGGCCTAGACCTGCAGTACAGAACGCCAGAAATAGGGTTTCCAAGTTTTGAAAGTGAACAGGACAACTTCAGAGACTCTCAAGGATGGAAAACAAGGAATCTTTTGAATCTGAACTTCTGTAACGAAAGCAACATTGCTTTGCAGTTGCCGTTGCTGTCGTAGTTTCGTAAACTCTCTATTGTCAAGAGACCGAGGAGGGGCACTTGACTTCATTAGTACACGTGGTTATGCACTCCAATATCTGATTTTTTACGTAGCTTTAGAGATTATCCCTCCAAATGATAGCCGGCTTCAGAGAAAATCGGCGAAAAACATACTCCAAGGCGTAAAAAAGACGAGGGAAATGCTGAAATAACAGGGCAAGTAAAGCGATACAAAACATCATGTTGTTGGTTGCTTCATATTTAAATCATTTCAATTTCATTTTCATTTTGACAAATCCATGTTTTGATAATAAGTAGCGTCCAATGATAATTAAGTTGACAAGTCCATGTTAAAATTAAAATTAATAAGTAAATGACATAAATCGAGTGGCTAAGCCATATTAGTAGAACGTTTCGAACCTTCCTAGGTCCATCCTCAGCAAATTGACTGGGTGGAATTGCGATAAATACTAATTAAGATACACGCTAAAGGGAATTGGGAATAATTCCAAACATGGGCAAAATCGCCATATAAAGATAAAGTGTGTGCGAAATGGGAGAAAAACATTTAGGGAAAACCAGTAAAACCAGTTATACTGGTGGAAGTACGGAAAAACAACGGAGAAAAACAACTCAGAACAGTACCAGGGGGATTGATGATTGCTGAGAATTAAGGGAAGGATGGTCCCGAAAGATTAAAAGACTTTCGTGAATAAGAAGGTCAAAAGAATTCTCAGTTTTGCTGAGCATAGCGGACAAATCTTTTCTTTTGTCCAAAGATCCCGTGGGGTTGACAGTCACGCTCTGGTCAGATCACAATTTCTCCTAATATTGACCAATCAGGTGCCGTCGTTGTGCTTACTTCCGCGTTTAGCGGCGAAGCTTAGGCCATTTTTGACCGTTTTGGCCACCATCCCGAAAAAAACATTGCACGCTCGGGTAAGGCGATTTTCATCAAAATTTCAAGTGGATGGGATTCTGCATGCTTTGGACCATATGTGCTTTCGGCATCGTTATGCGATCGCTAAAATTAGACGATTTGTGGCATTTTGAAAATCGTTGCAGCTATTTTTGCGTAACAAATCCAGCAAAATTTAGCAAAAGGCGAGCACAAACTGATAATTTAAAGTCTATAAACCTACCTCAACTGTTTTGAAGACAAATATCCACTACTCTACTGCAATCCCCTCCCAGTTACTCCACCAAATCGCTCCCATTGCTATGCGCCTTTTTCGACAAACAGTGTCCTTCTCCCAACTCCTGCAATGATTACAAGTCTGAAGGAGTGGCAGCCGAAAAAATCAACCAAAATGTCGCATATATTTTCACAGCCCATACTTCTTGCATCACAAGAGAAGACAGTGTCGTCTTTCAGTGTAGAAGGTCCGTGAAATAGAAATGAAATGAGGCTGTGTTTAATCTTCCTACAAAAAGCAGCAAGCGGAAGAAATTGATATTTTGTTTTCGTCACGAAAACCATTGAACTTTTTAAAGATTATTTTCAAAACCCCTCAAAATCAATTTCACATTTTGTGAGGGTATCATAGAAGATATCTTTATTCCTCCAGAACGTATTAGGAAATCACCCCTTGGCAGTGAAACAAAAAAACAGGATCAAAGCAAACATAGATATCAGTGTTACATTTTGTAAACTCATGGAAGTGCACATGCATTGTTTGAGATACTAAAACTATGATCTGGTATCGATAGCTTCTCAAAATTTTTGTTTTTATCTGAGTAAGGAAAGATTCTTAAGGGTTTGCCTCTTGTCCCCTGCTGTGAACTAATCTAAACAAAGTTTTCGAGGTCAGTGTTTGGACATTATTCAACCTTCTGAGTCTTACGGCACAGAGTTTCTTACAGGCAGTTTCTTACAGATTATTATTTACAGAACAAAATCATTTCATCTTTAGCCTGTTTCCTTTACTCCAAGTTTCTTGCGTGATCCCGATCCTAGAGATCCCACACCAATACGAATGGAAATCTGAGGGGCCCCTATCAATGGAAATTTGAAAGAACTTATAAGAAACCCTTACTTATAAGAAACTCTCCCAACTGAGATGATAAAATAAGATTTCTGAGAAGCTTTCAATACTAGATCAAGGTTTTAGTATCTCATAAAATACATGTGTACCTCCATGAGTTTACTGAAGGTAACACTGATATCTATGTTTGCCTTCATGCTGCCTTGTTGTTTGACTGCCAAGGGGTAATTTCCTAATGCATACTGGAGGGCTATGATACCTGCACAAAATGTAAAATTGATTTTGAGGAACTTTGAAAAGTAGTATTAAAATGCTAAATAATTTTTCGTGATGAAAACAAAATGTACATTTCCTATGTTTAAACACAGCTTCAGTTCATTTCTATTTCAAATACAAGCTCTACTGTAAAACGACACTATCATCACTTGTGCTCTTATGCAAGAAGTGATTCATAACTTTCCGAAATTTTGGTTGACATTGCCGGTCTCTACTCCTACAGACTTGTAATCATTGCAGGAGTTGGGAGAAGGACTGGGGCACAGTTTATCGAAAAAGGCGCATTGCCATGGGAGCGATTTATGGTGCAACTGGGAGTGGATTGCAGTAGAGATGTGGATATTTGTCTTGAAAACAGTTGAGGTAGGTTTATAGACTTTAAATTATCAGTTTGTGCTCGCCTTTTGCTCAATTTTGTAGGACTTGCTACGCAAAAATGGCTGCAATGATTTTCAAAATGCCACAAATCGGCTAATTTTAGCGATCGCATAGCGTTGCCAAAAGCACTTATGGTCCGAGGTATGGAGAATCTTCTCCCGTTGAAATTTTGATGAAAATCGACATAGCCGAGCGTGCAATGTTTTTTTTCGGGATGGTGGTCAAAACGGTAAAAAATGGCCTACGCTTCGCAGCAAAACGCGGAAGTAAACACAACGACGGCACCTGAATGGTCAATATTAGGAAAAACTGTGATCTGACCAGAGCGTGACTGACAACCCCTCGGGATCTTTGGACAAAAGAAAAGATTTGTCCGCTATGCTGTTTTGCTGAGAATATCAAAATCTTCAAGGGATCCATTGTGGCCAAATTTAGAAATATGGTCCCCAATGGCGGAACAGTTACTTTCTATCTTTTGACCTGCTTTGTTGATTCCCAAGTGCTCTCTGCAGCGAGTATCTAGGTTACGGGTTGTTTTCCCATAGTACAAGGCATTACAGCCAGGACACTTATAACAGTAAACTACAGAAGAGCACATGAGAATGTA
Organism: Aurelia sp. 3 sensu Dawson et al. (2005); assembly: GCA_964020215.1. Classification (NCBI taxonomy): domain Eukaryota; kingdom Metazoa; phylum Cnidaria; class Scyphozoa; order Semaeostomeae; family Ulmaridae; genus Aurelia; species Aurelia sp. 3 sensu Dawson et al. (2005). The sequence continues at coordinate 14,153,445 of OZ026581.1, forward strand.
TAGGAAGAAGACGTTTACAGGACTTTACACTGATTTCGGAACTCTCTCTTGCCTAACAAATATAAGGTTAACTTAATTAGGGTTCTTGTGTACCGCGCTTTTCACATATGTTCCACGTATTCCAATTTTCATGCTGAGGTTGTTAGAATAAAGGGCATTTTGAAAGAAAACTGCTTCCCTGTGCCACTTATTGACCGTGTCATTAAGACTTTCTTGGACAAACAGTTTAGTAAAAAGCCTCCACCTGCTCGTGAAGAAAAGCAGTTTCTTATGTTCTGCCTCCCCTTTCTAGGAAGTTATAGCTTACAAATTAAAACTAAGCTCACAAGGCTTTTTAAACAATGTTACCCTGATGTTAAGCTTAAGGTTATCTTTAATTCCCCCAAGCGTTTGTCATCATACTTTAGGTTTAAGGACCGCTTCCCCATTCTCATGTGCTCTTCTGTAGTTTACTCATATAAGTGTCCTGGCTGCCATGCCTTGTACTATGGGAAAACAACCCGTAACCTAGATACTCGCTGCAGAGAGCACTTGGGAATCAACAAAGCAGGTCAAAAGATAAAAAGTAACTGTTCCGCCATTGGGGACCATATTTCTAAATTTGGCCACAATGGATCCCTTGAAGATTTTGATATTCTCAGCAAAACTGAGAATTCTTTTGACCTTCTTATTCACGAAAGTCTTTTAATCCTTCGGGATCATCCTTCCCTTAATTCTCAGCAATCATCAATCCCCTGGTACTGTTCTGAGTTGTTTTTCTCCGTTGTTTTTCCGTACTTCCACCAGTATAACTGGTTTTACTGGTTTTCCCTAGTTGTTTTTCTCCCATTTCGCACACACTTTATCTTTATATGGCGATTTTGCCCATGTTTGGAATTATTCCCAATTCCCTTTAGCGTGTATCTTAATTAGTATTTATTGCAATTCCACCCAGTCAATTTGCTGAGGATGGACCTAGGAAGGTTCAAAACGTTCTACTAATATGGCTTAGCCACTCGATTTATGTCATTTACTTATTAATTTTAATTTTAACATGGACTTGTCAACTTAATTATCATTGGACGCTACTTATTATCAAAACATGGATTTGTCAAAATGAAAATGAAATTGAAATGATTTAAATATGAAGCAACCAACAACATGATGTTTTGTATCGCTGTACTTGCCCTGAGATTCCTAATCAAGCTGTGTTTCCCAAATGATGCTGAAATAACAACTCATTCTAACAAAAGACACCTTCTGACAATCGGCTGTCTTCTTTTTTGGTGCCCGGTGCTAGGAAAAAAGAGGTGAATATGATACTCGGCAGGGAGTACATGTAGGGCTCTGTTGCTAGCACAGAAAACGAACATGAAGTTAAGTGAACAAGACGAATATAACAAACATACTATTGTCACAAAAGAGAATATTTGATCGTTTTTGTTACAATTTGCATTGCGTTAATGTGTTGTTGTGAAAGTCGTAAAGGGAATAGGTCTTATTATTTGTATGGTGTAAAAGTTTGCGATGGAGTCTTGCATGAGGTAGCCAGTGCCAACTCCAGGTCAAGACACGAAGTATATGGTTCATATAGTAATGTCTGCAGAATTTATATTAGAACTGACAAATGTAAAATGGTACATTGCAAATTGAAATTTCTTTTTCCCATCATTATTTAAGAAAGAGAAGATATGATTTACAAAAACATTTTCCTGGGATTGGCATCCCCGTTTGGACTGCCGGCTTATATTCTTGCCAACCAAACTTTATCTTCTCTTAAATTATTTGGTAAATATTACTTCTTTTTGAATTACATCCTATCAAGGCTATATGGATTAATGTGCTGTATGTTTGCTCTTAGGCATGGATACTTCTGTAATTTTTGCAATGTCAGTCTCATGATCTTTCAATGTTGAGTTATTCAGCTCTATCTTCTTTCATGATATTTCAGGCAGCTGAAGTTGCTAGAAAAATACGAGACGAAGAACGAGGAGGAAAAGCAGAAATCATTCTCATTGGTTAGTTATTTGGAATGTAATCATCTTTATAACGACAGGAAGAAAACATGCTTTTGCTAAAGAATAATATTGAACAGCATAAGGGAATATACAAAACAAAGAGACAAGACTCTTGAGCCATTTTTTCAAGTTAATCACTCTTATGAACTCAACCGAAAGTTATGAAAATGGATTTATGAACCTACTGGGGTGAGTCAATAAAAAGTCTGGCAGTTGAAAAATGCTGCTCCCTGAATATGTAAGCAATTGCATTGAAAGTTGTCTTGTCTTATTCCCAATTTGTTCCTCTAGGTTAAAAGGAGAACAAAGACCAGCAGCCTTTGCGATCGTTTGTTTTTGTTTTTGTGAATTTCGTACATTCAGTTATTCCGGAAGCTGTGGAGAGCAAGTCGCTGACTTTGTGCAGAGCATGCTGGTCTTTGTACTCCTTTTAAGCACGTACCCGAATTTAATCGGCCATTCGTTCCCATCGAAATTGTAGATTTTCTGCAGAAAGCCCCTATCGAAAGCTTGCACATCGGGTGAAAACATCAAACAAGATTTCCCTGTTTTCTCCTTCCCACCAATAATGAAGTTGAATGTCTTCATGTATTTTGTCTTTTTGGGAGCATGGATCACCCTGAATAAGTCATTTGTACCAAGGGTAGACTTTTTATTTCCCCAAGAGGATAGCACATACTAAAATGTGTTTATCGCTGCGAGGTAAACACGAGGGGCAAATCACTTCTCAAATTAGCGTACGCGATTTTGGTGATTTTAAAATCATATGATCTAAATACGATTTTGTGTGATTTTCTGTAATTTCTCAGTGATTTGTGATTTTTGTGCCCTTTGCATGTGATTTTTTTGTGATTTCAAAAAGAGGGTGTACGAAGAAAAATCAGTGATTTGCCCCTCGGGTAAACATATTAGAAAAAATTGCTGGCAATTTTAGCACATTTTCAAGGCGTTTGAAAAGGAATTTTTCAGTAAATCTCTTGCAAAACCTGAACAGAGTGACTGATTTCAGGCAGGAAAAAATCTCAAAATAATTAAACCTGTTGGCTAATCAATCAGATTTTGCAAAATGTCATTGCTTATACACTCAGGGAGCAGTAGCCTTTAAAAAACCGGGCCTTGTTTACTCACCCAGTACGACTAGGCAGAACGACATGCCACCAAAAAATATTTCAAATATTTGTTACCCCAACATTATTTGAGAAAAAAACTAATTTCAGCAAAACAGCAATTTGCTGCTCTGTAGAGCAGTGAGAAGAATCCTCAACTTCATTGCAATCATAATCTTTAACTTTATAATGAAAATTATAATTTAATAGTTTAGCAAGTCATTTATTTCATAGTTTTTATATGACTTCATCGGAGATTAATGTAACCACCTCTTGCAAATATTAATCGTCAGTTAATAACCTGACGCCAACATTTCGGGGCATCTAAGCAAAAGAACATTACTCAAGATGGCCGAAAAATTTATGGAGGACAACTAAAGTCATAGTAAGACAGTGCAACACTAAAATAAGACTGAAAGATGAGAAGTGCTTGAAATGAAAGAATAAACAATTTCCCCATCGTAAATACCTCTTGATCTTAAATGCCCTCCTAATTTCATTCCAGAAACCTTTGTTACATGTCGCTTTACACGGATATTGTTCTTATTATAATAGAAAAAGATTTTCCCAATCTTAGGGCCTGTACATATGGAGGCGAGTGAGCCCGCTTATCAGGCTGGAGCTCTTTGCCGACATCTCCCTATCATCCCTAATTCCAATACAAAATTTGATTTCTGTTCATATGAGTAGGCGGGCTGGGCCGCTTAGCGAGGTGACACTGGTGTAGTGGCGAGATCTCGGTAGGCGGGATGGAGGTTTTCCCGTGAGAACACTCCATCCCGGCTACCGAGACAAATATGTTGCTATTGCTCATGCGCTGCGTCTCTAAACAATGGGCACGTGTCTCAGTTTTGACACGTGTTAAATTTCCGCCTCGGCAAGTGGCTGGAATTTCTCCATATGGACACATAATTTTCATGTCAGTGACCGTTCAAAAAATTGAAGACACTTTGAAAAAGTTTGATTTCTTTGCAGATGATGGAATTGACAAGCGAGCAGAAGCAGAGTTTTTCAAGAGTCTGGGTTCAGGAGGACCGATAAAAAGTGCATTGGAAGGAGGAGATGATGAAACGTTTGACAAGACCAATAAGATATTATTGTACAGGTATCTTAGAATTCTATTTCATACAAAGGAGACAAAATTCAGCTTCCCAGCAAAAGTGATACTTTTTCCCTTGAAGCATTCAATTCTATCTCTTTAAGTTGATCTGAAGTGAAATTATTTATTTGGGCAAGAGATTAAAACTGTTGATTGACATCAAAAAAGTTCAAACTTTCTCAGTTTTGAGTTATTGACTGGTTTTAAGTATCGACTGATGAAATAATTGTACTTTGACCCATTAAGTCAAAACATGGAAACCAAGAGTTATCAACCGATCTTATAAATAGTGGATAACTCGGAAGTGAAATGATATCTCCAAGCATTTTAAACAATATTCTTATTACTCAAATTACGATATACAGTTTTTGAATACGAAATTTCCCTGGTCCACCTATGATATTTTTGTGTAGTACTTTGATCTGAGCGACTGCTTTCTGTGAATTTGTTGGTAGAGGTATGACTCACAACATAGCAGTATGAAGCATTATAGAAATTTTTGAAAAATAGATAAGTTTGCAGTCAATCCCAAGGAGGCACTCAGCACATGCGCATACGGGGAGGCAAGTAAGTCCGATATTTTTGAGTCAGAACATTGCCAAAGGTGATATTTTTGGATCCAAATAAAACTAAAACTACCTTCATGATATTTTTTGACACCAAACATTGTTTAACTTATATTTCTGGGCTCGCCAGAGACAATCTTGACTTTTACTTGCATTGTTTCAGGATATTTTATGTTCATGCACAGGTTTCTAAGTATAAAAAGAGCTGATATTTTTGGGTTGCAATTAAGCTAAAGTGATATTTTTGGGTTGCCAGAAAATTCCTTGGACTGTCCCTCCCGTATGCGTATGTGCTGAGTGTCCCCCCTAGCATAGGGCTCAAATCTTTGGAAAACTTTGAAATTAAATGTGTAAAATGCCATCGCCTAATTTTGCCAGCTGAATACATCAAAGGGAACATTAGGTCGTAGACCATAATTCCAGAAAGAGCATTTTTGATATTATCATTATTTTCAGAGTTACAGCATTTTTAAGGTTTCTGCTAGTTTTTAAGTTGTGACGTCATCAAATTGCTATATCATAAACCATAAAAGATAAAGACTTCTGGTTGCTGCCATCTTGTAGAGCTTCAAAAACTGATTATTTCTTGCATTGGCCATTTTGACTTTCTTGAATCAGTTTAGATTTGATGGAGCTTTTACGGTTTGTCAGAGCTTCACACATCTCATCTGGTACAACTTTTCATAGAACTTAATAACGGTGTAGTTCCAAACATAATAATGATATCGAAAATGCTCTTTCTGGAATTATGGAAAACGACCTGAAGTATTATTACATCTATTCAATTGAAATAATTAGGCAGAAACATTTTACACACTTGATTTTAAAGCTTTTTAAAGATTCGAGCCCTATGTTGTCCCCCCTCTAGTACGTCTATCAAGGTAATGGATTCTACTATTACAAATTTGCTCTTAACATCAGAACAGAAACAGTTATCAGAACTCTTAACATCAGCTCTTAACATCAGAACAGGTTATTGCTCAACTTTTCATCAATAAACATTGTTTTCCGTTCTTTTGTGAAAACTTTTCTTTCAAAGACACCTCTGGGGGATCATTATGGAAACAAGGTTGTATTGACCTTTTAATGCCATCCCTGTCATTTTTGAACAGGGGGTGTTTTTACTCTGTTCTTTGCTTTTTGAATTCGATTCTTTTTTCCTTCAATTCGTTATGATCTTTTAGTCCTTTTTATTACTTTGATGGCAAATTATATAAACATACATACATAGAAACAGCGTTAAAGTGCAAATAGAGTAGAAAACTTCCCAATAAAGAGATTATGAAGAGTTTCTCTCAATAACATGTGCAAAGTGGCATCATCTTGGCTGTAATGTTGCAGTGTGGTCGATTTTGATGGAGGTTGGCTGCGATGCTGCTCTATTCAATGTTCTTGGTGCAATGCATATCATTTTACTGCTATCATAATCATTAAACTCTGTTCAAAAAGCAGAAGTAAATAGCCAATTATTTTCCTACCGGTCTCACTGTTACATTCATGGATATCTTTCCTCCTTTCAAACGGTGAAATCAACCCGGTGGGGGGGGGGGGTACATGACTTGCGGATGGACGGGGGTCTGCCGCCCGGTTATCAGAAAAGTACCCTCTTCTAATTACCGAAACGTGCGGTCATACCCACTTTTATGATGAATTTTGGCAGAAAACCACCTATTTTTTGCAATTTTTGCCAATTTCTGGATAACCCACCCTTGATTAAGGAAAATCTGCCGAAAAGGGACCCTTTTTTAGAGAATTTGAGGCCCAAAAATCCACCCATGTGGGCGGCACATACCCGTGCCCTCAACATGTTATGTACCCCCCCCCCCCACCCGGGGAAATCAAGCTTCTTTTGTGGTAAGCTAGCATCAATTCTATTCACAGGGTTTCAGATGAAGATGGAGATTTATACGTTGATGAAGTGCAATTCAAAACTTTGACTCGAGATCTGCTGAAATCAAAGGTATAGCGCAAAGGAGAATCTGGATGATGCTAGTTATTTAGGCATGCAAGAAATTTTGTTAATGCCCCATTCACACCGCAAGTTAAACCAGCTTAAACTAAACCAGGGTTTCAAATAAGGCCTTCTGATTGGTCACTCCAACAAATCCAGACATTCGATTGGTTGAAATTTAAAGAGTCTGTTAAATCGCGTGCCCTGCGTGCCCTGCGTGCCCTTCAATCTCCTCGTGCCCTCGTGCCCAAAATTTCGGCGTGCCCTCGTGCCTTCGATGTTGGCGTGCCCTCGTGCCCGCGTGCCCAAATTTTCGGCGTGCCCTCGTGCCATCGATGTTGGCGTGCCCTCGTGCCCTCGTGCCCGCGTGCCCTAATTTTCGGCGTGCCCTCGTGCCTTCCATGTTGGCGTGCCCTCGTGCCCTCGTGCCCGCGTGCCCAAATTATCGGCGTGCCTTCGTGCCTTCAATGTTGGCGTGCCCTCGTGCCCTCGTGCCCGCGTGCCCAAATTTTCGGCGTGCCCTCGTGCCTGTGTTACTTTAAAGCGATGGATAACATCTGACATGAACTTGACGACTTTTCATTTATTTTGACGACTGCACCACGTACCCTGCATTTTAAGTGCTCGCAATTTTCAATTTTTTTCTGTGATGATTAGGGTAAGACAGGGTAAAGTGAACTACGGGGGTACTTTCAAGGCTTCTGTTTGATTTGATGAAACAAGGGTATCTATCGATACAGGAAAGATAGATGGTCATAACCATGAGCTTGATAACTGCATAAGATTTTTTTTGTAGTTTTGGTTTTACCTCAGGGAGAAGTTTCGGGGTAAAGTGAACTACCTCGAAAAAAGTGTTTCTCTCCGTGGTGATATGGTATCTATATGCAATATAACATTTTCTTAAGTGTATTCCCATGATTATCGATCGATTTGTATTCAGTATGTGACTCAAATTTGTACCCAAAAATAGTTTTTGGTAAATATATTGATTCTGCAAAGATTCTTCTCAACACAGGCCACCATTTCACTTTTTAATTTTATTCGATTTTTTGGTGTTGACATGCAAAGGACTGCTTAGAGTCGCAAAGTGAATAACGATTCCAGGTTCCCCTGGTATTTGATTGGTTTTGTTGAAAAGTTTGCTCAGTAGTTCACTGTACCCCGTGTCGGGGTAAAATGAACTGAGCGAAGTGGTCTCCAGAGAAACCTCTTTTGTAAGACAGTGGAAAAAGATTTCAAAAACATTTTTGCTGGATAAACTTACCCAAGGACATAATTTCAAAACAAAGTTGAAAAGTTGGCCCTCAGCTGCAGTCTTTTCTGCGTATCCTTAAAAAACTTCCAAAATAGTCCACTTTACCACGTGTTATCCTTAATTATCTCCTTTGTTTGGTGCAGCCTAGCCGTTAATGTCCCTATCATTAATTAGATACCGTCACGTGTGCTTGTTGTTAAGTTCCGTAGATGTTTGTCTCTACAAAACTTTATCCATGTTTTAAATTTTTCACTTCAAATTCTCTGCTCAGGTTTCTCGGATGAAATTTAGAAAAAAAGGATCACTAAGTTTCAAACTTTCAAGAAACATTTCAAGGGTAAAATCCCTCAAGAGTGTCCTGAACATCAACATCGAAGGCACGAGGGCACGCCGAAAATTTGGGCGCGAGGGCACGCCAGCATCGAAGGCACGCCAAGAATTTGGGCACGCGGGCACGAGGGCACGAGGGCACGCCAACATGGAAGGCACGAGGGCACGCCGAAAATTTGGGCACGCGGGCACGAGGGCACGAGGGCACGCCAACATCGATGGCACGAGGGCACGCCGAAAATTTGGGCACGCGGGCACGAGGGCACGAGGGCACGCCAACATCGAAGGCACGAGGGCACGTAGGGCACGTAGGGCACGCCATTTAACAGACTCAAATTTAAACTGGTTTGGATAAAGCTGGTTTAACTGTGTCAGTGTGAATGCAGTATTAGTTCAGAATTTTTTGAGTCATAGCACAAGAAATCATTTGGAATCAATCTCGTGAACTTCAAAGATGTATCAAAACATTAAAGAAGTTTGCATATTCGTCCTCTCATCAGCAAAATCTTCTGGAGCTTCTGTTTGTTCTTCTTTGGTAATTCAAAACCTTCTAAAATTCTGAAAACAGTAGACTTCACAGAAGAAGGAAATCTTTCCCAGTCCAACGCAAATATCCTTAAAGAAGCTGGTTTCAGATTTACCATGGTGAACAAATGAAAATGAGATTCACCTTCTGGAGCAGAATGTTCAGAAGGCCTTCCAGACCTATCAAACCTACAGTTTTTAGAAGTTCAGATTCAACGTGACACGAATTCCGAGCCTGTTTACCGTTACAAAATTTGATACAAATCAAACACATCTTTGCTGTAGTTTTATAGGCAGGAGAGTTCTTGATCGCTTGAGAATATAAACTTCTGGAAAACTTTGATAAATATTCAAAATTTACGTGATCATTTTGATGTTAGTAAAAAAATTTTCCCACAATCTACCGGGTGAGTCAATAAAAACGCGCGGCGTTTGAAAAAATCCTGATCCCTGAATATGAAAGCAATGATGTTCAAAACCGTCTTGTTTTATCCCCGATATGTCAAATTATGTTCAGTAATTTACCCGGCTTTAATCGCTCATTCCTTCCCGTCGAAATAGGAGATTTTCTGCAGAAAGCCCCTTTCGAAAACCTGCAAAAACAAGCGAAAACAGCAAGCAAATTTCCCTTTGTTCTCCTTCCTAGCAATAATGACTCCTGGATGTGCTCATGTATTTTGTCCTCATGGGAGAATAGAATCCCCCTGAATAAGTTATTCACACTAGGGGGAAGACTTTTCACTCCACCAAAACAAAAGCACGCGCTAAAGCGTGCTGAATGTCATCGTTGTGAGGTAACCACATTGGGGAATTTTGCTTATAATCTTAGTACGTTTTTTAAGGTTTCTCAAAGGGATTCATTTTAGAAAATTGCGTACAGAATCTGAACGGAGTGACCGATTTTAGCCAGGAAAATTTCTAAAAATAATTGAACATGTTATTTATTTAATCAGATATTGCAAAACATCGTTGCTTATATAGTCAGGGAGCAGTAGCCTTCCAAACGCCGGGCGTTTTTTTTGACTCACCCGGTAGTACAATCAGTCTATGATTATTCCATCAGACATATGTCATAGTGGTTTTGGGATACATCAAATATGTAAAGATAATTTTAGCAGGCTAGAAGATACCCAGAAAAACATAGCCATTTACAAAGCTCATATGAAGCTTCGCACAACTGATGTTCTTCATGCATTTGGTTTATGGTGATCGTAATGCTCTTTTTCTTCAACTTGAAGTGAAGAGCTTCCGTTTCTTATTCTTTTCAGGATTGCTTCATTTTGGATACTGGCCCAACTGGTGTTTATGCATGGGTTGGAAAAAAGTGCACGAAAAATGAGAAAAAAGCTGCCATGTCAACTGCAATGGTAAATCCAAAACAATAACTTCGACTGACGGATGCTATCACTAACAGTGGGGGTCATCAAGGGGGTTAGAAATCCGCCGTTCCGCGCGATTTTCAGTTCAAATCCGCCGTCCCGGTCATTTTTAGCCAAAGTTCCGCGTCCCGCCACTTTGCTATAAAAATGATGGCACAAATTAGTATTGTCAGCAGTGGCGGCGCCACGGGGGGACTGAGGGGATTCGTCCCCCCAATTCTCAAAGTCGGCAAAAATTGTCAATGAAAAATGGCATAAAATTAGTTGGGTATACCTTTAGATTGAAAAATTACGTCAAAATCCCCCCCATTCCTCTCAGTTTTTTCAGAGCTGGCGCCGCCACTGATTGTCAGACATTTTCACCCATCCAAAAAGAGGAGGATAATGGCACTTAAAATTTTTGTGCAAAGCTTGGAAAATATTCTCATAGTGCTGACCAGAAAAACAGAGGTGTGACCAAGACCTCTTTTTACAAGACAACAGACGAAGGATCCGCAAATCCATGAAATTTCATGAATATTCCGCATTCCGCTTATCATTTTCGAGAAAATTCGCGCCCGTAGGAGTGGAGAATTCCGTCGTTCCGCCGAGAAATTGCTAGAATTCCGTATTCCACAACAAATTTTCTTCAAATTCCGCTGTTCCGCAAACCCTGATGACCCCCACCTAACACTGCTTCTGATCACCAAGGCCGTAGTCTCTGTAAAAATTTACTAAATAGAAATATTTGGTTTAAGTGAGATACAAAACTCCGAAGTAGTTTTAGCATCTATACAATTAAAGATTGGCATACATTTAATTCAGTCCTATCGTATTTACTCGTTGCATCCCTATTTGATATGCCAAATGATTTCTACTCTGGAAGGACATTTAAAGCAGATTACTTTGGAATTCATGCAGCACCCGAATCATCCCCTATTTACCTCAGTTACCCATCTTTAGACAGCAGCAAGGAAAAACGGATGATCATTTGAACTTTTTGAGTGTCTTCCTATTGGCTCGAAAAAATGAGTATCGTCGTTTCAGTTTCACCTTTACAAGATGATCATCAAAATTATGAAACAATGCAATGTTGAAGATACGCTTTGATATCATTTCAATTTATTGCTTTTAATCAACTCACTCACAATTGCTAGGAATTCGTACAAGTAAAGGAATACCCAAAGTGGACTCAAGTAACGAGGCTAGTGGAAGATGCAGAAACACCAATATTCAAACAATTCTTTGCATCATGGAAAGACGAAGTTGCTGTTGGTCAAATAACTGTAAATAATAAAACAAGTGAGTTGCTATTGGTGTATCGAGTGACCCAAAGGTTTGACATAGCGCAATCTGTTGTAGCAAAAGGTGGCCAATTGAAATGCCTCAAACGTTGCTCTGTGGCTAGATGACTAGCGTAGTTGTTTTGAGTATTTTTTTGCAGTTTTTATCTGGTACGGTAAATTTCCCGAGAGAGGGATTTCGAGGAAAAAGGAATGCCTTAAATCATCCAGAAGTCGTCAAAAACAGGAAGCAAAATTAGAGCTATATCACATTTTCAAGAAAGTGCGGAGTGTATTTTGTAATCGGCCTGGGAATAGGCAACTCACTCGATAGTCTTCGGAGCAAGTTTATGGTCTCTAGGTACCAAAAATTATTACCAGGCTGAAATGAAACACATTTCAAGTTGTTTTGAACATCTGAAATGACTGTAAGTCGATCTCCTGTTTTTGGTGACTTTTTGAGGATCCCCAGCATGACATTCTCCTCGAATCCTAAATTTTTCGGAATGTAATTGCAAGGTGAGCACAAAACTAGGGCTAGTCTTCTATCCACAGAACAATGTCTGAATCACCTCAGTTGGCCACTTACTTTCTTTCTGGGTCACTTTTATGGTCATTCTGTTGAATGAAGAATAGCATGTGTGTTTCGCCGGTGAGAGTGCTATGGCCATACACTAAGAGGAGATGACAGATGGTCGTGCTGCGTAGGAGCATAGGGCTATCTTTCTGATCTTTAAATAAGGTTAGTGTAAAATTGTATCATATTTTTCTATGAACTGAATAACTTGAAAGGAACTTTGGTTAATTTGCTGTAAATCTGCCATGACAATTCTTTGATATCTTGGTTTCAGTATTTTCAAAATGGCGGCATTTCAATCAATTTTGAAACGGTTATCGAAAATTTTGAAAAAATTAAAATTATCACAAATCTTAAGTAGATTGAGAAGAATTGACATAAACTTCAAGAAAATCATAGCTTCTGAAGGTCTACAATGTGGTGGCAGGCAGGAATTTGTAGCTCTTCGATGGTTCGGGATTTAGAAATCCCGAACGTCACAGTCAAAATTACGTCACAGTCAAAATTAATAAATGCAGCCATTTTAAACTAATCAAGATATCAAAAATTTCCACGGCAGGTTTGCATCATATTACCCAAATTTCTTTTCAAACAGTTAATTTCGAAGATAAATGTAATAGAATTTTACATCAACACTTATGAAGATTTGAGCCCTATGCTCTGCGTAGCTTATGGGGTACTTTTGAAATCTGAGGTTGCTGCTTTGAGTAACAATCCCAGAAAATGTTCCAATTATGAAAACAACTCATGAAAATAATTCATCCTTGACAGCTTGTACCGAATGCAAAGAGCTGCCAATCGATGAGAACCCTTTCGGTAACTGGTTCCACACCAAGCGGCATTTTACAATATCAAAAAGACAATGTCCTGCAACGGGCCTCTTTAGCTTATGCCAGATATCAAGAGAAATGCCACAGGAGATCTATATATTTGCTCTCATATTAAGTAAACGACTTCGTCACTCAATCATGTATGAAGGTTGTTTGGTACCAATATTTTACTGCATATTATGTAGCTTGCTTTTTCAAAATTTGTTTGCCGGTTCTTTTCTTAGAAATATATACCTTGAATTATTCTAATGTCCATTTTGTAGCAAAATTAAAGAAAGAGATGAATATTTCTGCACTGCACAACAGAGCAAAGAAAGCAAAAGAAACATTGCCTGATGAGGGTGATGGTACAGTCGAGGTAAAATACATTAATAAATTACGAATGGGAGACTTTGATGGATACACTTTTTCACTGAATATTCTGTTAGATTTTTTTTATTTCTATGAAGAGATGCGGATAGATTTTTGAAAATTTGACCTAAGTTTTAGAACCTGGAGAAACACGCCTTTCAACAGGAATTACTGCACGTATTTTAACGGAAAAGACGTACTGAATCTTCCTCCATCTCTCAGGGCGTCTTTTCTTATTGAAAAAGGACGCAACAGTCTTTTAAAAGTTTCAGCAAAACGTTTCAGCCACGACCACAAATTGGCTGAGAGCTTTGTGAGCCAAAAATGCTGCTCTAAATGTAGCATGGCAATATTTACCTCTTTATCTGTACATACATAATCATAATCCTTCAAAGAATTTCTTTAAAGTCACAGAGGCGAACTAGTCCATTTTCGGACCAGTTCGGGGAATTCGTGTTTACTTTTTTGTCACTTTTTCAGCTTGCGCAATTGACACATCTAAAAATATCAGCAATCTGCGGCCATGGATCACGATAGTCTTTCTTCGTATTCGTCGAACGTAACAATTTGTTATATTGGTGTTCAAAATTCTACCGGGTGAGTCAAGAAAAACGCCCGGCGTTTGAAAAGATCCTTATCTCTGAATATCAAAGCAATGATGTTGAAAACTGTCTTGTTTTATCCCCGATATGTCAAATTAGGCTTAGTAATTTACCCGGCTTTAATCGGTCATTCCTTCCTGTCGAAATAGGAGATTTCTGCAGAAAGCCCCTTTCCAAAACCTGCAAAAACAAGAGAAAACAGCAAGCAAAATTTCCCTTTGTTCTCCTTCCTAGCATTAATGACTTCTGGATGTGCTCATGTATTTTGTCCTCATGGGAGAATGGAATCTCCCTGAATAAGTAATTCACACTAGGGGGAAGAATTTTCAACCCACCAAAACAAAAGCACGTGCTGAAGCGTGTTGAATGTCATCGCTGTGAGGTAAACACATTGGGGAATTTTGCTTGTAATCTTAGTACGCTTTTCAAGGTTTCTCAAAGGGATTCATTTTAGAAAATTGCCTACAGAACCTGAACGGAGTGGCCGATTCTAGCCAGAAAAAATTTCTAAAAATAATTGAACATGTTAGCTATTCAATCAGGTATTGCAAAATATTATAGCTTATATCCTCAGGGAGAGTAGCCTTTCAAACGCCGGGCGTTTCTTTTGACTCACCCGGTACATACATGTGAGATATATCTTAGGCATTGTGTATGTATGAAATTCAACAGAGGAACTGTTTTAGATATGTTTTTCATTTGTTAATTCCTGTAGTTAGAAGCTGCGTATTTGGAAGCTGAACGTGTGCACTATTTCCTTAGAATCAATAGGGACTTAGCTAAGAGTTTCAAGCTTGCGAACAATGTTTTTTAATGTTTTTGCTGGCCTTGCCAAACGTTCTGGATTTCCGCCATTACATGAAGGGTATGGCATTCTCAACGCTGTTGCTCAAAAGAAAAATATATTGGAAGGCTGTATATTGCTAAATCAATTTCACATATATACGTGGGATTTTGTTCACAATCAGTCTATCATATTTTCTCTTGAAACGAGAAGGTTTAATCCAGGCGAATCAATTTAATCTTATGCGATCATCTTCAAGTTTGAAAGAAGTGTCTGATATCTTGAGATATACCAGGTGAGTCAAAGAAAGTTTAACTCTTTGGCAGGCTATGGAGAAAAAGTATGTGACCGATATTCAAAACTGAAATGTTAATCTATCAGTCAAGGGTCAACTAAGATGAGAAAATTTTGTTTGGTAGTATCCCTCATCTTACAGACCCTGAAATTAGGAAAATGCTGGTAAAGGGCAAGTTTGGGAACAAAAATTGCATATTCCATTATAGTCTATGATTTACCTTCTATTGAAATTGGAATTCAGCATCTCAAACTGCTAATGTAAACTTCAATGCCACATAAATGATGGACCAGAATGGAATGTGGAATTCTCGATTCCCATACAAACCCCTTACAAGTATTTTGATTGTTGTTGGGTCTTAAAGATGTTTGATTTTACCAAACAAAGTTTTCTCATCTAAGTTGACCTTTGACTGATAGATTAACATTTCAGTTTTGAATATCGGTCACATACTTTTTATTCTACAGCCTTCCAAACGCCTAAACTTTTTTTTGACTCACCCGGTAGAAGAATGAAAATTATCTAAAATATGGGAAGAAGCAATTTGAGGTGTAAAAATTTCTACATTGGTCAGCCCATTTGCTTAATTTTTGAGCAAGTACTTTCCAGGTAGAATTGTTCTTGCAAACTGCATTCTGTAAAAAGAACAATCGGTTGCCTTTTAGATTTGGAGAGTTGATAAGAAGAGGCCAATAAAATGGGATCCTCAGAAACAAGGAGTCTTTTTCGAAGGAGACTGCTATGTAATGCTTTACACTTATGAAGGAATGAACAATAATCCCAAATATATCATATATTACTGGCAGGTAAGAATTTTATGTTCTAGATAATAAGAAAATTTTGAGAGACTCTCAACATTTCAAGAAACAGTAGTTCCATCATTAACAGAGCAAACATTGTTGCGGATCTTTAACGATTCGCAGAAAAATTTCCAGAATTTTACAACATCCTTGTAGTACTATCATCAGAGTTCTTGAGATGTATAGAATAATTTTTCCCTGTCTTTTAAGTATTCTTGTGAAGAAGTTCTTCTCATGTCGCATTACAGCCATGCACATTTGTAGGTAGTCATGGTTTGCAAGAAATCTATTCCAATTGAACAAGGGTTTGTTCGATTTCAACAAAAATTCTTAAATACCAAAGATCTCTTTCGGAAATCTTAGGCATGAACAGTGGCGGATTTAGGGGGCAGATGGGGGCAACTTCCCCCCTTCACGATGAAAATTCAGCTTTGGCTGCCCCTTTTTTGGCAAGAAAAGCACCCCTTATCCTGACCCGAATGCACTCTTTCTTCAGTGATTCGTTCTGAATGCGACGAAACATATAAACTAAGGCGTTATTCAGTAGAAAAACCAGAGAATTTTCTCGAACGAAGCCCCAAAGATTTTCGCGCGCCTTCGGCGCGCTAACTTTCCAATGTGTTTTTGGCGCCCCCTCTCCAAGTTGCCCCCCCCCCCCTTCAACTTTGGTCTGGATCCGCCCTGGGCATGAATATGGTCTAGATGTAAAACTGATCGTCTTTTCATTGAAACTGGACTTTCATTGCTCTTGATTGTTTATCGATATCATAAGAGATTGAGAGCTTGCATTTAGTAGTACTTTTAAGTTTTCATATCCTCTGCATCATTCTATGCTGATCAACAACGCAAATAAAACTAATATTGTCTGTGCTATTGCTGAATTTAAGAGAAAATAAAGTAACTGATTTATGATAAATGCACCTCTTATGATTTTGCGAAAAGTGTCTGTCATTGAATAGCTCTACACTTTAAGGTGGTCCTGCGATTTAAAAGTTTAAGTTCTCACATCAGCGATAGGACGGCTCGCTTTCAACTGAAATGAGCTCAAAAGGTGCAAGCAATGGGTTGAGGTGGTTCATCACTCATAAAGGTTTTACATTGATACACACTTGGTGAGATACCATTCATGAACAAGCAAGGCATGACGTCGTTACACAATGTGTTTTATCCGATCAGTTTCATTGGGCTTTAACTTGGTCAGTCATAATTTGCCACTGGAGCACGTGGATCTAATATGTTTTGTTTCGCAGGGGCTTTTTTGAATTGACTCAATATGAATTTTCCAAAAACATTTTCTTATCTCAACTTTTTCTTTCATGAAAAGTAATTTTAAATTTCAGGGTTTGAAAAGTGCAAAGGAAGAGAAAGCATCTCAACTTTTTCTTTCATGAAAAGTAATTTTAAATTTCAGGGTTTGAAAAGTGCAAATGAAGAGAAAGCATCTCAACTTTTTCTTTCATGAAAAGTAATTTTAAATTTCAGGGTTTGAAAAGTGCAAATGAAGAGAAAGCATCTCAACTTTTTCTTTCATGAAAAGTAATTTTAAATTTCAGGGTTCGAAAAGTGCAAATGAAGAGAAAGCAACAGCAGCAATGTTTGCGAGAAAACTCGATGTTGACGTAAATGGAGAAGCTATGCTGGTATGTGCATCAAGAATTTAGTTTTTCGCAAACTACCTATGCCTGGAGTCTTAACAGTCTAAAGTCCGTCTCTAATTAGATGCCACAGGAGATTTTCGATAACGTATAGTTAAAGGAGTCCATATGAATACTTGAGCGTTTACGCTGTCTTAGAATTTTGCTGACAAAACGCTGACGGCCCTTTGTCATAGCACAACAGTGCTAAAGTCGTTAGCAATGGTGACCAAAGACTCTTAATCCCTGCATTATCCTCGGGAATGTCTTTGGTTTAGTTTATGTGGGGATTAAATCACTAATTTTGCTTTAGGATTAAAAAAAGTTCATATTGGTTATGAGAACGGTATTTATATTGATTCAATGCCTTTAAGGAGCGATTGTCACCCAGGGTCCTTCGCGGGCATGCTGAATTTCAGACAACCTAATAATCAAGTTTGGCCTAGTTGAAACTATAGCTCCATAGTGCAGTAGTGGAACTTTTCAACCAAAGTAAAACTCTTCAATCAGTTCAACTGCTGCAGAGTAGATCCATAACTTCTCCTTAGGCTAGTTTATTTTCAGACAGTCGGAAATTTCAGCCCGTAAAGAACCCTGGGTGACAATGTCTCTTAAATCATGTATAGCACTACAACTGTGTTAATTCGAGGACATTTTCATCTCATTTGAGACAAACTTTAAGTTATAGTTGATTGCAATGAATTTAGCTCTTGTGAGTAGACATTGGTGTGCAATCACATAAGTGCAAGGTTAGATCAGTCTTTGGCGCTTTTTAAAAGAAACAGCAGCTGCCGTAACTTTACATTGCTTCTTGTCCAGTACTTGATCATGATTTTGCTCAAATTCAAAACAACTCAACAAATTACTGACGATCGGCTGCTGTAACTTTACATTGTTTTATGTACTATACTTGATCATTATTTTGCCAAATTCAAAGCAACGCAATTAATCACTGACGATTCATCAAAGCTTTCTAAATCTAATCCATAGATCCGTGTTACCCAAGGAAAAGAACCAGAACATTTTTTGCGGATCTTCAAGGGAAAGATGATCATACTTCAGGTAATTTACTAACAGGCATAGCAATAACAAAGCATCATCGTCAATGTACGGATCTTGGTTCAACGTATTTCTTTCAATTTTGTAAAATTGCTCATAAGAAAGCTTTTTCCAGAAAAAAGCATCTTTTCCCTGACCTCTATCAAGATTAAAAGTTCAAAAATCATTTCAAACAAAAGATTATAATTTTGAACTTCGAAATGCATTTTCGGCCTTAGGATGGAGCAAACCTCCACTGACTTTGCTCCCTTTTCACCCGCATGTCCATTTTTCTTGCCTCTGCCTTTGCCTCTGCCTCTGCCTCAGCATTGCAAAGTGCAACCTGGGAGCCCTTCTGGGAGTATTTCATCACTCAAGATTGTAGACATGCTGGCAAATATGATGCCTTTCAGCAACCCTACCTATGGGTCCGGTTTTCGTACTAACTCCCAAGATATTGCTTGCATCATTTAAAAGTACTACTAAGGAGCTTAGCGTTTTTGTTACTGCTATTGAATTTGTTAGCCAACTTTTAAAGAAATTGATGATTTTGATGATAAAATAATACCAAAAGGATCCAAAACTTCATGATTTTCCCTTACCTGTGAGTCTTAGGTTTTAAAGAGGACAGCAAACTTGGGTCATTTTTGGTTCTTGGGCTACAATAGTTTCAATCTTCAATCGAAGCTAGGTTCTAGTACCCCTCGTGGGTCTTGCAGCCTACTATTTATAAACCACTGAGATAGTTAAATACATACAACAGATATTTTCTTATGTGGAAATAATTTTCATCGCCAGTGACAAGTATTTGCTCAACATGTAGGACCACCTGTAATTACCTGTTTACCTGTAATTACCTGTAATTACCTGTAATTGCTGTTTAGGCACATGATATTTAATATATCCCTCGATGTGTGTTTTGGAAGTGCTATCTAATTTTACTGTTTCACAACATACCAATATTCTGTACACACAGGGTCATACTCCACCTGGATTTCAAGGCAAGCTTGTATCTGAAGATCCAACGAACTTTTCTGGTGGAGTACGCATGTTTCAGATAAGAGGAACATCGTTCTACAACACAAGAGCAGTTCAGGTTTGAATTTCCAAGGGTTGTCGGTTTCAGACATCCCTTGCAAATTTCATCTTTGTTCTTAAAAGAAAGATCTATTTTTTGGCTCAAGGGGATATTAGATCTTTCATCTGAAAAAAATAGTTGTTGGT
The DNA here is from genome assembly GCA_964020215.1 of Aurelia sp. 3 sensu Dawson et al. (2005). Lineage (NCBI taxonomy): Eukaryota > Metazoa > Cnidaria > Scyphozoa > Semaeostomeae > Ulmaridae > Aurelia > Aurelia sp. 3 sensu Dawson et al. (2005). Next base: position 14,173,050 of record OZ026581.1, read on the forward strand.
CAATTAGCTGTTTCAAGTTAAAGCTTGCTGCAACTTGTTCAACAAGGACGTCCTAACGGCTAACGACTTTTTCACCCTTTTTGGCAGTAGGAATAGGCTTCGATTTGAAAAGGGAAATGGCGTTGGAACTAACGTTATAGGATTTCATTTGCATGCTCAGGCGTATCATATCTTATCATCTGAAGCATTGTACCTCGGTCATTAAGAAGTACAAAATTGCGTTTGATTTTGTCAGAGTTGCAAGGTTATTGCTACGTCATCTTCATCTCTTCACTTTACACTAACCCGGGTAATTTTTTGGATCAAGGATCCTAGAATTTCCTGGAATTTCCTTGAGAAAACCTCGAACTGATCAAGGAAGCCCCAGGAACCTTGAACAGCCAGATCTGAACTCAGAAAAAACCTTGAAATTGGTAGACCAAGGTCCTTGAGAAAACCTTGAGCTGAATTGCCATTTCAAGGTTTATTGCCAAACCTTGAAAAATCGTGCACCCAAGGACCTTGAAAAAACCTTGAAATGTCCCCAGGTTCCTCGAATTTCCTTCATCGATCTAATGAGCTCAAGCTCCATGAGAAATCCTTGAACTTTTTACAAGTCACATGGTAGCGATTCGTATTTGTGATTGGGCAATACTTTCGCGCCTTGGTAAGACTTGAATGGCGTGAGCATTCGATGAGACAAAGTTTTCTGAAGACGGAAGGCCTAAATCTTTCAGTTGTTGTGAAGATGGCTGGTAATATTTACATTTAACTTTCCAATGAAGAAAGTCAGTGGTATAACTTGTTACAACGATTTGCAAGAATTTGATGGAAGGAATTATTGATAATAAAACAACGTTATTGTCGACGCACATTATAGCAAAGAATTCCACCATCGCTCTGCCACCAAACTAATTCAAAAGGCTCATCAGCGTTTCTCCTTTGGCCCAAAAGGTTTGTTTGTATTGTCTTTTTCTTGATCTTGCAAAGAAACTTGCCTTGACTTCAGACAATCTGGATCGGAAAATCTGGTTGAGTCTTGAGAGAAAGTTGAAGCGAGGAAAAAACGGATCTTTTCCTAATCTTAGGCTTCTTTAAAAGAAGTTGTTACTCTGTATGCCTTTAATTACTGCATGCTTTAAGGGCCGCCGATAGAGGTAGAGAGCGGTAGAGAGTAAATTTACCTCAGGGTCTAGGCCCTAGCGGGTATCATAATCGAAGTTTCTAACATTTTGACTGCTAAGCCATTTTAAAAGGCCTGATTGAAAAATTTTCTGTTCGTTTCGCTCAGAAGGAAGGGGGGCGTTTCGCAGTTTTATCTCTAGGCCTCAAAAACCTCTCGGCGGCCCTGTGCTTTTACGTTGTAACAAGTAAGGATTTGAGCCGATACTAAAAATTCTCAAAATAATTTCAGGAACTGTGGAGAAGCGAGTTTGAATCCTCTAGGCCGTAGCGATTTTGAACCAGCTGCATGGCAAGTCACGTAAATCCAGTTCCAACCGGTACAAACCTACCTTAAACCTAGGTTTTCCTTGGTTTTCCTAACCTAGGTTAATCTTGAGAAAACCTAGGTCGTTCATCACGTGATCCTATTGGATTATCCAAAGGTGACCTAGGTCTAACCTAGGTATGCCTAGGTTCTTGATGGATCGTTTGGAACGCCCATATATGGCATCCTTGAGCAGACCTAGGTTTTCCTTGAGTTTTCTTATCCTCCGATACAGCTGCGTAGTGCCAATTTGAAACCTAGGAATACCTAGGTCTGCTCAAGGATTATTTCAAGGAAAACCTAGGTTCAAACCTAGGTAATCCATGAGCAATAAACCTAGGTTTACCTTGGTAAAACCTAGGTTAGCCTTGAGCAAATTTTGGCCGGGAAGTATTGACTTCACATGTCTAATGAAAACAAGGAAATGTTGCAATTAATTGGGAAAAGCAATGAAAATCTCCAGGAAAGAATCTTGAATGGTACTTAGCCTATTTTCCCACTTTTGAGGATCATAAAATTAAAAAGAAAATATTCTTATGATATGGAGGCATTTAAGATTTTTGAAGATAACTAGAAAGATGGGAAGGACAAAGCCAATCAGCAGGTAAATGCAGCAGAAAGTCTGTAGTTAGATATCGCAGGACAACATACATCGTTGCTTGAATGAACCATGGTTCTCCAAGGCAAAATGCCATTATAAAATGACCATAGTGCTGGTGAGGTAAGAGGGTAAATGTTGAGTACTAACTTGGTATTCCTCAAATTCTATTTCTGAAGGTTGGAATTTCAGCTTCAAACCTGAACTCAAATGACGTTTTTCTTCTTCAAAAGTATTCTGTCTCATTTGTTTGGGAAGGCCAGGTAAGAAGAAGCAGAGTCATCTTCATCAAACAAATTGGTTGATTTACTTGTGATCGATAGCAAATCCTTCTTGGATGGCAGTTTTGGGGATAATTTGAATCAGCTGAATGAGAGAAAATAAAAAATTTATGGAAAATCTCAAAAAATTAATCAAAAACCCTCAAATGCTGTTGAAGAGGCTTAAAGACCTTGTGTACTGTACAATGGCTGATGTACTAAACTTGTGACAAAAGATAGCTTGCGCAGGGTTCCTTAAAGATGTGAATGTTAGCATAAACGCCTATCTCGACGACAAAGTCATTACAATAGTAAAAAATGAATATTTTCAAGTTTTTCCACTGATTCTTTATCCAAAAACTTCCCCGTACCATTACACGCCATGCCAGAACTAACTTTTGTATTGAAACATTCGTTGTTTTTGCGTAGTATATTTGAATATAGGCTTTGAAGGCATTTTTGTTGCACTTCCAGGGAGCAAGTGACGAAGAAAAAGATTTTGCAGAAGAAGTTGCCGATTGGATTGCTCCAACTGGGTAAGAATGCATTTCAATCTTGAATGAAGCTTTATGTTTGAATTGATAACGAGTATATGCTAGAGACATCATCTTCTGACTATCTACACTGTTTTTGGCACTCAGATACTATGAAACTATACTCTGCCTGGACAAAGAAGAATCGTTAGAATCGTATTGGCAGGTATGAAAATGCGAGGAAAAAGGTGATTAGCGTGATCTATGTTTATCGAGCCGTGACAAATAGTTTTAAAGACAATTTTGACCAAGAACCATTATCAACTAGATAACAATTCAATATTTGGGGTTTCCAAATCTGAAGAAAGGGAGAATGGTGCAATTTGGTGCTGTTAAACAATGCAAACTACATAAGCAATCATCATAAACACGCACTCGACGGTTCACCAAAGAGCTTTAGGGCCCTGGAAGGTTAGTAGTTTCGAAACGCCAAATTGCAGCTTATTATTTCACAAAGGATATTTCACCCACTTGTGAGTGAGAAAATGCAGGCTTGGCAAGCAGTTTTGAAGAAAATTTACATAAAACTTTCCTTGTTATTATGACGAGGCTTTGCACGCTTGTTTTCTACAACTTCTATACAAAAAGTGCAAAACAGAAAATATGGAGCACTCTTTATTGCTCTGCCCTTTCATTGAAGCTCATCCACAAAAGTGGTCGACTTGATTGAAATCCTTTGCAACGTCATTAGTCTTTTAACGTAAATGCTCGTTTTCCTGGTAATTCTGTTTCACGTTAGACGTCAGTTTCAGACGGTTTATCGATCTTAAACTTCATGAACGAGTTGTGCTCGTGACAATAACTTATTTCCTTGCAACTCTGACCTTTCCATTTCATCACCTTTTTTATTTTCATTTATTTAGGTACGGTAGCCCCGTCAGTCCAAGAGAACTGCTTTCAAGGGGCCATGACAAAAACATCTATCAATTAAAATAATAAATGCCAAATACCAATAACAGATTTAAATTTCTATCATAGTTTGCTTTTGATTCTTTTCTCCAAGGTGGCATTTGTTTAACATCAAGCTCAAGGTTATTCCAATGCTTAGGTCTACGAAGAAATATAGTTCCTTTGCCCATTGTTAGTTTTCTGTAAAGGTAGCGAAAGATCATTTTCGGCATTTCTCAGTTCTCTGACATTTCGAGTCGAATTTGCCAAGTCAATTACAGTTTCAGTTGGCCAATTTAAGCTTTTCAGCTTTGTGCCAGAGCTTTAGCGGACGTATCAAATCTGTTTTCTGTTACAATCATGGCCGCTCGATTCTGCAACCTTTGTAAGGTTTTGCAGCTTGGTCAACCCACATCACCCTTATACCGAACAACAGAACCGTAACTGGGACTTGACAATTCCTGACATCTAATGTCAGACACTATCTGGTATTAGCGTCCACTAACATTGCGTGTCTTGATTTACTAGCAATGGGGTAGTCATTGTCTTTCGCTCCTCATGGTAGTGTCCTTGTGGCGTGGTAATTAGAAAAAGTATAGCATGAACTAAGATGTTATTGTGATAGTATATATTGATAAGAGAAACTGAAAATGAATGCATGATTATACTATCATTTAACTTTTCACTTCAAACCATGTCCCGGTGGTGCAATGCAACAGTAAAAGGTATACCACGCTCGTCCATGCCATTTCATAGAATACCCTTTTCTGTGACTTTTAAGTTGGAAAAAAAGACCCCTTATCACGTTAAATTTTCGAAGGTAATCCCCTTTAAAGTAGCATTACTGAACCTTGAAGGGATTGCTACCGTACAAATACCAGTTCTGAGAGAAGGTTTTGGCATTGTTGCATTGTAGGACCATTCACTTCACTAATATCCCTTTACTGGAAAACAGTAGAGTCTCGTAAAACTATGGATATCAAACTTGGGCCAGGTGAAATTGACTATATTCTGGGGTCTCGAGTTCAGCAGCATTTAACTGTTTTTGGGATATTTCCTAAAGAAAATTGCTCCATTTTCTAGATTCTAGGTCCTAGATTCTGCTTCAAACATACCCCTTGCTTAGAGAAATCATGGATGGGCTTTGTGTCATATTTCATTAACATTGCACCGACCGGGGACCAGGTACAGCAATGCATCGCTCCCCCGAGATAGAAAATCCAAGACTTCGGGCAACAGTCTAGTTACCAAATCGAACTACAACCAAGGTCTACCAAAGATACAATCCAAAACTCAGGGCAATTATGTACGCATACAAAGCCTACAGTCCAATTCCTAGCGGGAACACCTACGGCAAGACCATCTAAACAGTTTAATCTGCTATCGTTCTAGGGTCTCGTACAAAAAAATGAAGTCCTTGCCTCTTTTGAAAAAATCTGATAATGATGGGTAGTTCGCTGTTTGATAACCCAGTGCCTTTAAGCATTGTCTCAAGACGTTTGATATCACTTCTTCTCATTGTAAAAATGAAATATGCTTGCTTGCTTAAAATGGTTTGAACAGTTTTTGAGTATTTTTGATGGAAGTAAAGATATAAAAAACAAGCTTCGAAAAGATAGATGTAACTGTGGAGCTTAATAAGACAATAATGATCCGCAAAACAGCGGCCAATCTTCCTACGCATCAACTACGCATCAGGATTCCTTGAATTACAATGTTAGCTAACAACTGTTTCATTCGTTGTTGCTAATGAAAATAAACAAGGAGAAGGATTATTCTGGTTTGTTTCCTATGGTCTGTTAGATATAATATTATACCAACATATAACATAGCATAGACATGGAGACGAAAACAGTTGCAACAACAGAATTATCAGAGCTTCAAAAATTGAAGAAGAGTGAAATACTGTCAACAGCTTTCGTGGTTTTGTTTTTTAAATGAGGACAGTTGATACTTTCTATAGAAGAATGCAACCCACTAAGGTCACGAAGGTAGATGACCGAGATTGTAAGCTGCTTGTCTCGAAGATAATATAAAATAACGCCCAATGACAGTGCATAGAACATAAAGGTACACTTGTTCAGTGCCAAGCATTCGAATCTTATTTTGAGGTAGCATCAGGAATCGGATTAAAAATGCTATCTCTCATAACTTTGCTGTTGTGTACTGCAATTTTGAGCAATGTCGAGTCTCAATGTCCCAAGAAATGCTTCGTCAAAATATTTGATAGATATCCTGGTAATGGCTACAGAGCCAGGGTGACTGTAGTTTCTCCAGTATGGGTTCGCAAGAGGAGGAGTGTCGTCATCAGAATGAAGTTTAATAAGCTGGTTGAAAAAGTGGAGCATGTCCACATCTTTGGTGGAAATCTGCGCAAAAAGGGATCAAATATCACTAAGAATGAAGTCAGGCTGTTGTTTAGGCCACAAGCTACCATACGCAAAGGGAAAAGCGTAAGTTTCTAATTTTCTCATTCTTTGAACAGTATGCCACTGACGGCTATCATTTGCTATGTTATCAAATGTATCAAAGATAGATTGAAGCCACTTTCATTGTGCTGCTCCGGTACAGTTTTGATCCCGCATTTACACTGCTCTAGAATGAAGTTTTTCGATACGCAGAAGGAAGGAAAATGTTTCAGTTATGAAGGAACAATGTAACCGGGAGGCCGATCTTTTATGTTATTGTTTTGGATCCAAAGCCCTTCCAAAGCTGCACCGGTACGTTCAAACGTCGAAGTCCTCATGTTTGTCAGCCAGGGACAACGTACCGGTACAATTTTGGATCCGTGACAAATTTGTACCAAATAAGCCTCCCGTTTATGCTGTTGCTTCTGATCCGGAATATTATTTGTTCCTCCTACAAAATCTTGCTCAGGGGCAATTTAAACACTCTTAACCCGCAAAAACGGATAAAGTAACGGATCAAGATTGCATCGGTACGGTGAAAAAGCAGTATGAATCTCCCACTGAATTCTCAATTCACTAAATGGAGGGACTCACATTCGACACCTAGCGCAACTTCATTTTGAGACATTGGTCAATCATTGCACAGATAAAATCAACAGCATTAAAAGGTGTCAAACAGAATAGTCTTCACCTTCTTGTTTAGAAAGAATTACAGTCTGCGTGCAGGCAAAGCAGAATTAAGTTAAAAGCCATCGTGAGTATCCGCAGATTTTCTGTGCGTTCTGACGACCTTAACATCATAATTAAACAAATTGATTATAACTGATGGTGCTGCGAACGGAGCTTTGCTTAATAAGCACTTGATAATGGGAATAAGCCCGAAACGTCGTAGCAAACAAAACTCTGTTCATGGCACAATTATTTATGTTTCATTTGTTTATTTTCAATGAAACATTGGGCAACACGCACAAGGACGATTGTTTGTGCTTAATCAAATAGTTTTGAAGGATGAGGTGCAAAAACAGAGCTTTAAGAAAAGAAGCCAATAGCTTGTGAAACAAGCAAATTAAAGCATGAGAACTGTTTTGAAGGGGTTTGCCTCAGATTTTCTGAAAGGAATAAAAAGCTAGATACTGGAACGCTCTGAAAAACGTATTCAAAGGTGCTGCATCTTGTTGCTAAAACAGCATATTACTCCGAGCAAGGAGTGACCTCCAGGGATGACTTCTCTTTGGACTGAATAGTAATGACTAATCCCATGAAGTCATTGATAAAAACCAAGTCTATATTAGCAAGTGACAAATGATGTTAACTAAATATTTAATTGCAAAGACTCTCCGATCCGTCTCTGACATAGCCCGCTTTGAAATTCAAACCATTAATGATTGTTATACATCTACTTTTTGTCATTCCAGAAGGTGAAAATCGAGTTCATTGTAAGAGCCCCTGCAGACCCGCCAGTTCTTACTGAAGTTAGATTCTGGAGGAAGATGGCATGTTCCAGCACTGGATGTCCATCAAATATGACAACAGCCAAACCTGTGATCACAAAAGTACCAACGACCAAACCGTCACCAACTGAGCCTGTAGCGACCACAAAGATGCCAGAGCCTGAAACTAAGGAGCCTGAGGAGAAGACGACCCCTGTTCCGGTCACAGAGCCTCAAATTACTACGGAAGGGCCAGAAGTCACTGAGGCACCTGCAGAGAAAACTACTCCTTCGCCTGCTACAGAGCCACCGACAAAGAAGCCGGAGACTGAAGAGCCGGAGAAGACTACCCCTGCTATAACGGAGCCTTCAGTCATAATTGGGGCTGTTTGAACTACGAGAGAACAAAGAAATAATGGGACAATATTTTGCATAGCACATTGTTCGCAAATAGCACTCCATCTAGCATATCATTGCTTGACTTCTGTTCTAAGTGTTACGTACTGTCAGCTTGGTGACTAAAATAATAACTCATAGTTTGGTTATTTTCTTTTCTGATTTGAGTACTAGTTTTTATTCTCAGCCTTTAATCCATGCAAATCAATGACGCTTGTTTTATCTAAAATAGTTTTCTTACCCTCAGAAGCCAAGGACGTTTAGGGGGAGCAGCAGGGCAGGAGAAAAATATTTGTTTGTTGTGTGTTCAAACCAGACACAATTTCTGATTGCTGAGGCAGGTTATGAATGCAACCAGCTCAAATCTAGAGAAGATCAGTCAGAAGATCAGTACGGAATAATCGTCCCCCCCGCTTATTGATTTTTGAAAAATTTTCCAACCCCCCGCTCTTATTCCAACCCCCCTTTTATTAATTTTTAGAAAAATGAAATGATAGTAAACATAATTTCTGAATAAACACAAGAAAACGTCTTAAAAAGTGCATTCAACAGAACCAGGGTTCAAAAATAAATGTATCAGTAACATCACTGTTCACATAAATATGTAAAAGATATTTGTTCACTAAGAAAACGACTATTTTCTATTTCTCCAACACGCCCCCCCCGATTATTCCAACCCCCCCGATTATTGTTATATCGAACCATTTCCAACCCCCCCAATTATTCTCACCCCCCTCCCGTTTATTCGGTACTCGAGAGTACAACTGAAGAGAGGTTGGTCTTAGTAAATTGAACTTTCATAAATTCAAGCATAATTTTAGGGACACTATAAACCCAGTGTGCCTCTCAAACGATGGTATTGAGGATACGGAGCATTTTTTGTTTCTCTGTCCATCTTTTGATACCCAACGACGAAATCTTCTCGCTGGAGTTCTTGCATTAGTTCGACCGTTTGGACTCACTAACCCTTCAAACCAGGTTTTAAGGCAACCGTTAATGTAAGGTAATAAGGACTTCTTTAATACCGCAATGAGGTATTAAAAATTTCAATTGCTAACTAAATCTGATTAAAAGCCGCAAAGGTTTGGTCTCTACGTCTTATGTCGCTTTGATGCAAAAAGCTTCGTTGGGGGGGGGGGGGGGGCAAAGACATTCCCTTATATGAAATGGGGGCTAATTATATGCATATACACTTGAGCAAGAGTGATTAAGCACCGTAGTTGTGCTCTTCTATCGTTTCTCTTCGCAGACATTTTCAAGTGAAATCTAATTTGAGACTGATCTTGGAGCCAAGTCAGAGTATTGAAATTCTGAATCCTATGCATGATTCATAATACATTCTAAAGTCTACCCCCTCAAAAGATGCTTTAGAAACTGGGATGTCTCTATTTCTTTTGCTTGCAGCTGCATTATTGTTATTATTACAAAATGACTGAGCATTCATATGACTGAAAAGGAAGCAAATCTTAAGGATTTGCAATAAAATCACATTTCATACCAAGCCTTTTCCTGACTCACCCCATAGACTAAAGATGTTCTTCCTCGTTTGTTTAGGGATTTAGTTATAATCCAAGAGGGTTATGAGATGGAAGATTTCTGGAATGCTCTTGGTGGCAAAAAGAAATATGCCTCAGATGCAAGACTCAAGGTAATTTAGAACGGAATTTGCGAATTACCTGTTCTATTTAAAGGAATGAATTAAGCCTTATGACTTAAAGCATGTAAGACCAAATCAAGTAACTTTCGGTTCAAACAGTCTTGAGTCCGTTGGACCTCAAATATGGAATGGCTTACCAAACAAAATGAAATCTGCAGAAAACTTGAAAAACTTCAAACTTATGATAAAGGAATGGAATGGCCCAGAATGCAAATGTAGTGCCTGCTGTAGTTTTACTTTTACTGAACAATAACTTTTTTTTAACATTTTAATTTCATTCGATTTAGATTAGTTAACTTTGTATATATTGTATATATTGTTAGCTATGTAAATATCGAATTAAAATAAATGAACAACAACAACAACAACATCTCCTTTGATGTGATAGAGCTGGTCGAAAAACTTAAGATACCATCAATCTTTTGTTTATTTGTATGTCATACATACATACTGGATGTCTGAGTGTCTCAAAACAGAGATATGTTTGAAAAGATCAAAACTCTAATACCTAGCCTATGAATAATTCTTTTTTGGCCACATGTTCATTTTGATCAAATTCCATTATCAAAGTAATGAAATATTTGCTCTCTTTACTTATATGTTATATAATAACGTCGTTACTTAAATGTTACATAATAATGTCCTTCTCTGATTTTCAGTCATCCATGAATTTCTCTTCCCAAGCACCTTTCTCCTATTTGAAGGAAAATTTTAAGGTTTAGATTAAAAACGTGGTAACAAAGGAAATTTGAGAATGTTGGTGATGTTTTTCAAATTTGTATTTACATTTGGTGATTTTTCAAATCAATCTACCTGTCTTGGGTAGTCTGCGTGCAGACGCTGCAGTAGTGCGGAGGAGCAAAAGAGAGAAGAAAGCTACAGTGAGCTCAGTGAGCATTCCTCTCCTTTTCGCTCCTCCGCACCGTAGTCGGCCAGTAGGCTAGTCTTGGGGCGCTCATGGGTTTAACTAAAACAGCTTGATCTCTTAAGGGTGATCTGAAGCGAAAGTTTTCATTTGTCGAATGATACGGAATCCTGTTTAAATTTCTTTGATAACTCAATTCATTTTCAAGTTATCCACTGATACACAGTTTCAGTTGATGAAATCATTTTGTTTGCAAATTACTTCGATGATATATAGAAACAAAGGTGTATCTGGTCTTTGAAAGGTTACAGTTGTAAAAGACAGTTAAGTTGGGCTGAATAAGTGTGATAGAGATTTTCTCATGGACTGATATGATAGCTAGAAAGACATGTCGATTTACGTTCTTGAAGTCAGTTTCATATTTGAAACACAGTCAGCCTCGTACGCTTTGTTTACTTTTCACAATCAAAATGATGTTATCAGCCATCATACAAAATAGTGGATAACTCGAAAATCAAACAAGGCATCATCTATATACTAAGATGCGTCATAGGAATGACCCGAAACCTTTTGTCTTCCCGTTGTTTCCCCTCTCAGCACTGTAAACAGCATAACTAAGAAACCGCCTCCCTCCCACGGAAAGTAACCCTCCCAGCTTTTGCTCCGAAGTCTGAAGTGGGTACGAATGGCATTATTTCCTCTTTCTGCAATATGGGGGCTGGGGTACATCCATTTTTATCCAAGGTTCAACTCCCAAGGGAATGATCTTTGCACATATCCTCATTGCCGGACTTTCAGTGTGTTGGATCTTTATCGTACTCCCGTCCCTTCATTTAACGAAAAATCTAAAAAAGTGGCAAGGCTTACTTAGATCGCTTTCTTTCTCCAACTAAGATAGCTCAGGCACCAGAGGAAGCATCAAGGAAGGTTTGACTGGGGTCATGAATGAGAGGGGAAGCTAATGCTGAGCGAAATGGGACCGAAAAAAGGTCTGGATTATATACCTGAAACTACAAAGAAGCCTTCATTCCTTTGAAATGATCAACAGCTTTGTTTCAGTTTGCAAGGAGACTTAAAGAAAACTTTTTAGCATTGAAATTTTGAAAGAAGGCATTCAAATAGGGTGAATGCATTCCGTTCGTCTGACGCAGGACCAAGGTAATGAATTCCTGGAAATGAGAAATCTGAGCGGGAACGATACGGACGTCTTCTATCACAGAGAGCTTCAAAGGGGATGCAATGAGAGGGCAAGTTTTCCTGGGGGCATTGAGCTAAAAAGAGACAGTAGCTCATGTCTCCTCTAACTTTTATTGGATTGGTAAGGCTACTTTTTCCGACCAAGACAGGCGGTTGGAGGTTTAAGAGGATCGCCGATCTCTTCCATACCTAAGTGAGCCCGCACGAGGGCCAGAATTGGAGAGGAAGTTTTTCAGAAGGGAATTGGGTTGAATGGAAACAAAAGCCACCTATCTTCTCAGGAGATCGCTTCGAGCTAAAGTATCATATGAACGTGTTCTATCACAGAGAGCTTCAAAGGGGATGCAATGAGAGGGCAAGTGTTTCTGGGGGATTGGTTTAAAAAGAGACAGTAGCTCATGTCTTCTCTAACTTTTATTAGATCGGTGCGGCTTCTTTTCAAGCCAAGACAGGCGGTTGGAGGTTTAAGAGGATCACGGATCTCTTCCATACCTAAGTGAGCCTTCAAGGGAGCTAGAATTAGAGAGGAAGTTTGTCTGGAGAGCATAGGGGTGCATGGAGACAAAAGCCAACTATCTTCTCAGGAGATCGGCTCAACCTAACATATCATATGGACGTGTTCTATCACAGAGAGCTTCAAAGGGGATGCAATGAGAGGGCAAGTTTTTCTGGGGGCATTGGGCTAAAAAGAGACAGGAGCTCATGTCTCCTCTAACTTTTATTAGATTGGTACGGCTTTTTATTTCCAGCCAAGACAGGTGGTTGGAGGTTTGAGAGGATCATGGATCTCTTCTATACCTAAGTGACCCTTCAAGGGGGCTAGAATTGGAGAGGAAGTTTCCCTGAAGAGTGTTGGGAATGAATCGAGACAAAAGCCACCTATCTTCTCAGAAAATCGGTAATACAAAAAAGTGGCAATGATACGAAACACTGGAAGACATCTACAAGTTACGAACCAACGATGTATGCGATCATCCTCCTTCCAAATATCAGCGGAAAACACCATGTGCAAACCTCAAGTTGAAATGAAATCCTCCAAGTTGGGGTCATCAAGGGGGGTAGAAACCCGCCGTTCCGCGTGATTTTCACCTAAAATCCGCCGTTCGGGTCTTTTCCTGCCAAAGTTCCGCGTTTCTCCACTTCGTCATCAAAATGATGGCACAAATTTGTATTGTTAGACATCTTGATCCATCCAGGTGGAAAGAGGAGGAGAGTGGCAGTTCAATTTCTTGTGCAAAGCTTTGAAAAATATTCTCATAGTGCTGATCAAAAAACAAGGATGTGACCACGACCTCTTTTCACAAGACAACATATGAAGGATCCGCAAATCCATAAAAGTTCATGAACATTCCGCATTCCGCCTATCATTTTCGAGAAAATCCGCGTCCGGTCGGGGTAGAGAATTCCGTCGTTCCGCAGAGAAATTGCCAGAATTCCGTATTCTGCGACAAGTTTTCTTCAAATTCCGCTGTTCTGCAAACCCTTATGACCCCCCACTTCAAATAAGGCAGTGGCAAATGGAAACTACGTATCCAAGAAATAGCTAAGGTGTTTTGGGATTTTTTCAGGCTCCTGTTCACTCCAGTTGTGATGTCTTGCAGTCCTTATGAGTCTCCGTAATTTTGCTCTTTTTAGCCGATCTTATTACCGTTCATTATGCTGGCTCTGATAGTGTTTTTGAGAGCAAGAGAGCATGGCCTAAGAAAGGCCAGGAGCCATGGAGCATGAGTAGAAAATGCGGGACCTTGAGATCACATACATTTTACGAGAGCTCACTTCAAAAGTTTTATACTTTTCATTAAAATCCCATGCACCCTCCAATTCCTGTACAGGATGTCTATTTTGAACTGCAAAGGCAACCAAATCAATAGTTCTTTATTTAAGGGGAGGGGGAACTTCCAGCCGTTATGAGAAAACAGCCATGTTTTGGAAACTTTTTGAAGTGCCCACAAAAATGGGAATCTTACGACTAAGGTACCGTTCCTTGCCAAAGTAAAGAACGTGCTCTTGAAACATTTCTGAGGGCATCTCTCCAAAACTCAATCTTTGCTGCACCAAAGACACATATCAGTGCCCTCCTTCACTAAAATGCTCTTACTGGTTTGTTCAACACCGCAAGGATGCACTCCGAGGCTGAAGCAAATGTGTACGAGAAATCACCAAATCTATGTATTACCCAAGGTTTCCAGGGAACAGTGTCCAGTGAGAGAGAACTTCCAATCCTGACAGATCATGAAAAATCTGAAGCAAAAATTAACAACCATATTAGATACCAATCGACCACTTGACTTTAAAAATTTGAATCTAAACAAAGAATAGAAGCATCATCCCAGCATTACAGGAGTTATTGGGAGCACAAAGCTAATTTTGAGGTTAGCAAAGTAGCATCCTCCTTTTTAAGAGGGGAGCAATGGAGCGACGATCTCCGCTATCAGGGCCTTATTATGACATGCTTTCAAGACCAACGATTGGGACAAATCTGCAATTTTAACAATTTCATTGGAAAGAAATAGTTTTGCCAAAGGTATACGAGATCTTTGCAGAGTCATAGCCCCTATTGCTTCCCGTAAAGTTACCGTAAGTCCTCGAATAAGCCCCAGACAATTTTTTCCCAACAAAATATTTTCCCAAAATATATTTTTGGATTGGGCGTATTCGGGGGGCTTATTTGAAGGAGAGAGTATCTTTTTAACAGGAACCAAAAATGTTACCAAGACTACTCTTTTCTTTTACTTGATTCTGCTCAATATGCTTAAAACGGCAGATATATTAGGATGATTGCTTTTGAGGCAATATCTATGGAACTCTGCCCTGAGTATGACACGAAGTCAGTCAAATACCCAGGGGGCACTCCATACACATACGTACGGGGGGGGGGGGGTACGTGTTCTATCACAGAGAGCTTCAAAGGGGATGCAATGAGAGGGCAAGTTTTTCTTGGGGCATTGGGCTAAAAAGAGACAGTAGCTCATGTCTCCTCTAATTTTTATTAGATTGGTACGGCTTTTTATTTCCAGCCAAGGCAGGCGGTTGGAGGTTTAAGAGGATCATGGATATCTTCTATACCTAAGTGAGCCTTCAAGGGGGCTAGAATTAGAGAGGAAGTTACCCTGAAGAGTATTAGGGATGAATCGAGACAAAAGCCACCCATCTTCTTAGGAGATCGGTTCCAGCTAAGATATCATAGACAAAGAAGTAATACAAAATAGTGGCAATGATACGAAACACTGGAAGACAACTACAAGTTACGAATCAACGATGGATGCGATCATCCTCCTTCCAAATATCAGCGGAAAACACCATGTGCAAACCTGAATTTGAACTGAAATCCTCCAAGTGGGGGTCATCAATGGGGGTAGAAACCCGCCGTTCCGCGTGATTTTCAGTTAAAATCCGCCGTTTGGGTCATTTCCAGCCAAAGTTCCGCGTTCCTCCACATCGTCATCAAAATGATGGCACAAATTTGTATTGTTAGACATCTTCATCCATCCAGGTGGAAAGAGGAGGAGAGTGGCAGTTCAAATTCTTGTGCAAAGCTTTGAAAAATATTCTCATAGTGCTGATCAGAAAAACAAGGATGTGACCACGACCTCTTTTTACAAGACAACATATGAAGGATCCGCAAATCCATAAACGTTCATGAACATTCCGCATTCTGCTTATCATTTTCGAGAAAATCCGCGTCCTTTTGGGATTGAGAATTCCGTCGTTCCGCAGAGAAATTGCCAGAATTCCGTATTCTGCGACAAATTTTCTTCCAATTCCGCTGTTCTGCAAACCCCCCACCTCAAATATGACAGTGGCAAATGGAAACTACGTATCCAAAAATAGCTAAGGTGTTTTGGGATTTTTTCAGGCTCCTGTTCACTCCAGTTGGTGAGTCTCCGTAATTTTGCCCTTTTTAGCCGATCTTATTACCGTTCGCTATGCAGGCTCTGATAGTGTTTTTGGGAGCAAGAGAGCATGGCCTAAGAAAAGCCAGGAGCCAGGGAGCATGAGTAGAAAGTGCGGGACCTTGAGAGCACATACATTTTACGAGAGCTCACTTCAAAAGTTTCATACTTTCCATTAAAATCCCATGCACCCTCCAATTCCTGTACAGGATGTCTATTTTGAACTGCCAAGGCAACCAAATGCAATTAATGAGTTCTTGATTTAAGGGGAGTGGCCACCAAAATGGAAATCTTACGACCTTACGACAAGGTACCGTTCCTCGCCAAAGTAAAGAACGTTCTCTTGAAACATTTCTGAGGGCATCTCTCCAAAACTCAATCTTTGCTGCACCAAAGACACAAATCAGTGCCCTCTTTCACTAAAATGCCCTTACGGGTTTGTTCAACGCCCCAAGGATGCACTCCGAGGCTGAAGCAAATGTGTAAGAGAAATCACGAAATCTATGTATTACCCAAGGTTTCCAGGGAACAGTGTCCAGTGAGAGAGAACTTCCAGTCCTGACAGATCATGAAAAATCTGAAGTAAAAATTAGCAACCATATTAGATACCTATCGACCACTTGACTTTAAATATTTGAATCTAAACAAAGAATAGAAGCATCATCCCAGCATCACAGGAATTATTTGGAGCATAAGGCTAATTCTGAGGTTAGCAAAGTAGCATCCTGCATTTTAAGAGGGGAGCAATGGAGCAGCGATCTCCGCTATCAGGGCATTATTATGACATGCTTTCAAGACCAACGATTGGGACAAATCTGCAATTTTAAAATATTCATTGGAAACAAATAGTTTTGCCAAAGGTATACGAGATCTTTGCAGAGTCATAGCCCTTATCGCTTCCTGTAAAGTTACCGTAAGTCCTCGAATAAGCCCCAGACAATTTTTTCCCAACAAAATATTTCCCCAAAATATGTTTTTGGATTGGGCGTATTCGGGGGGCTTATTTGAGGGAGGGAGTATCTTTTTAACAGGAACTAAAAATGTTACCAAGACTACTCTTTTCTTTTACTTGATTCTGCTCAATTTGCTTAAAACGGCAGATATATTAGGATAATTGCTTTTGAGTCAATATCTATGGAAGTCTGCCCTGAATATGACACGAAGTCAGTCAAATACCCAGGGGGCACTCAATACACATGCATACGGGGGCGGTCAGTCTAAGAAATTTTAAAGCAACCCTACAATATTAGTTCAGCTTAATAGAAACCCATAATATCTGCTCATTTTATGACATTTTGTACTTAGAAACCTGTGCATGAACATGATAGATCATGAAACAGTGCAGATTATGGTCAGAATTGCCTTCTGGAGAAGCCCAGAAATATCTGTTGAATAATATTTTATGCCAAAATATATTATGGACATAACCATGTATCTAATGATATCCATTTCCATTTGAAACAAACAATTAAAGGAAGTGCCTCATTTTATTGTTTTAATCATTATTCTGGTAATCATGATTATCATAACTTATTTCTTCGTATTGTCATAGCAACAGAAACAATAGAGTTAATTTGATCAAGTTTAATGATCATTGCTACTTTTACAGCAAAGAAATAGAGGAGAGTGGAATCCATCCCCCACTGGTATTGATCAAAACTCCTACGTAAGATAGGGTTAAAGAGAGGGTGTACATGAGAATACAACTAAAGTGTAGGGCGTGGTGAAAAGAACAGTGAAGAACCTCAAGAGTTGAAATTGCAAGATTGTAGAGCGTATATTTCAACGGCCACTTTGTAGAGCGAACCTTGCCTATACCATTATGACAATAGTTTGTCCACATAGTGTGATTTCACCAGGCGCAGCAAATTCCACCCGAAGCAATTACTCGGTACGACGGCGGGCCAGCGCGGCACCGCAGGCGCCGCGCGGCAAGCCTAGTAAGTTTATAAGCGACGTTCTTTATCATTCAAAAGTGATATTCTTTTGCATCGAGAAAAAATTTCGCATCAGATCACCTTTAACATTATAGGGTAGAATCTCCTTTATAGCTAAGAAAATGCAACTTTTAAGGATCAACCCAATTCAACCTGGTCCTTGACAGACTGGAAATCAATAATGTCAGCTGTCTTATAAAATTTGGTGCTTTTCAAGCAAGAATGCATAATTATTGAGTCACCAGGGGACTCTCGAATTAGTCTTGAAAGAGAAAGAAAAGATGACATTTCCAGAATAGCTCCGCCGTATTCATAAGACGTGTGTGATCTCACTTGGCTGAATGTTAGTAATAGAATGTAACAGCAATCGATTCTAAATCTTTAGGTCAATAATGCCTCACGCCAAGCCAAATATTAACCATCAGTCATGATGATTGTAATTGGAAGCAAGTTGTCCTTTCATTTTCTTTCATGACGACTTTAGTCATGTCCAGATCACCTAGAATAATGAACTCTCAAGAACAAGGTGTCCCTGGTGACTCAATCAGTTTCTCAAAGACCGATGCGTTTTGACTTACATGAGAGACTTGTCAATATAAAAAGAGATATCAATTACCTTCATCTTCAGGAAGAAGATCATTCATTTGCTCCAAGATTATTTCAATGTTCAAATGCATCTGGAACATTTCGTGTTGAAGAATTGCAAGATTTTGATCAGGAAGTAAGTACACCATTGTGGCTCTTAAGGAACTTTGGACAGCATGATTCTCAAATTTCGAAATAAGCAGTCATCAAAAGAGCTTCATTTTGAAGCACTAGCGTTGCATTACAAAATCACTTTCTCTAAGAGGTTTGTTTGAATTTTTGGTTTACATCTATCCATTGCTATGGGACTTATTACATTGTGGGGACCTTCTCTTGCGGGGATTGTCCTGAAAATCATCCACCCCTAGTTCATCTGAAAGTTGCTGGGAATGAAGCAAGATATCTATGATTTGTGGAACTGGTCACCATGTCAGTTTGGTTCTAGGTTGGTAAATGTTCCAAGAAACTGGACTGAGCATGATGTTCCTTCCTAATAGCTAATCTTTGATTAGCGCATCTCACGTTTCTGGAGTCAAATATGCACGAAGACGAGGTTGGCTAGTTTATGACGTTGATACTGAAATCAGAGGATGGGAGTAGGCTTTTATTTGGTATAAACGATACAAATGGATTTCGTTTCACACTAAAAGTTGCTTATAACCTTCATGCATGAAGTTCTAATCGCAGAAAATTTAACTTGACATGAATTTATTGCAGTGGTAGTAGTTTTGGAATCGTGTACTTAAAATGCAAATTGAAATGTGTACGTTACTGAGATTTGAAGGGAGAACTGGTTTCTTGCAGGACTTGTGTGAAGATGATGTCATGATTCTGGACACATATGATGAGGTAAAATTCTTAGGATAAATTGCTTGTTTTCAATGGCTTGCACTTCGCTGTGGCAGGAATTTCGATTTCATCATGTATTTCGTAAATTCTTCACACTTTGAAAATAAGAATCTATCACATTGATAACCACAGAGGCTCTTCTGATCAGGTGCTTATTTCATTTGTTGATGGCGCCTTCGCTAAGTGCAACATAGCACTGACAAATGTTATGATATACAATGATTATGGAAACTAAGATGAACCAAAAAGTACTTGAAGATGGCAAATTTATTATTTTTAGTGCCATGCCAAAAAGTAAACAAATTAAAGGTTGAAAAGCCTTAGTTTGAACATGGGCGTCGGGAAAAGTGGGAAGTACCTATTAGATTAATTATAGTTGTAAAGAATAAGAACTGTCAGGCCTACCTTTGTCTGTTCCCTGTTTTCCATCCTCTCCTTTATCTCGTCGATTTAGCAGCATTTTCAATAAGCTCTCATTTCACTTTCCTCGTCATGGCCTAGATTTGTTTTGAACAGCACACAACCTCATTTCGAACTGTCAAATAAGCTGAAAGGAGAGCTTATTGAAAATGCTGCTAAATCGACGAGATAAAGGAGAGGATGGAAAAACAGAGAACACACAAAGGTAGGCCTGACAGTTCTTATTCTTTACAACTATAATTAATCTAATAGGTACTTCCCACTTTTCCCGACACTCATGGTTTGAATTATTATTTTTTACAAAAATAGTCAGTCTTGCGTAAGAGTAAGAACTTTCGGATTTACGTTGTCCTTCAAGTCTCTGATAATAGTCTGCATGACATTTGTGACCAAACTAGACAAAAAGAAATCAATCTGGTAATCATCAGCGATTTTTGCAGTATGCTTCAAAACCCGGCAGCCGTAAGAAGAGCAAAATTTGCTAAACGAATCAAACGAATCAAAAGGTTTGCTTCATCTGGGAAACTATGTCGATCCTTCATCTATCTAACGAAAATAAAATTTGAAGATCGGCCTTGTAATAAAATTTTGGTAATTTGCCAAACAGGAGTACTTTGGTACACCCGGTATATTGAGCGATTTCATATCTAAGATTAAGCTACTTCAATTTCTTTCGTAGATCTTCGTATGGATTGGTAAAGGAGCAAATGAAGTCGAGAAAACAGAAGCTCTAAATTCTGCAACAGTAAGTAGCTGCTTCCACGATCAATGCTTACGTCTTTTGTTGCTTCAGTACTCAAGACCCTAGGTGCTAGAAACCGGGACATTCTTGTCATGACACGTCATGAAAAGTAAAGAATTGCGAGGCCTACTCCGAGATGCAATTTTGACATTGAACTTACAATAATCACCATCCCATTCTCATTTTAGGAATACATAAAGTCAGATCCTACAGGACGTACTCTTGAAAACACGCACATTTTGGAAATAAAGCAAGGATTTGAGCCAATCAATTTTACAGGATATTTCTTAGCATGGGATCCTATGATATGGGAGGTAAGCAGCATTTTCAACGATGGCTAATGGCCACACTAGGTATTCTTAACTCGCGTATCTTTTCAAAACAAGGGGCTTGTGAAGCTGTGATATGTGACCCCATCTTGTTTTCGCATACAACTTTTGCTTCAAGGATACAAAATAACACGTAAAGTGAGGTTCCGAACCACATTTCACCGCTGGTTCAGCAAATAAACCAATGACAGCCATGCGTACTCAAGTTGTCAAATAACATATTATATCACTGTGTGACGGGGTGTCGTTGTGCCGTTATATTGCCGTACTGTATGACGACGAAAATGAATTACAAAAAATAAGTCATATCATTGTAATTGCAGCCACTATCAATCTTTTGAAGTGAAATGGACGAGCTTCATTTGGAAAAGAAGAAGAATTGTTAAAAGGTCAAGTAGCAAAATATTCTTTGCTGCGTAACTCAACCGATTCTAGAAGCTGCTGGGTGACCCAAAATGTGCATATTATTACCAAAATTTGATTTTGTTGCTGATCACCAAACTTCCTTGACCTGTCTTTGTGTCATTGAGGAAGTTAAGTTAAATATACTTGAAATGGCTTTGTTGCAGGTGTGAATATGTGCTCTTCAAAGCTGGTGGTCTTGAAGCAAAATATGAAATCATACAAGCGCATTGTCGAGTCTTTTCCCAATTTATCTCACATAACCACTTGAATTTATTGCTTGGACTTACGACAGAAACAATTTGGAAAATTGAATGCTCACATGTTATTGTTGGTCCCAACGAAACAATGCCAATTGCGTCTGCAATGACTAAAGCAATAGCAATTGGTACATTCAATGCTCTTAGACCTTTCAGATATATTCTAAAAACGAAGGTGACCGTCTGAATAGAATGATAATTCTCTAGACTTGTAGATACTTGTCGAATAGACCTATTTAACAATTGAATTCAGTTCGAGGCAAAAGATGCAAATGCCTGTACAGTAAGAAATCTACACCATATCTTTATGTTACAAATACATGCACAAAGCTATTTCATGCGTTGCTGAGAGCAACTGAGAGCAATGCAATGCACGCTTTTGAGATTTAGATCCACATTTTACCAAGACAAGTCATGTTTCCGGAATTACTTCAAAACAACTGGCGTCATTGTGAAAATGGTCTCTTCTCGAAGGTGTAAAAAAGTGAAGAAATGCCACTCGATCCGGATTCTCTTGTCGAATGGCTTAAAGGTCTATTTTGAGAAGTTTAGAGACAGTTGCTACAAAGTATACTTTTTTCTTTCAAGAATGCAAAGACATACGAAGATATTAAAAAGGAGATGGATGACGAAAACATCAAAGCGTCAAAGGCCAAAGAAGTAGGATCCTACCATTATTATCCTTGCACTTACATTTCGATCTTGCATCGAAGTTGATCAAATGCGATCAAATGTTATCGAATGACGAGTAAAATGCATTTCATATATATCTGTGCTACTATGCTACTGTGTATCTGTGCTACTGTGCGACAGATCGCGTAATAAAATAAAAAACCAATCAATGTTGATGACGTTATATAATATCAAATTTTATCCATGTAACCATCTATCGGTCAATCGCTTATTCTGCCTTCTGATAAGATTTTCAGGGACCGGCAAGTGCTGTAAAATATTTGACTCCATGTTTCTTCAAAGGAATTAGTAAAAATAGCCGGTTCTTTGATCACACTGTGCAATGTTCCTTCCTCAAGCAAAAATTGTTTGGAAAAGGTGAAATTTAAAGCCAGTCTTCCTATTCCATCAACTTGTCACAAAAATTACATTTTCTAACTTTGTCTGTCTAATCAAAGTCCTGAAGTTTACTTGTAAGCTGGTTCTATTTTGTCCACCAACTTTGAACATAAAGCTCAGTGTCTTAAATTTCTACAAGGTTGTTTTACCTTTATTCGCCATACTTTATGGAAAAAAGAACAGAAATTCTAATTTTTCACCAAGGCGGTCCTCCCTTTCTCCGGCAATTTTCCAAAAAAATTCCAAGATTTCAAAGTTCTCGACAAAGAGGATGAACTTTTGTCTGGCAACTGGGTTTGGACGCTTGCAATTTCATGGCTACAGTTACCACATTCGTTCCAAACAGTATTTGATCGAAACTGCCAGCTTTTGAAACTAAGTCCTTGGTCGAACGTGATGTTATATTTGTTTGCCACATTGAAGAAAACTAACTGCGGAAATTTGTCGTGAAAAACGACCAGTTTTAGAAGAAAGATGGTCAATTAATTTTTGTGAACTACCGGCTTCCTGACAAAAGTAGGGTCATCGTTACCAATGTGGCGCGTCCACGCTTAGGTTGTGTCGTGGTGATAGTTTTTATTAAATGAACAAGGGTTTGCAAAAATAAAGAATAAGACATATTCCATTGAACTACCACAATTCAAATTTACTGCATAACTGATAAACCTGGGCGAGTCCAGACAGAAAATACGGAGGAGAAAAGCTATTTTTTGACCCACAAATTTATCCAGTTTTTCCATTGCTATCGTTCAGGTATCATATTTTTGATCAATTTTAGGACAGGCTAAGGTACAGTAAAGTGTATTCCTACAAGGAGCTGACGCGAAGGACCAAGAACCGAGATATCGATATCGCTAATAGAGAGGTAAGATCCACATGATTTCAATAATGTTTCTATTTCTTGTGAGAATCTTCCGGGTAAAACTGGTAAACGTACGTGACTTTACAGTATCTAGGTTGTTTGAAAAAATAATCTATATCCAATGATGGCGTGAAATAAAAATAGATGTGAGTCATTTGCCCCTCGTGCCGTTAGAGTTGTCCAAGCAAGACATCGACAGGATTATTTCGGCAGAAGATAAACTGCAGCGTGAATTTGTCACTTTAGAACAACAGCATTCAGGGAGCTACTATGAAAGAACGTTTCGGGGTTTAAAACCAGTATGCCACATCAATTCGTTAGGCTGTAGTTATCGCTATTGAAAAGCTGCCGGGCGCTCCTAACTACGACTCATAATCAAATGACATTATTTTGAAATGATTATATCTGCCTTGTTTCGATAAGGACCAAGGCAAAAGGCAAAAAACACAAAGACTCGTATTTCCCAAATGAAACACAATGATTCTAAAACTTCACATTAAATGCATAGCGGAAGCAACAAAATAGTGCATGTGTATAAGGTTTGAAATTTTCGCCAACAGTGTTTATGGCGGTTTATGGTACTCCTGTTCGTAAGAATCTCTTACTGTCAGGGTAAGTTCCTTGAACCGCTGTTTTGAGCTTCGGGTTTCCTTTGGTGGACGTCAATCAATCAAATTTGCGCAAATTCTTATGTCATAGTATTTTGTTATATAATTTGTACACAACCGAGTATAGCAGCCTCGTTCCAAAGGGCCCTCAAAAGTGAAGAAGTTCAAATAAGTCAGTCCTAAAAAATTGCCGTAATTGACTTCGTTCCCAGGGCGTCCTACGCCATACGTTGATCTCGAGGCCGAATAAACATCCTGGTACACTTAGATCAAATATGTCCAGAAAATGGGCAGATTTGCAGCCATTATTGATTTGCAGTTTAATATAGGCAACGCCAATTATGCAACCTCGATTCCAAACATCAAAGCAACATTGCAATGGTTGTTGAATAGTGACAACATTTTATTGCATTTATTCGAATAATTATGAAGTCTTCGAGAAATAACTTCATGTTATTAGTCCCAGTAATGAGCGGCCTCACTTTGGTGCAGTAAACTCGTTTTGAATAGCAATCGCAGGACTCACTGTAATCAGTCTCTCAATCTGCCAGCAAAAGGATTAAGATAGTTGTTATTTATGATGCTGGGACTCCGAAATAGTTCAAATGGTCCGAAACTGACGATGTTTGAAATTACCGGAGACTGTCAAGTTCTTATGCACAGTCAACTCCCATATAAGTGGACACCTTCGGCACCAACCAATCATGTTAATTCGAAAGAAATGTCTGCCATGCTGAGAGAACGTTCATCGAAATCTGCCTGTCGGGACAAACAGAGCGCCCTAAAACAAAATAGCCTGAAAGCTGAATCGAGTCAGGTTCCATCTTTCGTCATCAAACAAGACCACTTTAGTTGCTGTTTTGGCCTTAGAGGGAATAGAAATAGTTTTGTCGAGTTGCCGCTTTAAATAGGACAATGAAAACCTACGCACCCATTTTCTTCAGCTACAAAACGAAGAGCCACGTTTCAAAGTTATCAAATGCAATACAGGGTATATTTCTAGCTTGGTTCAAGTGATCCGAGCCACCTCCTACCATGTCAATTCCATTTAATCTGAAAAGGAATCCAATTTCAGTTTGATCAATGAATGAGTTCAAAAAGCAGCTTTGTTCTCCATATAATTTGACCATAACTGCGACCAAAAAATTGGTTATTTCCTTTCATTATAGAAATACCTATCGGACGAAGACTTCAGACGTGTATTTGGAATGAACCGTGTGCAGTTCTATGACAAGCCAATATGGAAACAAGTTAGCTTAAAGAAGCAAATGGGTCTATTCTGAAGTGACCGACACAAGGGAAGTGCCGTGTATATTATTTGATTGCACTGCATTGATAGCTGCGCTGAAGTTCAGGATTGCATGGAAATAAGAAAGTGACATCTTTGAAGAGCTATGTGCACGATTTGATGCTGCTTGCACCTCCTTCCACGAGAAAGCATTTTTACAATTCAAGAGTAGTTAGAGTTGATTGATGAAATACTTAAACATACATAGCAGGTGCACATATATCGATTTTTTTCCAACATCAGTTGGATGTTTTAGTTTTGAGCAACCCTCCCCCTCCCCCTTCAAAGCGTCAATGACGTAAATTTCGATATTGCTGCATTGTACGTCCAAATTATGTACATGATTCTATGTTAGACGTGCCCAGCAAACAAGTAATCTTTGCTACTGAGCATAATTATTTTGACATTGATGCACATCTTCGAAGAAATACTAAGACAACCTATACAAAAGCTAGGACGACGTCTTGCAGAATCTGCAGGTTGTAATCTATTTTCATTAAATTCTTTCTCGCCAATTTAAACATTTGAGTCCGAAAACGTCTTCAGAAAAACCCCTTTCCATGAAATATCCAATTGACCTAGTTGAGGAAAATCAGTATATGCGTGGTCTCTGATCTCTTTGCCTGCATGTGTGTTTCGGTGACCAAATACATTTTGGAAATATCAAAGGATCTTGGATTCGCATCATTTTGTACTTTTGTAAGCTACCTGTCGTTGGAGCATACTCCAAAATCAGGAGAAGGAAATCTCAAAAATACTTTTTCCTGCGTGACCAATACGACTGATTGATGATGTTTCTGACATCGCACTTATATCATGTAGGAATCGAACGTTAATATGGAATCGAAAGACACAGTTTCTTTGCTTAAAATAAGATACTTTGTAGATCTCTGTTGCTCAAAATATGGCTTTTTATGTTGTCCTCTCTCTTTCCCTAAAACAGCATTAAAACAGCGATTACCTACTAAAAACAACTTGACCCTTAAACGCACAGCAAGAAAATCTAAAGATAGGCAAAGCAGTAAAACGATCGTGAGTTCCCAAAACTGTTCTCAGGTACTTTAAATTTGTTAAGACACCAAGTGTTATTGAAGATTTAAAGACATGAGTGTTATAACAAGGACAGATTTCGTTTTGAGCCAATCAGTGAGTTTGTTTACATCTGCAAGATTGACCAATCACACTACGTAATCTAACATCACGTGATACACTGTGATTTTACGGGAAATCAGAAGCTGTGGGGATGAATGCAAAAATACCCTCCCCCAAAAACCGACGATGTGCAAGTGGATTTTTAACCAACCATAAGTGTTTTTACATTTTCTGTTAGAAAACAAGCTTGCCGAAAATTCTACCGCCTCGGATTTAGATATTCAACTTAGATCAAGAGAAATCTCTGTTCAAATAACGCCTTAAAATCAGGTTAGCACCCAATGTTTCAGGTTCAATAGAAAGATATTTCTTCACCGACTACTTCCATCTTTTGCACAAATGGCTACAAACATTGATTCGAAGACAACATGAGACTTATCTCCATGAAATTTTCGGTGTTGCACAGCTTTCAATAGGGGCAGTTTCTTCTACGCCATCGAGAGCGGTATCGTTTTCTGAAGCACTACGATCACAGTCTAAAGGGCCAAGTTCTGAGGCAATTTCAACAAGAAACTCTCTTGACAATGTTACAAACAAAGTGTAAGTCACAAGGTACTCACCCATTCTCCATTTTCTATGATGAACCAACATTGGATGAGTCCAAGAAACCATAGGTTGCATGCGAACAAACGAACTATGACAGAAAATTGATTATTTCCACAAGTTTGAACACCACAGTCTTCACTGCGCTACAGTCTTGATGAAATGCCTACTCCTCTCAAATTCTGAGCTAAAATGGAGCAAGACTGATCATGTCTCAAAAAGTAGCATTAGTTTGCATAAACAAGTCGATTTCAAATCCTTAGATAATCATTTCGCAGTTTTTCGAGATAACAGTTTGGGAAATAGACAACAGTACAGGAGAATAAATGAGTTGTACATTTCACTTGACCTGACCCCTTCATCAGAATCTATCCTGATCCCGTTGTTTATTTCCCAACTTTTCCCGCGATAAACCGACAAATAATTATCTAAGAATAAGAAATCGACTTGTTTATGGCAACTAACGCTACTTTTTGAGACGTGATCAGTCTTGCACCATTTTTAGCTCAGAATTTGAGAGGAGTAGACGTTCATCAACGCTGTAGTGCAGTGAGGACTGGATTTTTTTTTTATATACATGTATTCAATCCAAAAATTTACGTTACAAATTACTTTATACACTACTTAAACTACTTTACAATACTACGACGACGATACCAAGAGGAGCAAAATACAATGACAACCCCGAGGCCTTAAAAAAAGAAAAATTAAAAAGAAAAACATTTAAACGAAAACCAGACATAATTATTAAGAAGGATATGGATAACAAAAACAAAAAAAAGGGGGGAAGGGTGTTGCAAAGAAGGAGTGCTATGGTGGCTGCGTGGTTTGTAGCAGAGTTTGGAAAGAGCTTAATCTAGACGACCGGTTTCCTTGATGAATCTTAACGTTAGCTCGAGTATATTCCTGTTAACATCATTAGGGAGGTTTTCATCACCATACAATAAGAGCTGCGCTAGAACCTCATTTGAAAGATTAGCATATCCAAATGGTCGTAACAGTGGAAGAATTTCAGCAAGAAGGTTTTGTCGTTGAACCACAAAAGATGGGCAAAGCAACAAAAAGTGCTCCGTATCCTCAACACCATCGTTCGTAGGGCACATTGGGTTTATAGTGTCCTTAAAATTATGCCTGAATTTGTGAAAATTCAATTTGCTGAGACCCACTCTAAGCTGAGTAAGGTGTGATAATCCCATTGGGTCATGAATCCCAAAAACAGATTTTGCAGGGGGGCGGATAATCGACAAAAGTTTTTTCTTAAAAACAGTGACAGACGGTGCAAGTCTAATCTCTGGGTCAAGTTCATTCCATTCAGTAAGGCAACTAGGATAGAAACTAGACTTGAATTTTTCTGTTCTTGCCCTTATTCGCCCTATGACGTCCGGATTGCGAAGAGTGTAATGCAACTGCTGAAGAAGGGGGATTGGTTCTGTCATATAAGAAGGTGTTAGATTATTCACAATTTTGTAGAGCAGCGTGAGACGTCTGCTCCACCTTCGTAAATTCAATGACTCCCAGCCAAGCTCTGCGTACAGATTCGCTCGCGAAGTTCCTCTCCATGTTCCTGTTACAGCCAGGGCAGCGGAATACTGGACGGACTCTAGCTTTTCCATAGAACTTGTTAAAATTTCGGACTGGATTCTGGCTTAGTTCGTTTGTTCACATGCAACCTCTGGATCTTTCGACTTAACCAGCCTTTGTTTATCATAGAAATGAAGAATTGGTGAGTACCTTGTGACTTGCATTTTGTTTTGGACATTATTGGTAGTTTCTTGTTGAGATGCGTCAGGACTCAGCCCTTAAGAATGTGATTGTAGTGCTACAGAAGTTGATATTGCGCTCGGTATCATGGCAGATAGTGCCCCCTATTGAAAGCTGTGCAACACCGAAAATTTCATGGAGATAAGTTTCATGTTGTCTTCGAATCAATGTTTGTAGCCATTTGTGCAAAAGATGGAAGTAGTCGGTGAAGAAATATCTTTCTATTGAACCTGAAACATTGGGTGCTAACCTGATTTTAAGGCGTTATTTGAACAGAGATTTCTCTCGATCTAAGTTGAATATCTAAATCCGAGGCGGTAGAATTTTCGGCAAGCTTGTTTTCTAACAGAAAATGTAAAAACATTTATGGTTGGTTAAAAATCCACTTGCACATTCGTCGGTTTTTGGGGGAGGGTATTTTCGTATTCATCCCCACAGCTTCTGATTTCCCGTAAAACCACAGTGTATCACGTGATGTTAGATTACGTAGTGTGATTGGTCAATCTCACAGATGTAAACAAACTCACTGATTGGCTCAGAACGAAATCTGTCCTTGTTGAGTGTTATCACTTGGCTACTCTAACAAAAAAATGTACTTTTTTGAATTAAGGCTATCGTTCACCGCAGATTCTTGCAGATTCAGACCCGTCTCAAATCTTTGCTCATACGATCAGGCAGGAGTTCTGATTTCAATTAAAAAGACAGGATCATGCAGTTAGAAAACTTTCAACGCAGTAGGTCATCATTAATTAAGTTAAAAATATATCATTCATTCGTTAAATCAATGGATGAATAATACATTAATCTTGCTTACAAAAGACTACTTTCATAGGTCATAGCAAATAAAATTACTACACTGTATTTCGACGACTTAAACTGTGGACACGCATCAATCAAATTTTGTTTCAGCTAACGACATCGTTAATTGGAAGGCCCTAAGAGTGGCCCCTTGAAAACTAGCTACTATGCTGAAAGAATATCCTCCTTGGAGAATCTTGACTGAAATATAATGTAAATAAAATGAACCCCCATTAGCATCCATTGCAAGCCCCAATATCACGAACACATACCGGGTGACCCAAAAAAACTTCACGAGCCAGATCGCACATAACTTCTTGACAGCAAACGTTATAAAGACAAACAAGGTATCAGCATGTAGCTGAAAGGCTCTGCTATCTTTTGAGATGTTGCTTGCTCAGTTTAAGGTATATATTCTGTCTGAAAAAATAGTTTGAAAAATACGGAAATTCGTTCATTTCTCAGACCATTCCCTCGCTTTCCAGTTAATTTTTTGGAAATTGTGAGAAAAGCTGAATTCTAAATTTGCTTTGGAGCGTGAACTTTGAACGAGGAACAGAGGTCAATCATCTTGCAAACAAAACATTTCCCCAGACGACTTCCAATCCATCGCTATGTCGACTTTTCACAAAATGTTGGCTGGAAATGATGGTGATTATTTCACTCAAAATGAGGAATCTGGGATTCGAAATTTTCTTTGAATCTGGTTTTTCAGATTTCAGATGGTAATAATTGCTTAAAATGATCATGCAGCATCTCAAAAGATAGACAAGCCTTTCAACTAAACTGTGATAGAAAGCATTTGACAATACCTTTTGATTTCAGGGAGCCAGCTATGATTTAGCTCGTGAATTTTTTGGGTCACCCGGTATAATTCAAAAAAGCTTCTTGTTGCGTGTAGTGAAATTGTACAAAGATAAACAAGTAAATGAAGATACAAGCACTTTGATTCGAATTGAAATAAGCACATATAATATGAATCTGTCTCAAAATTATATGTCATATGAGATTTGCGATCATATAAAATCACTCATGCAAAAAATCACTTCTTTTTATTCGTCAAAATTTTCATGTGATATCAAATTTGAGATGGACTTTAGTTTCTAGAGTGGACGAAAACTCCTTATAGCCCACGAAAACAAACCATTCAACGAATTTCTAGTTACCCCATTGTCCATTGACGTTATCAAGTAATGACAAAATTTTTCGGCTTTTGGCACACCTCACATTTCTCGTTCTAAATTACTTTTGTCGTCTGTACTTTTTTGGCATCAACGGTTATCACAATGAAGGTGCATGTGTAAGTGATAGTCATCCATTGAATCATTGCAACTTGGCATCATTCCAATGAAACCATCAAAGCTTAGATCGTCTTTTCTCTCCCGAGCTGTAGCGACTTGAAACTTATGCCGTTCTTTAATATTTGTGCCAAGATAATTTAATTTGATGACACCGTCATACACACGGGTCTACCAGGAACGTGAATTTCAGTCAGCATTTTTGGTTTTTCTTCGAGCTGAAAAACAAAACAAACTCACGCGTAAAAAGGGAGTTTGGAGCAAGGAGCCTTCCAAAAGCCTCCCAAAGATATTCACAGTATTCGCAGTACTGCTAAATCTCTAGAGATTACCCTCTACCTGCACCGCACAGAAACTTCGAGCTATTCGAAAGGCCAAATGATAAACGGCATGCATTTGAATGCTAGCCTCAAAATCTGATGGGGCCTTTTAATTCATGCTTAAACTTTGGCTACCTTGTAACAGTTGTCTAATGATCTCTTGTCCCTTTTACCGATATGCCTGGCTTTTATGTACTGTTTTGAGACCGTGAAAAGGGCTAATATTCGAAACTTATAATATCATAAACATAAGAAGGAATCCAGTTTCAGTCAAGAAAGAAACTACTTACAGCCTTACTCGCAGGATAGAAAAGCCTGCTCATGGATGAAGAGTATGTGAATTTATTTATGTTGGCAGCTTACGATAGATAAACTGACAAGTAAAAATTTCTGAAATCGAAGCTAATGCCCCATTCAGATTGGCACGCTAAACAAGCTTAAACTAAACCAGGTTATCGAATGGAGCCTTCTAATTGGTCAGCCCAACAAATCGAATTCGTTTGATTGGTTGAAATCTAACCTCGCTTAGATAAAGCTGGTTTAGCTTGCCAATGTGAATAGGGTATAATTCAAGACAACCAGCTACAGCATAGGGCTAACATTTTTCAAATCTTTAGAAAGGTAGGAGTAAAATTGTATCACATTTTTATATGAAAGAAACTTTAGGTGACTTGAAAGGAACTTTAGGTAATTTGCTGTAAATCTGCCGTGGCAATTTTTCGATATCTTGATTATTTTCCAAAAAGTAGATTTTTGATTCTATATCTTGAAACTCATCGAAAATTAAAATCACTCTTATTTTAAATTACTTAAGGAAAATTGACACAATCTTCAAGAAGCTATAGAGGGGTATCGCCCTGGTTGAGGGCAAACGCGTTTTGACCGATTTTAACTCTCTTGCGTTTGTTGCTTAATAACAGGCGTTTGGGCCTAGTTAAAACCAAAAAGTTTGCAAAAATATTTTGGTGACTCCATTTGCTTAACATTTCCTTGTTTGTGTTTCTTAAAACTCCGTCCACAAACAGAGGGAGAAGTGCACAAAGAAACTCAACTAAGATGTAACTTTAAGCATCCGCCATTTTTCCTTTCACATTTTGTTGCACAATTTTCTTTTTGCTTAGTTTCTTGACGTTGTTAAAACTTTCACAGCAAACAAATGGCCTCTTGCCAAGCTCCGCTTGTCCAGAATAAGTACTTAACGTAAATACAGAGATATGGCATCCGCTTCCGCCACGACGTGCTACTTTTTGAACCCCGTCTGATTGGCCTAAAGTCGCCCTGGTTGAGGGTACTGTGGTATCTTCCGGTTCTTGAACGAAATCTGCATTGTCAACGCATGACAGGCGACTACTATTTGCTGTAAAAGGACATATTATGGGACAAAAAAAGGTTTGTTCTATCAGTGGACTGCAAACACTATCTTTTTAAAACATAAATTGATTTACCGTAAAAGCTCTATTAAGCCCCCCCTCTCTATTAAGCCCCCTTCTCTAATAAGCCCCTCCCCTCTGAGTCAAAATTTGAAATAAGCCCCCCCTCTCTATTAAGCCCCCCCCCACTTATACAAAATTCTAGATGTTACCAAATGTTTTCCATTTATTTAGCTGCACAACCTTGCGTGTTAATTTTAGTATGGTTTGGGATAAAAACTGTGTCGAATTTATGTATTTGAGCCGTAAAATTGTATGTTGATTCCGCAAAATTTGGGTTGAAAGAACTAAAAAGCTATCAAATATATCCTTGTCCTTTGATTTTGTATATAAGCCCCCCCTCTCTAATAAGCCCCCCTCTCTATTAAGCCCCCCTCTGGAAGGTCCGAAATTAAATAAGCCCCCCGGGGGCTTAATAGAGCTTTTACGGTAAGCATCGTTCAGTTCACCGAAGGAGGAAAACTTGATGTCAGCTTACTTGAAAAGACTTTGAACGAAAGCGACAACAAAGGTCAGTATTTAGGATAACGAAACACAGCAAGCACAATCAGAAAACATTTGATAACAACAAAAACTCTTTAATCGTTGATATGGCGCTAATTTTCGCATCAAGTTATCTTAAATTTACCTGAAACCATAAGAAAATTTGGGTACCCTCAACCAGGGCGACGTTGGAAATTTAGGCCTTCTCAACCACTCTGTTCTCGAGTAGCTCGCTCTTAAAGACAGCATCACCAATGACAAATATATTCTATATCAACAACAGTGAAGAGTTTACGAAGGTGTTCATGGCAAGTTTCGTTCTGAAAATTTTTTCGTTCAGCAGGAATATTCGACCAACGTGAAATACCCTCAATCAGGGCGACACCCCTCTAGTTCATGAAAGGTGTACGAAATGGTAGCAAGCAGAAATCTGTAGCTATTCTGGTTTAGGACTTATGCAGCTATCTTTTTATTGGCATGCCCCCCCCCCCACTCCGGGATAGGCGGGGCCGATGCGGGGTCATTCACGTTTTTCTCTTGTGAAAGCGAACGATGCCCCCGCCCATCGGGGCAATATTCATTTGCGAACGGGAGACGATAGCTCACATTTGACCCCGCCCAAAATAATAAAATGGTAGCTGCATTAGAAATTTGATGACGTCAAAGCCTCAAAATTGATAAATCCCGCCATTTTGAAAATAATGAAGATATGAAAAATTGCCACGGCAGATTTACAGAAAATTACACAAAGTCCTTTTCCTGCAACTTAATTCAAAGAAAAGTGTGATAGAATTTTACAACCAACCCCTCCAAGACATGAGCCGTGTGCTAAATGCTATTGCAATACTGCATACTCAAGAAATGGTAAAAGGAAACAGCACTTGCCAAATGTCAATTATTATGCACAAATGATACAATTTTCTAAAATTCTTACAAAAAAACTGAGATGCAAGATCTATGCTTAGCACAGAAGACAATTACCCTGGCTGCATGGCAAATTTTTTATTCCAGTGTTGAATTATTGAGCAGAGCTGGAATCCTTAATTGACACATGGGACTTTCAAAGGCATTGGCTCTCTATATCGAATAATTTCAGCGCTGAAACTGAGCGCACAACTTGAAGCATGAATTCACTTCTATTTCTCTAATAGACATCTCGGCTATTCTAAAAAAGAATCTACATTGAACGATATCTTTAGACATTTAAGAGAATCTTTGAATGTGCACAATAGTGATAGAAGCTCTAACGCCATTCATTCGATTCTGACCTCTCTTATAAAAATACAAAAAAAAATATCGCTCGATCCAGACTCCTTCGTAGAATAGCTTAAAGGTTTACTATAAGGGAAAGATCGCTCAACGATGGGCAGATTTGGGCTTGCCCCTTTAAAGCAATAATTATGGATCTGTCATCTTGAATTTGAATTTATCTCGTTTTTGGATTTGTCTGAACTTGCTACAAGTCTCATCCTCTGATCTCGCGAGAAAAGTGCTTTCCTCGGGAGATCAGAATCTCCCTTCTTTCGAGAGATCAGAGGATGAGACTTGCACCAAGTCCAGGATTTTTCTTGAATAATTTGAAATGACTGAATGGCGACATACAAATGATAATCGTTGCAAAACCTGTTCTTCGATTTTCGGGGAAATTACGGTTCCTTTCCAACACTTCAATGTCTTTTTATGAGTTGTTATAAATTAATGAAAAGGAGAATAGGAGCTCATGCGGCCATGGCTTTGCTCGAGTCTCGCCAACAATCATCCTTTGGCATTATCATAGGAATAAGAGCTCTGTATACTTACATTTTCATTGTCAAAGTCCCATACCCTCAATCCACCATCCGATGCCACTGTAAATAAGAGGGTGTGCTTTTCATCAACTGGATTGCTTATTGATTTCAATGATTTCACTCTAAGAAGAATGAAATTTCTTCAGCAAATGCATTGAAATAAAATGTCTCTCTCCATCAAATAAAGCTTCCGAAAAATGACAACTTTATAAAATGGTGGCCATGATGAATATGATGAAAATGTATCCACAGAGTAGACTGATTCCACGAGTTTCAGTTTTTTGAATTGAACTAAATGTTAAGTTGACTGGCTGATCTTTTCGCTATTCTAAAAAGCGCATGGATCGAGCGCAATTTTTATACATGTTCATACGCGAAGTTCGATCAAGTGGCGTTTGAGCTGCTATCACTATTGTGCACACTCGAAAATTTTACAAAATGTAGCAAAATATCGTTCGATTCAGACTCTTTTCAAAATAGCTAAAAGGTCTATCCGGAATTCGAATTTTCGAAGCGAAGCAATGTTTGCAGCGACATTTCAAGCAACGTTCGACTTTTCTTTCGAGGTTCAAAGGATAGAAGACGTTCTATTTTTCTACAGATTTTAGTCCGTGTTTACGATTTGTCTGGTTGTGAGTCCTTATATGAGAGAAATGAAAAGATCAGATTAAAAACACTGAACGAATACAAGTAATTACGTCATCAGTTTATCCATAGAGCATACTTTGCAACATTTTTAGAAAACATGTCCTTGGCATTGGATACGTTGAAATTGCAAATAGTGCGAAATTGAAAAGAGAAGTGGAAAAGTTATCGGAAATGATGTTCTAAACAATAGTGTGAATGGGGTGATTACGCAGTGGAATATCCTCCATTCCTTCAGAAGCTGCAAAAAATCCACCTATCACAGTCCGTGAGCACAAAGACCAAACTGAGACTCGATATCTAAGTTCGTTATATGCATGCATTTGTAAAATTTCTTAGTAAGTCTGACGATGACGTGAGTGGAATAGGATAATAAAGATTGAGATCCTATCAAAGACAAAACCACCTTCGCATTAAAAGAACTAAAAATTCTCATTAAAAAATGTCCTGTGACTCCAGGCCGCAATAAAATGACTAAAGAAATTTGAGATCTATCAGACTTCAGCCCTGTCGCCAACTTTGTAGCTTCGTGTTTCAGCGATAGGTCTCTTGGGTCAGTAAACCTATGCGTGTGCACCACAAGATATTAAAAGTAGCAAACCTTATATCATGAGCTTTAAATGTCTGTAGTTGCTTTTCGTTTTTGATATCATATACGATGACTTCGTCTAGTTCTCCACCAAGTAACAGAATATTCTCCTGTGTAAAAATCAAATAAATAAGCAAAATTGATGAGCAAAGAGTCTCTAGACCCACATTGCTGGCCCAATAAAGTTTGCTTTAAAGTTAAAGACGCAATTTCAAAGAAGCATTACAGCAGACAATTCAAATCCTCCAATATTTTGGTGTCCATTTGAGGATTTTGGTACATTTTCGAAATAAGCTTTGATTTTACACGAAAACTACCGGCAAAAAACTTGAAAACAGTTCAAGAACTGACAATCTCGAACAAAAGAAGAACAAGCGGCAGCTGTTTATTTCTATGTGTGTTGCTCTAACAGCAAAAGTTCTCATCTCCACGAGTTCAGGTAGATAATTCATTTGGTAAAGAATATTTAATAAATCGTATCGACATGTCGACCAAAAATTACGCTTTCGATAAACTTATTAATTGCTCATATTTCTTAAATCAATCCAAGTATCGTCCAACGAAATAATGTTGTTTTCGAAAATAAATCAAGGCAAACCTGCTTTTAATTAACAACTAAACATCAACCTATCTTGAGAATTCAAGTTACATACACATCAGGATGGTACAATATCTTAGTGGGTTTGATACAACGAATCAAGTGGCACTAATACTGCGCTGATAGGGAATGGGCTGATGCGATATATATCTGGGATAAAGGATTTTCATTAATACGATTGAAGTTATCAGGCTGTATCATGTCACGGTTGCGATATGAAACTTACCGACAAGAAATTCATTGCTAGAATAGGCTTTTGACAATCAATCACACAAGTTTCACTTGCATCCTATGAATAATATAGTAGATTGGTAAGATTAATAACCAAGATGTAATCAGTATCTATCTGTTCGATAGAAAACAGTGTGTGCCATTGTAGCGGGGTATCGGCCATCAACAGCCAATTGAATCTGGGTCATGGTAAAACAGATATCTCTTTATGAGATACGGCAAATCATAAAAAACTACACTTTAGCTACAAAAATGGTACATTATGAAAATTTTCTATTCTGTAGATTATAGCTATTTTTTCTTTTTTTGACTGACAAACGTCAGAGCTTCTCCTGGGAGTATTCCTCCTCAAACATCTTTTTGGTTTCATGGCCTTAATAGAGTCACCAAAATCCTTGGAACTTCCTGAGCTTACATAAGTAACATTGATCTACTTTCAGAGCGTAGGGCAATTGTCTACCTGGTAATGCATTCCAAATGCGACTGCAATGGACCTTACCATGTGGAAGGTTCCTCATACCAGGCCGCACCACGTGAGTTTAATCTTATGATTAGATTTAACGTAAGCCCTCTGAAAACAAAATTACATCCTGCTTCTCCATGAGAACTTTATTCTGTCAACAACGGTAATTTCAAAACAAACTACTAAAAATATCTCCTCAAGCTTGCCTTTCTGTTATGCAAGTAATGTTTCTTTACATAATAAACTGCAATACCACAAGGATTTTCGTACACTGACTGCATGCATTGAAAACAATGAGAAAGACAAGAAAAAATTCTTTGTCATTTTTGATTTCTTCAGGAACCTTGCAACCAAGTGATCAAAGTAGCAAATCACATAACCTTTGAAACCTACATCCGTAATTGTTTGGCTGCAAACTACCATAAGTGGTAGCTTCGTTTTCCGCTTGTATATCAAAATTTCCCTGTTATACTAGTCTTTATCTTTTCATGTTGTTTTCGTGTTGTTTTCGTTTCCGTTTCATGTAATTGCCATGGGGTAATAATGCCATTTTGCCCCTCATGGTATCGTTGCTGTAGTGTTATATAGGAATTAGAAAAACAGTAGGGTCTATAATGTACTGCAAACTTTATATCAATACGAAAACAACAAGTAAATCAAAGCTGCTTTCACAAGTCACTTCTCGCTTCAACTGAGAAACAACAAGTCACTTCGCTTCTTCGCTTTAACAGCAATTAAGAGAGGCATACCGAAATTTTATACACTGTTGCTTTACAACCAGATGACACAACATAGCTGTCTCCACTTGGTGACCAGATAACCAATTCCCCAACTGCAAAGGAGAATCGACATTTTGTAAGAATAATTTGTCATTATCAAGGCATGCAATAGCAACGTCTTGCATAAGAAAATAAATACAAATCTTCCTACTAGAAGCTACGAGTAAAAGGTTTGAGAGAAAGCCAAGCTGACGTATGAACTGCGATGGAAAATTAATGATCAAAGATGCCGTGTGAGTCAGAAAAAATCTCTACTTCTAAAAATTCGTAGTTCCAAGAGTACTTCACAGGTTTGAATGATTCCAACTCCAGTTGAAAGCCGAAAGTTTTCTTGCTGTCTTACCAGCACTAAATGTATCGGTAAATTTAACTTAAGAAAAATTTCATGATTGCAAAGTGGCTGAAAAAAGGGCCTAAAACATTGATCAAATTGTGTGGACTCTCCGTACACAAAACAATACGCAATCGGTGTTTCACTCTCTCAAGAGCTATACGACATCAATTTTCAAACAAATACTAAAGATTTCCAGTCACATGGTAATAAATGTGCAGTGGATAGCTTTCATCAATGAACAATCGCATTTTCTTTATTGATCTGTGCCAGGAGTCTTTTTATGATATGATCAATGTTTAAGGCCATTTCTCAGTCATTTTGCAACCATGAAATTTTTGTAAAGTTCAATTTACCTATATTTCTAGTGCTCATAAGACAACGAGAAAAATTACAAAAACATTATGATCTGTCAGCTTTAAATTAAGATTTCAATCATTCAAATCTGTGAAGCACTCTTAGTGCTATAAATTTTCAAAAGTGGGAACTTTATTCTGGCTCACCAGGTCGATTTCTTTGCATGAGCTGCGAGGCTTGAAAAGCTTAAGGC
Source organism: Aurelia sp. 3 sensu Dawson et al. (2005) (assembly GCA_964020215.1). NCBI lineage: Eukaryota > Metazoa > Cnidaria > Scyphozoa > Semaeostomeae > Ulmaridae > Aurelia > Aurelia sp. 3 sensu Dawson et al. (2005). Next base: position 14,211,754 of record OZ026581.1, read on the forward strand.
CTCATGAACGAAATTAATGCTTTGCGAGGGAATGTAGGGGTCGCTACGGAGCAGAAACCTCTGGCCCGAGAAGGTTCTTTCAATAATCTCTAAATGGGTACACAAAGCAAAAATATTGTTCACTAATTATTTCACTTCTGCATCCAAAGCAAATATATAGGTATCTGGCACATTTTAAATATCTTAAAACACCCCTGGTATTAATGCAATTTACGGTATTCGGTTGCTAGGAACTTTTCAATGCAAAAAAGCTACGAGTAACTCGAGTATAAATTCGATCTTGGAAGCTGTTTCATGTTTTATACAACAGAAAGATTAACCTTGGCACATGCATTTCAAGGAATTGTTCAATCCACAACATACCTAATTTAATGTTGGTCGTGTAAGCACTTCTCCCAGTGAGAAGATTCCAAGTACTGCAAATATAATCAAATGCAAATAAAATCAAAACAATCTTTCACTATTCAACCATCTAAAACCTGACTGCTAGAAAACATATTTCCTGCATTAAACGCTAAATACACCTTGTAAAACCGATACAGTAAAGCCCCGTAAACAACAACATAGCAAAATAAGAGTCTGCAGACTGATTTTGTGGAAAAAGACACCCAAAGATAAGAACCAAAAACAGACTGATTCATTTCAATGTTCTTGTGAGATGATACACTTAATTAAGACATTTCATCATATTTTGTAAACAAACTTCCAACTATTGATAACTGAACACCTCTAACAGTTTTCAGGGATATGCAAATTGTTTTATCAAGCTGTATGATATAAATTGCTTTGTCAACAACAAAACACCACCACAGCCTTCAGTATTGAAATGCTGTCATCCCACAATCAAGTTTATCAAACACATACTGTATAGCTATACATTCATCATAGTCATAATTGTCAAGTGTCCTTGCGATAAGAACCACACCCTGAAAATGCCATAAGTACCTTATTCATAAGAACCTAGTCAGTCTGTTTTTTTTTAGCAAAGTATGTTCTTGTCTGCGGGGTTTTACTGTACAGTTTAGAAAGCTTACTACCTTACATTCCACCTCGAAAAATCATAAGCTAAATCATGAAATCTCACCATCCTGATATCTTTACAATCACATCGCATGGTCGTATAATCCTTGCTATATGGTTTCTAACTACAGTTACTAGCCATAGGTATGAGGCTCTGTGCACAGTGATACGCTTTGCGTGCTTTCCGTCCAAACACTCTTTTTGGGAAAGCAAGACAGATCCGTCACGGGGGGCTTTCACAGAAAACTTCATGTTATGTTATAAGTTACAATCTTGAAAAGGTATTTTATTGTCACTTCTTACATCAAAAGTAGAAGTCTCTTCTACTTGCAACGAAACAGGCTTGTGACATCTTAAAGATATTTCAAAAATTCGCCACCCAATGTGGGCATACAGCGAGATCATAGTTTTGCTAAAAGCTATTACCTAGCGTTGCAAGCAAATTTTACGCCGAACGTTCAACGCTGCAATAACCTTATGGGAAATAAGATTTTTCATAATTTTACCTGAGGAATTCACGTGGCGTGGCTTATTGCAGAACCCGAGCATGAGACCCTTGATTGGCCCTCATTTCTAGAACGTCTAGCTTTCTCTAAAGCTATAGCTACCAGAATGAATGGTGGCACTTCCAATAAGAACGCAATGCGAATCGCGACTTAAAGTTTAATGTGCAAAGTGGGAGAAAAGCTGTGCAAACAAAAAATCTATGATCAATCAACAACGTTACAGCTCTTTGGATATGTTTGGCTAGCTGCAATATATTTAAATATGGCAAATAAATGCCACACTCTCTTTGCAGTGTATTTTGAGGCACGTGTCTCTGAATAACAGCCTCTAGAGGAAATATGTTAACCCAATACTAGGACCGCTTAAATAGGAATTAAAAATTATCCGATTTGGAAGCAAATAAATGCTTTCATCGAGAAATTCAGCACTTATCTCTATGACAAACAACTTGATAAGGACATTATTTGAGATGCAAAGAACGTAGCCAATCTCTGGGAAATGGTGCAAAGAAAAGAATTTCAGCGATTACATGCTATTAATGAAAATTCAACAACCTGTTTCTATAAAGTGCGAGTTTTACAGAAACATCGAAGACATCCTTGAAGTAACCACAAAATTACTAATGAAAGGATAACATGGAGATAGCAAAAACAAAAAATATACCATATTCAGATTCAAAAAGTTCAACTTACTCCTGTGACGAGCTAATTTAACACAAACGTCTTTGGAGAGAAACGTCTTTGGAGAGATTATACAAATAACTGAGTGTTAAGTCACAAGAAAATGGAGCTGAAAGAAGGAGGAAAAAGTCGTGTGAAGAGGTTCAAAGTCTGCATAGCATGGGTTTACGTTGTGGCAACAATATCTGCAACAAATGCATCTATTTTACCTCAAACTGCAAAGAATGATTCAAGCATTTTAAATCCGATTCAAAATGTACTCGAAGCGATACTAAACAATGACGTGATGGCAGTTAAACCTCTGCTATTAAAAGCTTATCCAGATATCTATAGTATAGCAGCAGTGATATTCAACGAGACATCTGCTAATACAAACATAACTGCCGAGCGATCAATTTGTCACAGAATCGATGAATATTTCACAAGATTACAATGTCCAAGGCTCGTAGAAATTGGTCACCCAGAATGCCTTTATTACCCAGCCTTATTGCAAGGCAAAAATGAAATTATACGTGGATGGTGTTACGATATTGATACAAGTTTGATACCTAAGCCAGGAGGGAATCAAGAAATAAAAGATTTGAGAAACGATTTTGAAAACAGTCTCAAGGCCTCACCACCATCTCTACAACCAGAACCATCATCAGTTCAATCATCTGTGCTACCACCAGTGCTACCGCCAGTACCACCGCCAGTCCCATCACCAGCTCCATTATCATCAACATCAACACCAACAATAGCAAAACAGACAAAACCATCATCAGTAGCACCATCCACTCTACCGATGGTACGGTCACCTTTACTACCGCAAGCAACACCATCAGCACCACCACCAGTGGAAACGACGTTAAAACCAATGTCAACAATACAACCAACTGCACCATCTGCATCACCACCTTCTCTCTCACCAGTACCACCACCAGTGCCAGCATCATCACAATCAACAGCAGCAACACAGCTAATACTAACATTAGCATCACCATTAACTCCAGCACCAGTTCCACCCTCTGTGCCATCACCAGTTCAATCATCTGTGTCATCACCAGTTCCACCACCACTACTACCATCTCTGCCACCACCAATTTCACCACCAGTTCCATCTTCTGTGCAGCCACCAGTACCACCATCAGCTCCATCATTTGTGCAACCACCAGTTCCATCAACAGTTTTACTATCAGTTCCACCACCTGTGTCATCAACATCTCCACCACCAGTTCCACCCTCCGTGCCCTCACCAGTTCAATCCTCTGTGTCATCACCAGTTCCACCACCACTACTACCATCTCTGCCACCACCAGTACCACCACCAGTTCCACTATCTGTGCCACCACCAGTTACACCGCCACTACCACCATCTGTGCAACCACCAATTTCACCACCAGTTCCACCTTCTGTGCAGCCACCAGTACCACCACCAGTTCTATCATTTGTGCAACCACCAGTTCCATCAACATTTCTACTATCAATTCCACCACCTGTGCCATCAACAGCTCCACCACCAGTTCCACCCTCTGTGCCATCACGAGTTCAATCCTCTGTACCACCTTCAGTTCCACCACCACTAACACCATCTCTGCCACCACCAGTACCACCACCAGTTCCACCATCTGTGCCACCACCAGTTCCACCGCCACTACCACCATCTGTGCAACCACCAATTTCACCACCAGTTCCACCTTCTGTGCAGCCACCAATACCACCACCAGTTCCACCCCCTGTGCCACCATCAGTTTCACCACCACTACCACCACCTGTGCCACCACCAGTACCACCACCAGTACCACCACCAGTTCCACCCTCTGTGCCATCACCAGTTCGATCCTCTGTGCCATCACAAGTTCCACCACCACTACCACCATATGTGCAACCACCAATTCCACCACCAGTTCCACCTTCTGTGCAACCACCAATTCCACCACCAGTTCCACCCTCTGTGCAGCCACCAATTCCACCAACAGTTCCACCTTCTGTGCAACCACCAATTCCACCGCCAGTTCCACCTTCTGTGCAACCACCAATTCCACCACCAGTACCACCACCAGTTCCACCAACACTTCCACTATCTGTGCATCCACCAATTCCACCACCAGTTCCACCTTCCATGCGACCATCTGTGCAGCCACCAGTCCCACCACCAAATCCACCATCTGTGCAACCACCAATTCCACCACCAGTGCCACAACCTGTACCACCACCAGTAGAACCGCCTAAACCACCACCAGTTGAGCCTCCTGTTCCTAAACCACCAGTTCTTCCTCCACCTCCACCAACAGTGCTACCGCCACGACCAACTAGAATCCCTCCTGGTCCACCACCCTTGGCTAACTTCTTTTTCCTAGCAATAAATGTTATTGCTAAAGCAGTCACCGTATCTCGCGAAAAGGAATGTAGAAAGTATGATGGCGTATTTGATAAAGCAACATATATTTGTAAGCTGCCTCACAATGGTAAAAAGCAGAGCCAATTCACCACTTCTAGACCAATGATGAAGCAGCTAAGCACCACAGATCGAATGGTTCAAGAGCCGATTCATTTTGATATCATTGCAAAGATCAATATTTCTAGGCATTCTTGCAGCATGATTTTCCTTCTGGTACTCATCTTCTCCTACTTCAAAATCAAGCCCGATTTTAACATAATGGATAGAAACATCATTTGTCTTTCTGTATTCCTTTCATTGTCTCATCTATTGCAGTTGACTACCGTTTTTCTTAGCAAAGATCACACTTACTGTAAACTAAGCGCAGTATTTTTACATTGGTTCTTATTGCTGAGTTTTTCTTGGATTGCAACTATGTCATTCGATCTTTACAGAACCTTTAAGGCCATACAGCCAATAACATCCCACACAAAGAAACAGCGCTTTAAGTTTTACTGTATCGTCGCTACTTTGCCTGCTACCATCATTGTCTTGATATGTGTGGTCATAGGGATTCCACACGAAGACTACTCTGGTTATGGTTACCAAGGAAGATGCTTTATTGCGAAATTCTGGGCAAATCTTTTCGCGTTTACTCTACCTGTGACACTAATCCTACTTGGTAGTATCATTCTCACTACATTGACCATTTTGAAGCTTCGCTTGCAAGAAAAGAAAAGCAAACAGATTTTCTCAAATAGCAATAGTCAAGCACCTGCACGTAAGAAGTTGATCATAACTGTCCTCACACTAAAGCTATCAGTGTTATTCGGCTTTGGATGGGTAATTGGGTTCATCAACGGATTTCTGCTAAATGTTTCATTGCAGATCATCTTCAACATCATATTATCCTTCCAAGGAACATTTATATACCTTGCATTCGGATGTCATAAACCAATTCTCTACTTCTGTATCAAAAAGCTCAATAAATCTAGGTACAAAGCTCGAGGCACCGAAGACATCAGGAGCCAAAAGGCGAGGAGCAACACTGCAGAGTCACGTCTTTGAAGAACTTTGCTCTTAGTTTAAAAAATGATTGAAAAGAAACAGCGTCAGTCAAATGTACCTAATAACTTACTTGTGCTTCTTTCCTGCGAGAAAAGCTTGTAGTCCTCAGAGTAAGCTACACATAGAAGACAATCAGCTCGGCTGCGGAAATAAGCGCAAGAAAGCTCTTCGATGAGAAGAGCAACTACGGGCCTCAATAGATAAAAAACTCATCTCACTATGCCAGGACGGATGTTATTGCCGAGATCCTATTCTCGTCGTGAAACCCTTGCCGAAACAAGATTGCTGTTAAACGAGATCTTTTCCTTGCCTTTCCAGCTGAACGGGATTTTCATAGGTGAAATCCATCCAATGGCCTGGGGGGGGGGGTAACTACCATATATGAAGGTGCGGGGTGTGCCATTTTTTGGGGTGCCTTTTTTCCAGCAGAAAATAAATTTTGGGGTATCATTTTTGGTAAAATAACAAGTAGCCATAAATTTTGGGGTGTCATTTTAGAAAAATAACTCTTTAGGGTATTGATTTTGATCAAATTTCACTTACTTTGTTAAAATTTTGGATGGCTGTCACAATTTTAGGGTATACATTTTCAATGGCCAGTAAATTTTGGGGTATCGTTTTCGCGAAAATTTATAAATTTTAGGGTGCAATTTCAGACGTCAAATGGCACACCCCCGTCACCCGCCTATTGATTTTACCCCCCCCCCCGGGTCCAATGATCTATCGGATCCTCTTTTCCGGGACATTTCTGCTCATATAATCACACCCACATATCACCTCGTCAATGAGGGACAATTTTCAGTTTACTGTGCACGTGCCATTGAAAGTTACACGTGTCGGATATTCGCCTCATCTAGTCGGGGGACTTGCTCTGTATAGATGAGATGTTGGCATCGAAACCGGGCATATTTCATCAAGGCAAAACAGCATCTTTCTCGCAGATAATCAGGCCTTAAAATTCTAGCTTTCATATGCTTGTAAAAAAATTGAAGAAAAAAAAGAAGGACTAATATTACCGGACTGTCTTGTCTTTAGAAACTGACAGCGCCAACCGCCCCGTTGGATGTATTGATATGGCGTTAACAGCATCTCTAGAAAATTGGTTTTTATGATAAAGCACAACGATTACTTACATTGACAAATATACGGTGAAAACAAATTGACTTGAAAACGAAAATGAGGAGTACATTGGCTGCCATATAGGCCTACATGTGGATTGCAAGGTCTAGTCTCTCTTAGTCCGAACAGTCAGGTAAATGCGAACATTCTCAGGATTTGTTAGGCCCGGGTGGAGAGGGGCTTACTTTAAGTACTCCATAGTACAAGATGGAGTCACCGATGTATACTGATGCAAAATTGATGTACAATCTGCCCTGCTATTACCTGACTGAATTTCAAAAACGAGGCAATACAGAATCCCGCTACTCCTATTGGTTAATCGCACTTTTCCCGCAGATTTCTCATAGCCTTGTATAATATGATACAAGGACGCGTTTTTGTCGCCACAGCAACTGCTTTAGGCCTGTGAAGTTTACAAGTGACTCAAACGATATGACAGCAACAAAATGTTTTCGACTAACTGATACAAGTCAAAATTAGAACCTATCAAGTAATAAAACTCATACTAACCGGTTTTGTCGTTGTACAGGAAAATACAAAGCACTCAGTCTTAATGCACAGACCTCGCAAGCTCGGTCTGTACTTTTAAGACCTCAGTCTTTATATTTTCCTGCACAACACAAAACCGGTTAGTATGCGCATAATAAAGACCTAATTACAGTAGTTACTAAATACATAAGTAAATAAATAAACAGACCCTTCAAAATACGTTAATGAAAGAGAAAATTAAAATTTGGACGGAAACTGATACATGCTGCCATAGTGGCATCATTGTAAAGACTGATTTTCATAATTTTTGCTTGAAAGCAAAATGTGCTTGATCTTTTTGCCCCATTGCTAAGGTTGTTCCAAATAGGAGCTCTTCTAAATTCAAATCTTTTCTGTCCTGAAGATGTTTTGAACAGAGGAATACGTAGATCAGTATGGGAATTGCGTAGCATCCTACCTTGAGTATCAGACAGCCTATGAAATAGCCCTTTTATAATCGGGAGCCTCATTGTGGAGAGCCTTGCAAACAACCTTCGCAGTTTCTGACTTTTGCAGCTTTAATGAAATTATTGCACTGGTCAGTGATTTATGGGCATGCTTCACAAATTCTTCAGAATTTATAGGTGGTACTACTACGCTCAGAACTGCAACACCATGCACCTTGGAAACCTTCGTTACTCCCTTCCCCATTCCCAGGCTATTAGGACTTGAAGTGACTCCATTTAATTGTATTATATAGTAAAGTCCCGCCTTTAAGAAACTCGTTACACAAAGACAGCTTGATTGGTTTCCTATGTTATGATATACTTCTTTAAAACAGGGTGTGTATACCATGGTATAAGAAACACTTTTATACTCCAAACAGCTGTCAAAATTGTCAAGGAAAACATTTTTGAAATATGCACTGTTGTGCGAGGATCTAATGGTTTGGGCCAGTACTGAAGGATTCTTGAAATTATAACAATTTGAGCATGAAACTTTCATTCTTATTGTCTCTAGAGAATTGAGACCTATCGGGGACATATTCAAATATACGCCTTATAATATTGCAATGTACCATTGTATAAGAGACCAAACATGAATCAGCCTGGATAGTTTCTTGTAAAGAGGTATTTTGGTCAGCGATATCAAGCCTGAGTTTCTTATAATGCAGTTTCTTAAAGGCGGGACTTTACTGTATGTTACCGCTTGGTTATTTAGAATCCCTATCCTTTGTGAGACATACGAAAAAGATTACAAATCGGTCAGTGGTAGGTCAAACTGCAATACGGGTAGGTTTAGCATAAGGATCTCCCTCATATGAACTTATAGCCTTAGATTTAGGCCCTCGATGGAAGAATTTACTTAGGCCTGCGTCGCAAGGAATCTTTAAGTGCGTCAGAGAGGCATTGGACATATTGCGTATAAACCTCTGTTCCGTCTCTTTAGTTTGGTAGGATTAGGGACTTGCCCTACCTAGGCTATTTTATTGCTAGGTCACTGTCACCCTGTTGCCTTATTCGGATATTTTGCTAATTATCAGGGGCGGATCCAGCCCAAAAGTTGACAGTCGCCAGCACGAGCGCGAAGCGCGAGTTTGGATTTGGGCGTAGCAGCGAGCGCGAAGCGCGAGGAAGTCGGGGGTCCGGGGGCGGAGCCCCCGGAAAAATTTTTGGGGGCCACGCCCTTAGAACTGCCGGAAAACGCCCTATTTAGTGGTTTATCTGTCCATTTATGAGAACGAGAAATCACCCTTTTGGAAAAAAAAACCACTCAAATTAAATGAAAAACTAAAATTGAAAGTTTCCTTCGTATTACCTCTCTAGGAACTTAAACAAAATTGAAACCATCAGCAGTAGAATAGGGAAGTCAATCCAACTACTGAATAATACTGAAAACAAAACTGTCCTGTAAACTTGTAACTGGTATTGCACGAAACTTTCATTGAGTTGTTTTATTGTTTGATGCAGTACTTTGTTTTGATATACTTCGGGAGTAAGTTTCATTCCTTACTTTCGAATTATATCTGACGATTTGTTGTGACCAATATCAGACAAAATATTTCGCGAATGTTCCCATTTCTCGACACTTTTCTTCATTTCATTTACATATTGCATCAATAAACTTTGGTAGCAAATTTAATTCTCCTCTTTCGAATCTGATCTGATGATGTGCTATGACCAGTATCAGAAGAAAGTATTTCGCAAATGAGTCCGTTAATAATCAAAGAAATAAGCATTGGTTTAGTGTTATGGTCACGTAGCTTAGATTGGTGTTCAATCGTCTTGTTTGTATCATTAATTTGTTATTCTGAAGAACCCAACGGACGAGTGTGCGACTAAACGCATCTTTGGTCATTCAATGTTGCTGTTTATTACAACATTCTGATTAATTCGTTCTCTTGCAAGATTCAACAGTTTTCTCCCTAGTTACAGGTTTATTTTGGTTTTTTTCTTGTGCAGGAGTTAACAGCTCTCAGATTCTGTATCACAAGGCTTAATTTAAGGTGCAGCGATGACCTATTTGTTCCGTGATAAATTGAAAATGTGCAGTGGTGAAATGAATATGATGCAGTGATGAATTTGTTTGGCATCTTAGCGTGAAATACTACTGTTTTTGGGTGTATTCAAAACAAGAATGAAACACTAATTCCTTTCAGTGCAAGTCAGCTTGGCATTCCCTTTCTACAGGAAATCTTTGTCTCTCTTATTGAAACTAAATCACCTCCTGTTAGTTTCTCCAAACAGAAAGTTGGAAAAATATACAATGCAGGTGTTATTTTGTAGCACACTGAAAATAGTGCCAAAACCAGCTTGGAAGACAAGTCAGAAATTGGAACTAAAAAGCCTGTCCAAATATTTTGGGAAACTAGCAGCATGCCAAACTGCCTTGAAAAAAGGGAAGCTCAGTGCATTCTAGCTATTTTACAAGTCATATCTACAAACAATTTCTGGGGGAGCATGCCCATGTACCCCCTTTATTTACGAATCTCTTTCATGTGGGGAACAACCCCTGCGCAACCCAACAATGGTGCTCTGCAATTGATGAATTATGCTGTCCAGTGTTTGAAACATCTTACAGTACCTTCAATATGGTCTCTGTTTACAGAACACTTTTCCAACATATTAAACTTCCACAAACCTTTTGACTCAGAAACTCCAGTTTACACTGTTTTGTACAGTGATGGCAATCCCTTAAATTTATGCACTGCTGTGTTGCATATTATTTGTTTTAAGAAATAATACCATGCTTATTATTTGTGGATGTAAACATGAATCTGTATGATGGATGTCAAGTATTTAAAGATAAAATAAAATACTTGTAATGGAAAACATATCAGGATATTGTCTATTGGGTGAACAAGACAAGGGTAACAGCAAGAAGTGCTTTATAAGAATAATAATGATAATATTCATGGGCAAAATCTCTTTGAAACAAAGAAAATCAACTTAATATCAAAAGTCCAGCCAGTATAGGGTCTGATTTTGTGTAACCTACAGCATACATGTGAAATGTTAAATACACATATGACACTCAACTGTCAGATAAGAAGAAAGTTAAGACTTTACAAAGTATTTTGTAAGCTTTGAAAAACAAATATGAAGTAACTCTACCTTCACTGGATTATAATATAAGAAACCCATTGGAAACTTTTGGTAGCAAAAGCATTTTTGATTACTTTAGGAAGCTACCTACCAGCTCCAGACCAGTTTCTTATCAAAAAATTATTATTATTTACTATAACAATATAAATAACAATAATTATAACAATCATTGTTATTTAGTGCACACTCAATGTAAATTAGGCTTAAGACAAGTAATGGATATTGATCCAATTTAAATAAAAAAATGTTTTTGTCTTGTTTCCTCTGAAGTTGTATAAAGGGCCAGAAAACATGAACTGTACAAATGATTTTGTCATTCTACCACAAACTTGGATAACAATTTCACATATTTGCTTCTCACTTTTTTGGGTACATAATATGAATTGATATCATTTTTAGTTTTACCACTATGTGTTTCTAACCATGCATAAAGCTCATTCTTCTTGGAATAAATACTGTAGGGTCAAAACATGAATTATTGTGAATATAACCTACTCAAGAGTAAAAGGTTCAACAACATTGTGCTATTATGATCTTCTTGCATTTAGTTTTTAAAAATTTCTTTGCATTTCCAAAAAAACATAATACCAGACCAGAGGCACGGGGGGGGGGGGTTCTTCCATAGTAAAGGTACCTGGGATGTGCCGCCTGCAAGGGTATGCTTTTTCAAACCTTCTAGTCTAGCCAAGGGTATACTTTTTGCCAATTTTCGCCCGTTTAGTCTGGGCAAGGGTATACTTTTTGGCAATTTTGGTCAAAGAAATGTCAAACTTCAGTAATTCCTGTAAAGAAACCCAATTTTTTCAAATTTTGGTCCATAGAATGCAAAAATTTGGCAAGTTTTGCCTCGAAAATGCCAATTCATGGCACTTTGATGTAGAAATTAGTCTAGTCAAGGGTATCATTTTCAGAAAAATTGGTCTAGCCAACGGTGCTATTTTGAAACAGTGGGCGGCACACCCCTGCCCGAAATTTAGCCGAGAACCCCCCCCCCCCCGTGACCAGAGGTGTTGAAAGCTTTGGCCACATGTATATGTGGAAAAATGTCACAAAAAATATGAAAATCAAAAAGAGCCTAAAGTTTTTGGATGTGCTACCAGGCTACCCACTAATCACTATTAATAAATAATGCACAACAAGCAGAGACTATGCCAAAGAGAAATTTCTTATTGACGGTGCCTGTGTGTGGTAGCTTTGATTTTTCATTTCATAATTTGGTGACCCAACTTTGACTTTGTAAGAAAAACATCACCTTCCGCCACTAAACCAGAGCAGAGAACAGTTTGATTATGATCTTTTGAACCCATCTGCAGCTTTTGTCTCCATCAAATCTTTGTCTTTCTCAAGGATCTTCATGATGACAATTTCCAACTTATGAAGAAATTTAAGCTTAATATTTTGGCGCGAAGACATCAAGCTGTGGGAATTTCAAAGTGCCTAGGCCAAGACGATAAAATCCAAGCCCAAGGATCAAAGTGAGGCTGTGTTTTGAGCATTCCTTCTGGCGATTTTTGGCGACTGTGGTAGATCACATACATCGCCACGACCATCTCACAATCTTTCCACCATACATTTTGTATTGGATACCATTTATCATACTTCGCCTCTGCAGTCGCACAAACACAATGCTAAAAATTGGTTCCAAAATCGATTGTTTTTTTATGACCGCGCAGTTTTTAAAATATGCGTACAGTCGCACACTTGTTCTCTAATGTATGCGTAAAACTTGCTATTGTTTTGAAAGAAAGAGCTCCCAAATATAGAAAGCATTCAAACCAGAGGAAACAGAACGAGGCAATTCAAATATGGAACCTCCAAAAGTGATAAGTGATTGGTGATATGAGCAAGAACGATATGGGAATTGAAATATTGAATACGAATAAGTTTCAATAATTTAGGGCTGAACGAAGAAAATCAGAACAAATTTTGAATATCAGTGCCTGAATTTTCCTTCGCTGATGGCACACCATAAATCATCAGATGTTTAACGCAAAAAGAAGAAGCCTTTGGAAAGTTGACCGTCTTCCGTGCGTCTGTGGCGACTGTCTGGATCCGCCCCTGAATTATGATGTAGTATTTCACAGATTCCAGTACAGCATTGTCATCATCAATTAGTTTAAATCTAGACACTCATTTATGTACAAATAGAGAACATAGTTTTATGCTACAGAGAACAGTTATGGCTTCAAAAGGTTAGGTAAAGAAGAGACTTGTGAAAGCTCTCTTAGGTAGACTACGTTCGCTGTCAATTAACTGTCTACAGCTATCAGCGCTTGAGAAAGACTGTTGAATTATGACCGTACTTCAATTCGTATGTGACGTATTGCGGGTTCTCCAATATTATACCTAACCTTTGTAAAGAAGAAATGATGATATGAGAAGAAAATATACCGGGTGAGTCAGAAAAACTTCCCACTGTTGAAAACTCATAGCACCAAGGGTACTTCACAGATCTGAATAATTACACTTTTAGTTAGAAGCCGAAAGAATGGAGCATTTTTGCGATTTTTCTCGCTGTCTTGCCAGCACTAGAAGTATCCGTAAATGCAACCTCATAAAAATTTCGTGGTTGCAAAATGACTGCAAATGGGCCTAAAACACTGATCAAACTGTAAGGACTCATCTTACACAGATTTTAGAACAATGCGCAATGGGCGTTTTATCTCTGTCAAGATTTATAAGACATTAGTTTTCAAATAAAAGCCCAAGATTTTTAGTCCCATGGCACCAGGTGTGCAGTGGATATCCCTCTTCCATGAACAAATGCATTTTCTTTGTTGATCTGCGCGAAGAGTCCTTTATAATTTAATCAATTTTCTAGGCCCTTTTTCAGTCATTTAGCACCCAAGAAATTTTTAACAAGTAGAATTTACCAATATTTCTAGTGCTTGTATGACAGCAAGGAAATCACAAAAATGCTACGATCTTTTGGCTTTCAACTAGAAATCGAATCATATGAGCAATACTCTTGATGATATGAATTTTCCTGATACTCTTGTGGTTATCTCTATCATTCAAAAGTGAGAATTTTTCCTGGCTCACCCGGAAGAGCGTCATGCATTTATCTCTGGTCATCCTAGCCGAACTTATCACAAAACTAAGCTAAATGCTCAAGAAAAGGACTGCAGATCATTTTGTAGCAGGATCTTGCAGGATTTCTCATAGCACTGTACCGGTTCTACCAAAAAGTACTCTTGTTTGAAAAATCGTCAACATTCGATTGTCAAACTTAGCATAAAATTTTCTTTTTATCTCCTTCAATGATCCAGATATATTTGATGATGATATAAAAATGTTATTTTCATTGCTGAAAGGGCATGAAACAATGCATTAAAAGACCTTATTCTGAGTAAAGCTTTTTAAGAAATATCGCAAATAGTGCCAAAGAGGCATTATTCTAGGATTTTTCATCATGTTCAAGTCTACACTGAACAATCTGCGTTTCTTTCTGGTCTTTATGACCAACGTAGAAGCTTGATATTCAGCGAGAAATTAATTTGATAATCATGAATGATTTTGCAGCATACTTAAAAACCAGGCATCCCTGAAGAGAAGTAAAATTCACTAATTCTAAAATCAATCCCGGATCAGCCATGTCTGGAAAAAGATCTGGTTTTTGATCTACCTGCCAATAAAGAAATACGAGGATCTGCCTGATACTATGAGTTTGGTGTTTTCCAAACAGGAGTACTCTTTGGGACACCTAGTATGTAAGCTTTAAGTGAAGCTCCATTCTTTCCTTCAGAGCATGATTAAACATTGAATGGAGAGAATTGTTGTAGAAAAATTGGTAATTAATGAACATTCCATTCTTTACTGGTTCTGATCATCAAATGTGATAATTTTATCTCCTTTCCGCTCTATTTACGTTTACCAGTAGTGAAGAAACGATTGCAAGAAGTCTCAAACCACTCTTCACAAGATGACTTAAGACTGCCAGAAAGTTTTCACAAATCCACTTGGGGCCCGTTTGGGCATCGGTTCCCAAGCGATTTTAAATGTAACTCACTCTTGGTTCGCTGTTGTTAGTTTGTGTTTCGGTATCAATTACCATGCAATGATATTCGGATTCACCATCATTAAAAACTTTACTTCGAAACTTTCGAATAAAGCATGTTTACGCGTAACTAATTGATAATGTTTTTACATTTGGAATCTCTTTGACTGTTTAACCGTCTACATCACCTGGACTTGTCAAATATTTCAAACATGAAATGTCAAATAAATTGATATCAAGATTCATAAAAACATTGTTGCCGCTTGCTTCATTCTACTTTTTCACAAAGATGTCCATCAAGGAGATAAAGGACTATTGCAAGATTCAAGACTCCTTCACAAGGGCGAAAGCTTAGCTTCAAGCTGCCAGAGAGGATCAGCCCTCCCTAATCAGATCACTTCAAGCATTTTAAAGAACCCAATTGCCAGCCACTTACAATGATCCTTAGTTGCCTAAATTAAGCATGTACAGTAGCACTAAGAACAAGCATGTAAACAAATTTTCCAACTCTCAATTCCCTTCCTTAGCTTTCTATTGATTTTGAAGAAAAGGTAACAACCAAGTAAAACAGTCAATACTTTGTTTTCTTGTTGCTGGCGTTGTTCCTGCTATTTTGCTCTAACCCAGAATTTTCTATTATTTAAGATTTGGTACCTATGCTGAATGAATAGTGTGTACATACCGGGTCTCTCAAAAAAGAGCATAGCGCTCAAATCTTTGAAAAGGTGGGTGTAAAATTCTGTTACGTTTTTCTTTGAATTACAGTGCTTGAAAGGAACTTTGGGTAATTTGCTGTAAGTTTGCCGTGGCAATTCCTTGATACTTTAATTACTTTCAAAATGGCAGCATTTATCAATTTTGAGGCTGTGACGTCATCAAAATTTTAAATCCTTAACCAAAAGAGCTACAGATTTTTGCTTGCAACCATATTGTAGACCTTCATAAACTATGGTTTTCTTGAAGATTGTATCAATTTCCCTGAAGTAATTTAGGATTTACGATGATTTTAATTTCTTCAAACTTTTCGATGAATTTTTGAAAAAATAATCAAAATGCCGCCATTTTGAAAATAACCAAGATATCAAAAAATTGCCACGACAGATTTACGGCAAATTACCCAAAGTTTCTTTCAAGCGCTTCAATTCACAGAAAAATGTGATTCAATTTTACACCCACCGTTTTAAGGAGTTGAAAGATTTGAGCCCTATGCTTCAAAAAAGTACCCCTTTTGGCTGGAAATAGGAACGAAACGATGAGATAATATTACTCTCCGAGTGGACAGCTAAGTTTGTCACTGTTCAACTTAGACTCACACAACCTTGCATATAAAAATCTTCCACCAAACATCGGAGATATAAGCTTGCAAAGTCAAATTTTACGGTGCCCCTGAAAGCAGAAGGGCCTAGCCATGATTTGTATCATGCATATTTTCAACAACACCTGTAAACTATAACTTTCCTTTGAAAAGAATATAAATCTCGTATACATCGCCCTGATTTAACAAATATAATAGAAATGCGGAAAGGCCTGATTCACACTTGGTCGTTAGGGTCGTTAAGATCGTGCAGAAAGACCCAAAAGACAAAGGACCCAAAACCTTGCGCCTTGTCTTTTGGGTCTTTCTGCACGACCTCAACGACCCAAATGACCCAGTGTGAATCAGGCTCAAGAATGATAAAGTCGTGCCACATCTCCAAAATTAACGTGCATGTGCTCTTTTCTTTTTCTTTGACACTTGAGATAGAATGCAATGCACAGATTGATTCCTCAAAGGAATAATTATCTGTAGAACAATTGAAGCATTTCAAGGTATAATTCTTTTCAAAAGAAAAAGCTAAAGGTCAAAGTTCGAATTCCTTTGCAACATGCCTGTGATATCAAATCAAGGCTAGGCCCTTTTACAAAACCTCTGGTTTCGGGTGCACTGTAAATTTTGACTTTGCAAGCTCGTATCTCCGGTGTTTGGCGGACGATTTTTAAATGCAAGGTTTGTGAATCTAAGTTGAAGATTGATAAATTTAGCTGTTCAATCCGAGAGCTATTATATCTTATCATTTCGTTCCTATTTCTAGTCAAAAGGAGGTACATTTTTTGAGTCACCCGGTATTCAAAATCATGGCAGCACCAATTAAAGATTTCGAATGGTCAATATTTCATCATTATTTTGTAAGCAAAAATGTTACTTTATTCCCGACCTGCACCGACCAAACAAGGTCTTAATGGTGGTCGAACTTCTCCTCGAAAATTAGAACCTCTCATTAACAAAAAAGCTCTCATATGTCGTTTGGAATCATTCTGTACAAATCTGTTGCAATGTTTTTCCACCAAAATACAACGCCAAAACTTGCTCATGCGAGGCTATATGTTGCAAACGTAGCTATGTCACTGTAAAAAGTAAATGCTGGATCCAGAGATGAGAGAAACTGACCTACCTGTGTCCTTTCAATGTCTTTACACATTCCCACGATTTGCACTCCCAAATAGCTACAGTGCCATCTTCACTTGCGGACAGCATATGAGTTTTGCCACTAAAAGCAATGTCTGTGATCGAACCTAGAGATGTACAATTAGCTAACTGTATCATCAACGTCTTGAATTTTAAGTACCCCAGGGAATAAAATGTAGCCACTTTTCGTCTGACGTTTCATACTCTGAGAGGAGAGTCTAACAAGAAAAATCTTAAGTATATTTCATGATGGCTTCCATTTTCATAGCAATCTTCAAATTTTTACCATCAACAGACTAAAATTCATACAACAGTAGGCACCTTTGAAACCAAAATTATCTGAAACGAAGTTCTTTCATGTTACGATCAATAAGTGGGCTTTGGGGGGAGGGATAACAGAGCTTGCAAACAGGCATTACAATAGGTAGAAACGCAGAAACCCAAGAGTAAAACACACGAGACCCAAAGTTACACTTTTGGGTGAAAAGTTTGATATTATGCAGGTATTGGGTTACTTTCAATGCTTCTGCTTTCCATAACGCATCTTCATTGTTTTCGTATCTAAAAAGCCAATTTTTCGATTTCAATCAGCTACGTACTGTCAATTACATGACTTGGAACGCCAAAAAGCTACGAATTTAAAGTTGAGAACTCAAAATACAGTGACAAATAGGCTAACATGCAACCCGTAACATGTAACTAAGAAAAAACCCGTAAACTTGCACTTATAAAGCAGAAACCCAACATCCGAGGCCTATAACTGGCTAAAGCAGCCCCCCATGAAACCGCACAGCTCCCTCCTCAATGTGCAGTAATGCTAAAGAACGTGACATAATGGTCAAAATATTTTTCACTTTGGATTAAAGGTATCATTTAGTTTTAAGTTCTATATTGCAAATTAACTTAAACCATAGAAAAACTCTAAGATCATTGATGGCTTTTCACGTAATAAATGAAAAAATACCGAACATCCGATTGTCCGGGGTCATCATGAAATAAGTCAATCCATGCAGCAGTACGACACCTACCACTTTGTTGTACCAATGATCCAAGCTCAACATGTTTCTTTAGGTCATATAGTCTACAGAATAAGACACATTGTCACATTAAGTATCAAGTGGACCCCAAAGTGCACCAAGTATTATGCCTGATTCTATAAATCACTTGTTGTGTTGATTTGAAAATTACAGACACTGCAGTCTATAGTTGATACAAATTTACTGTATCGAGTGTCCCAAAACACTTTTGCAATTTTTGTCACAATTTTTGACTCTCTTGCCAACACAGAAAGATGATTTCCTGTGACAAGGCATTTGGTAAAATGTACATAACACAGATCCCTTAAATGTTTGTTGTCCTTTAGAATGTTTGTTCTTACTCACTTCAGTATCCTCCTATGTTATCAGAAGAAGCTTTGTATTGGGAATAAGCAAATCTTTCAGATTCAATATAAATATTGTTGCAAACAAACAACAAACAGAAGGAATCCTGTTTGAAGGTATTGGTCAAGAACATGCTGCTGCTTCACAGCAAAAGTGTTACAATAGATATTGACATGATGAATGATCAATACTGAGTTTGAATTCTTGGATATGCAAACAGAGCAGTAAATGAACCAAGGCTAGATTTTAACGGTGGATATCTTTACCTCAAAACATTAAAAAGCGACCCAAATTGCCACAAAGGGCTATTTTTGATATATTCATATATTCAGTTCATTTGGTGAAAGTAAAGAGTAAAATGATCAAAATGCTGAAATGAAACATTGAGGTTAGCAGAGCATGGCAGTTTTCAACAAGATCTCACACATGCAGACCAATGAAGCAGTGGTGTGCTTGCGTGCAAGGTCTTTGATTACTATTTTTAGAGTTAGGACAATCCGCCTTTAAAAAAATTAAACATATTTGCCTTATTGTTTCATCAGTGCTCCCAGATGCAAGAAATTTCCCTCCACTTGCTACAGTTTTTATGCAGCCATCATGTCCCTGATCTGTAAACGTTGGTGCAAATTGCCATTCCTTCAAAAAGAGGAAATTTAAATGCAAAGCAAGCAACTAAAATTCTATCTTATATAATTGATTTATATCTTTCCAAGCAAACAGTTCAAAATACCATTAAAGATCTCAACTTCTATGATTCTCAGCATTTTCAATCCAGGCTGGAAGTATTAGTTTTTTATTTTTGAATTAAGATTGTAATGGATTATAGAAAATTCAATGAAAACAACATTGCAATTCAATTATCAATTCAATTCAAGGTGTTTTTGCCAGAACCACCTGGTATGATATTTTATGCAGTTATTTGCAATTTTATGAATGAGATTGGAATATATTTAAAAAGATTTTGAATGTGGATACTACTTACTACAGGGTGTCTCAAAAAAATTGCTAGATGTTTGATTAAATACTAAAATATAACGATACACTGAATGGACCTTTGGTCAAGTCCCCCTTTTCCTGAGATTTTAAATTAATTTTTCACACAAGAATCTTGCAAATCCAATAAAAATTCATGGGGTTACAAGCTTTTGAAGTTCAAGTTTGTGCGAAAGCTGAAACCAGAGGCCTCGAAATGGCATTTTTGGTAAAAGTCCCATAGGCCATCTGTTCTGTTATTTCTCAATTGTTTCAGGGTGAACCACGTGGGATTCAAACAGGTATTCGATAACCTAACTGTCAAGCATATGGATACTTTGAGGAAACAGATTCAGTCTCTTGCCGATTTTGTTTTGAACCACTGCTTTTGGACCTATGCAAAAACGAGGTGTTTTTGGACCTTGGACCTTTGGGCTAGGTTACGGACAGCAACCAAACTGTCCAGCGCGTGATTCAAGCCTCGGCTGTTCTGGTGAGACCTTTAGTTTATGAGTCAGTTGCCTTAGGGCATTTATACAGGGCATCATGACATTTGCTATCTAAGAAGAATTTGTT
Source organism: Aurelia sp. 3 sensu Dawson et al. (2005) (assembly GCA_964020215.1). Classification (NCBI taxonomy): domain Eukaryota; kingdom Metazoa; phylum Cnidaria; class Scyphozoa; order Semaeostomeae; family Ulmaridae; genus Aurelia; species Aurelia sp. 3 sensu Dawson et al. (2005). Next base: position 14,231,953 of record OZ026581.1, read on the forward strand.
GTGGATTCTTATTAATTCATGGTTAAATCTTCCTGCAACCATTTAACAATATGTCTGAAGTGAATTGGTTGATCAGAGAATGTGCAAATTAATTTACTTCATTTTCTATACCAAATTACAGTTGTGATTATGATGATTATTGTGATTATTTGAAGGCTTAACATTGAATAACGGGATAATAACTATTCTCAGTTGCTGAGGATAAAATGGAGGGTGTTCATAATTTTTTACACTTTCACGGCTTAAATTGTAAAAATCACATGGTTCGCTCTGCTCAGTACCCTGGAGACCCACTATAACCCTCTTTCTGCCCCAATGCCCCATAATTTGGATTTTATTTTCCTTGGTACACTTAGAAAATCATTCAACAGCAATATTTATTGTGTTGACTGTCTTAGAATTTGATTTCAATGGCACAGTGTTGTACAACGATCCAGTCGTTACTTTTTTCTTTCATTATTTCACAAAAAAGTAAGGAATTGTGACAGAATTTTCTTCAAACCCGCAAACTTACGCACAAATTCCTTCCTACAATGCTATCATGGACACTTTACGTACCACTTAAGCATAGTGTGGTTTGTCTGCTCTTGCCTGGACGTTTTGTATCCAACTCGAAAGGTGAGCGTTTTGCAGAGTGACTTAAAATAGCGCAGTCTGTGGTACACAATAAAAAATATTAGCAAAAAATCAGAAAAATAGTCTTTTGTGCTGTTAGATCATTGATATTGCCCACTAATGGATAGAGATCAAAATGATAAGGTTTAGCCCATAGCAGGGGCTGAAGGTACTACGAGAAGCAGATAAAATAGCTTAATTTTCCGAGATCAGTTGCATGGAAATTTTCCGTGAACTAGTTTACAAGAAAGCTATTACTTACATGCTTACAAATTCTTTCAGAAAAGCAGTAGAAAGAAAATTTAAAAAGTTTTGAAATCCCCAACCATTACTCTTTTAAAATAGCGGTGTTTGGAAGCGATGGAAGGAAGTCAAAATTTTTGGTCTATGTCATGATGATGCTCGAAATGTGCACGCTCAGTCAAAGTGGTGTGGGGAAGATCTTCCTTGCGCACCGGCCAGGTCCATAACGCGGAACTCGCGGAATTTTTTTTCCGCGAAATCAAGATCCGCGTTTTGTCCTTGCGGTATAGGGCCAAAAACCAAAACGCGGAACTCACGGAACTTGTTTTGAACTTTATAAAATAAAGGCTGTTCTTAATTCCTTTGCCTACGAAGCGGTTCATCTACGTTTTATAGGCCTCTCTCAAATCGATTTTGCATCTAAGATATTCATCAATGGGCCTAAATCATGATCAACAATAAGACAACGACAGAACCAAGGCCTACGAAAGTTGTTTTGCTCAGCCGAATTAGGAAATTACACTGCCAGTTGTAGGCAAAGAAGTAAACTTCAGTTTATCGATCAAACTCAACGTAGAAAGAGTTTCTTATGTTGACAGACAAATTCCGCGAAATCAAGTTCCGCGCTTTGTCCTCGCTGTATAGGGCCAAAAACCAAAACGCGGAACTCGCGGAATTTTTTTTCCGCGAAATCAAGTTCCGCATTTTGTCCTTGCAGTATAGGGCCAAAAACCAAAACGCGGAACTCGCGGAATTTCTTTCCGATTTCGAAAAGGTTCTGTCTTGGTTCTGTCGTTGTCTGGCCAGGGCCCATTGATGAGAGGCCTATAAAACGCAGATGAACCGCTTCGTAGGCAAAAGAAGGAAGAAAAGTCTTTATTTTATAAAGTTCAAAACAAGTTCCGCGAGTTTCGCGTTTTGGTTTTTGGCCCTATACCGCAAGGACAAAACGCGGAACTTGATTTCGCGGAAAAAAAATTCCGCGATTTCCGCGAGTTCCGCGTTATGGACCTGGCCCTTGCGCACCACCACAAAGAATGCATACTGGCCACCAGGCCTTGATATGGAAACCATGGAAAGTCCATGCCAGAGATTTTTGCCAAAACGATAGAAGAACAATAGATTATCACGACTTCACGCCGGAGATTACAGGCGAAGGCGAGGTTGCATGGTCACGAATTCCACCCTGACCCTGGTGCTGGGGACATATCCTTGCATCCTTGAGATTATTTTTTCAAAACGAGATGGCTGAGGCTCAAAAGGGTATGAATCTTCACGGGACTCCCTAATTAATCCAAAATCATTCATCTATCATCCTATTCTTCATCATAGTTTCATCACATCGTCTTATAGGCCTTTCTTTGCATGGCCTATAAGAGCGCGGGGTCCGTTCCCACGCTTTGCTTTTGCTGCTTCAGTCTAGTAGGGTGAAGAGTCGCGCATCTTTCAGTGATTTACATACGCAGTACCTTTTCTCCATCCTTTGCCTGTGAAAGTCCAATGCCGATCAGCACGTGGTTGTATGTCCCAACAGCGACTTCGATCCCCATGCTTTTAAATATCCTTAGGTTTTTTGGCCTAAATCCTTAAATTCAAAATGGTTGCCATGCTGTTTCGTGCTGTTTACACTTGACCTCTTATTCATATCGAGAGTAATCCTAACATAAATATCAAATGTTGATTGGCTAACAAAAAGAGCCTATCAACCACAGCGGATGCAAAGATGGGAATCAAATGTTTTCAGCTGAATTTTGCTCCTTGCCTACTCTCCTCCGCGAGGTTTCTTTAATGTTTTTTCTTTATTAGTTCCACTATTCCGTTGTCCATGGTTCCGTAACCTCGCGGAGGAGAGTACTCCTAGCCTATGATCCTCCAAAACGTCATTTTCACGGACCAATCAGACGGCGGATAAGAGAAAAAGACAGAAGAAACCTGTGAAGACTTTTTATTGAACTTTTCTTAACTTTTTCCTACCTTCTTAAAAAGCAATCAGGACAAAAAACTGCTGGGAAAGGGGAAATTTCCCGAATTTTTTGAAGAAATCTACTCGCCAGATGTCTGGGTATCCAAGTTTGGATGCCGGTTTAAATATCTCATGGTTCCCAGAAGTTATGGCTTCTCCAAAAGCGATCAGACATCAAACCTAGGGTCAGGGTTTACACATTTCAAGTCATACGCTCTTGCGAAATTTCTGCATTACTGTATACTACTTTTTGCATTCATGGCACAAGATTTCATGGTCCGAAATAAGTTATAAAAAATTGAAAGGAGTTCATCAAGAGGTTTTATTACCTGTCTTGAAGTTGCGAAAACTTAAACAAGCCTAGACAAGATTAAGCCGATTCGGTCGATTGGAAACGCTATATCTCCATGAAACCGTAAAGCTTCAGCAATTCTTTTATCCTGTTTGTACGTTATATATGAAGGTGGTAACTCTTAGCAAAATCTTCACAAGTTTCTTTTATCATATCGTTGCTTATTCGCCTTCCGATTGGTCTGGGAAAGTGAGGCTTTGAAGGTTTCCGACCTAGGGCCATGAGGAAAGATCAGCTAAAACATTTGATTCCTATTTTGGATGCAACAATTTTTGGGCTATCGTATCCCAAATTGACAGTTATTATTATCATTCATTTAATTTACTGTTGGATTGTAAAAGATAGCTACAGTAGATAGCTAATTAATTCCAGCTCTAAAACTTTCAAATACAAAATAAGCCTTTAAAATACAAATATTATATAATGAATCAAAACATGGATAAAATATTTACATGCCATTAAAAATATACAGTATAAAAGCAGAAATCTAAAATTGTTTATCATAGAAAGCCCAAATTTGGAATAAAAGTTTGGCATAATCTGCATGGTCAATGTTCCCCGTACCAATTTTTGATCTTTGTTTTAAACTGACAAAGCGATTCCGAATCTCTTATCGTTGGTGGTGACATTTGCCACAATTGCGGAACTTTAAATCGGACGCTTTCTGTCCCGTTGCTAACAGATTTCACTCTGGGTTGTACAAATTCGTTATTATTACGTAACTTGTAGTGAGTTGCATTTTCACAGAAGATTTCCTGCATAAATGTCGGGTTAAGCCCGTTTTTAGTTTTATACATCTCTGTCATAAGTAATTGCAAGTTCTTTGCGTGAATAGTAACGGCACAGTCCTTCTCTAATAGTTCACTATAAGTAGATTCGGCATCCTATCCTTATAAGTAATTCTCAGAGCCCTTTCCTGTATTTTGTTAATCTTTTTGTTGAGCTGCCTGCTATGATACATCCAGATTAAAGGGCAATGTTGAAATTGACTGGTGATAAAAGCCCTCATGAGGGTTCTTAGTTTGCTCTAATCCATATATGGTGATATGCGAGCAAGTGCGTAAAGTTTATTGTTAGCCATTTGGCACAATTTCGAGACATTATTGTCAAAGAAAAGTTTGTTATCAATTTGAACGCAGAGTAGCTTCTCTTCCGAGCTATTTACAACTTCGGAATTTCCAATTCTTACAGTAACTGGATCATCGCTACTCTGCCCAAGAACCAAAAGATGGCATTTATATGCATTTAATTTCATGAAGTTGTTGGAAAACCATTCCAAAGCTACACTACAATCATGTTCAAGCCTATAAGTTATATCCCTTAGGTTCTTATCGCAGGTATAGATTGTGGTATCATCTGCATAGTTGCAAATATCCACATTTTGAATAAACAGTAAAAGATCATTGATATAGATGTTAAATAATAGAGGTCCTAAAACTGACCCCTGGGGAACACCACGTGTAACGTTTTTCCAAGAACTGAATGACCTTTACTTTGAATCTTTGTTGTCTATTTGTAAGGTAACCATTAAGCAGTGTTAATGCTTCACGAGAGAAACCGCAGGCATGCAATTTTGCAATCAAAAGATCATGTCTGATACAATCAAATGCCTTGGCCGTGCCTTGGAGAGATCCCATCAATACAGCACCTGCCTTACCACCTTCATCAAGGCTAATTTTGAATTTTTCTAAAAGCCTTACAAGCGCATGCTGGGCACTATAACCTTTTCGAAAACCACTTTATCCATTATTCTTTCAAAGAGCTTTGAGACCTGTAGGCAGAACGCTAATTGGCTTAAAGGTAGTCCTTGTATTTCTTGGTCCATTCTTTGGAAGGGATGTGACATCCGCGCACTTGAGTTCATTGGAAAAAGATGAATGTTCAATGCAATCATTAAAGATTTGCGTCAAAGGTTCTACGCATACATCAGAATTAGGTTTAAGAATTTTTGGTGGGATGTTTTAATGTGTTGTAGCTTTCTTAGGACTTCGATGTCTAACCTCTCTGTCAACAGCATCAGGGGTACCTTTCTTAAAATGAAAGGAACCGACATTTTGACAGTGATCTTTGATTTTTAGAATGCTAGGATGATTCGAAAATTTGTATACTGCCTTATCAACGGGATCAGTGATCCCTTCTGTTGTGTTTTCGTAATTCGAGTTTTCATCTATGCCAAGGAAGTCCGTTACAGTGACGAAAAATTGGTTCATGGTTTCTGCTACCTTAACATCATTGGAAATAATAGTTTCATCTTCAATCAAAACTATTCTATTTTTTCGTTTGCAATTTGTCCGAGAAGAAAGGTTTCACAGTTTTCCAAAATTTCTTATTGACAGTATGAAGTGAAATGTCTTGGTTATTGTAATAACTTTATTTTTCTCTTTGAAATAACACACAGGAGTTTCGATGTTTGCGAAATTTGTTCCAATTCTCAACAGTTTCGTCTTTGTTATATCTATTACGTAATCTGGTACGCAACATGACCGCTTCACGCAGAGCACGAGTCATGAACAGTTTATCATTTGCCCGCACATACTTCTTTTTAATTGGAGCATGTTTGTCTAATACTTTATCAAAAGCAGTTTCGAATAAACTGTAATTCAAATATGATGGTTCTATTTTCCTTTGTTTAACAATATAGCAATGCAACAACAGCAATGCGCTTACCTGTTGGTTTCAACGATTTGATTTCCCCCAGTCAGTCCATTCGAAGTAATTTTCTTCTTTGATTTAAAAGCTTCCAGTGCATGCTATCAAAATCTGGAGCACCCGTTAATTGATCACATCACACAATCGCACTAATGCGCGTCTGAAGGTTTTACACTGTGCAAGTATTTTCATCTTTCAGATCAGTCGATTTCTGCAGGCATACTAAAACGGGGACGTGCCATCGGGAAGGGTATCGATTTTCACGAATTTGGTATAATGAACGGTATCGATTTTCACGATTTTGGTATAAGGAACGGTATCGATTTTTGCAATTTTTGCAATTGGTATGAAGTCGGGTATATATTTTTGAAAAATTGGTATAAAGTCGGGTATAAATTATCGAAAAATTTGTATAAGGAATGGGTATGTTTTTGAAACCTCGATGGCAAGTCCCCGTCCAAAATCTGGTCAAGTACCCCCCCCCCCGGGGGAGGAATACCGCAAAACAACCCAAAAGAAACGACGACTATTTTTTGATTAAATATTAAGTGACAACATTGACTAAGGGGGAGGAGAAGTTACGGGGTAGGAAGAAAATCTGCTTTCTGTAGCAGTACTAAATCTCTGGAATTTGTTCTGTTGGTCTCAATATATTTTGTGGAGGATTGCCTGAAGAAATAACGGCTGATAGGCCATTTCTTAGAATCACAACATTGACTGAGGGGGAGGGGAAGTTACGGGGGCAAGAAGAAAACATATATTCTGTAGCAGTCTGTGAATGATTGCAGGTAAACTGTAACGTGATTTGTAGTGCGATGCGTCGCAGAGGTGAATGTCGGTTTACGCTACCCTGGATACCAGAGCCAAAAAATAATAAAGAGAAAAAAATAAGGAAGGAAAGAAAGTTCCTTTCTTCCTTCCCTCTTTTCCTCTTACCTATCTCATTTCATTTAAGTTTTGAGGCTCTGGTACCCAGGGTAGGTTTACGAGGGCGAAGTAATGACGCTAACAGGACAATGTGGCGGAGAAAAATTGTGCCGTTATATGGTTAAGGTATTTCATTTCATTTTTATTCATTTAAACAGGGTAAAGCAACAACTATATGCACATAAATTGCTTTACAAGCTGCCCTGTACAAAGAAAAAAGATAATACAAAGAAATTTACAATATACAAGGTAGAAAAATAAAGTAAAAGTAGTTTAAAGTTCTTGATCAGCAGGAATAAAAAGGGGACCTTTATATGTTCTGGAGTTTTCGAGACAGGATCTGAATTGTTTGAAATTTTTTGTCAATTTTGATTTTGCGTCACGGCCATTCCATAGTTTCGCCCCTCTAAAAGAAAAGCATTTTTGACCACATATTGTTCGTAGAAACGGGACACGTAGATCGGTTTCTGTATTTCGAAGTTCCCGAGTACTGGTTTGGTTTCTGATAACCTGTCGAACAGGTATGCAAGGTAAGAGGAAGCCTCATCATTTGTACACTTGTATACCATTTTCAAAGTTTCTTTTACAATAAAATCATTAACTGTCTGCCAGCCCAGTTTCCTTATAACAGGAAGAGCGGAAGCATTGTAGGGGCTATTGGTTACTATTCTGGCAGCACGACTATAAGTAGTAGCAAGAGTAAGAGTAACAGTACGTATATTACGTAGTAGCAAGAGTAACAGTGATAGATAGAATGTATTGTAAAAGAACAGTGGAGGATATGTATTTTGTGATTAGTAGTTGTTAGTTGCAACTGAGTGGCATTATGTTAGCAGTCAATAGTTCTGTTTATACCGTTCGGTGTGAGAGTGTTTACCAAACCAATGAAGTCTTGTACTTTGGCTCTCGTTCGCTGTGTATGTGTAGGAGTGGCAGTATCGGGTCACTAACGGGGTGTCCGGCTTTTACAGCAGTGTTCTGCAACCCCGGATTTGTAGGTGATTTGCTAATGATGTCCGTAATATGTTTGTTGAGCCAGTCTCACAGTCGTCTTTTCCTGTTTATCTTATGTATTGGCAGTTGTTGTTTCTGTTGAGTAGCATGCCTTACATACATATGAAAGATATGCATACAAAACAGAAACAAAAACTGCCAATACATCGAATAAACAGGAAGATGGAGCCAGACCGTAGGAAAATCATTAATAAAAAACCCGACAACTCCGGACTTGCAGAAAATTTCCGTGGACTTGGACGCTCTGTTGGTGACCAACAGATACTGCCACTCCTACACATGCACGTCGAATAAGAGAGATCTCCTTTGAAGCGAATAGTAGCGATAGTCAGCGATTGCCACATTTTGAGCAAGCGTACTCAGAATTGCTACGTTCGCTCCGCTGTGGCTCCGCACTCTTCCCATTGAAGGAGCTCAGACAGTTCGAAATGAGGCTGTGTGCTGTTCAAAACAAATCTAGGCCAGGCCATGTTGAATATGACGAGGAAAGAGGATCATGAATCGACGAGATAGATAAAGGAGAGGATGGAAAAACATGGAACACACAAAGGTAGGCCTGACAGTTCTTATTCTTTACAACTATAATTAATCTAATAGGTACTTCCCATTTTTCCCGACACCCATGGTTTTACCAAGGAATAGTCTATATGTGTCTCACATTTTGGAGGGTTTCCACTTCTATCTATCTATCTATCTATCTACCTATCTATCTATCTGCCTATCTATCTATCAATAATGTACAAAACCAAGTTATTGGCATTACGTACAGTTGGTTAGTATATTAGTACGAATTTGGTCGTGCGATCGTGCGACCAGTTGTCTGGGCATGCGTAGTTTGTTTTACAGAAGAAGATTCCCCTGTCGTCCGCGATCGCGTGACTGAAATTGGAAGTTGGATTGACTTCAACTTTTTTGCGACCAGGTCGAGCAGAGCCAATCAAATTGCTTTGATTCTGCAGTAATTACTTAATACGCATGCTCGCGACTGCTTTCGAGTGATCACACGGGTCGCGCGACCATGCTGCAAATACCCATGAATGACAGCGATAGACGATATTTGCAAAGGACTTTTGCGTAATGGCAAATCTCAGGTGACAAATGACATATAGTTTGAGACCGTTTTGGGCGTGAATATGAGTTAGCTTTGAGATTAGACACAAAACAAATAAGTTGCCAAGTTGTCATACAAATGATCAATGTATATATATATATATATATATAGATACTTCCCCCTACTCTACGGATTACATAATGTATTAAATCAATAATTACCGTTGTAAATTTACAAAAAGAAATGCCGATCCGGCTACATCCATGGCATCGTGGTCAAGCGTTTGGTTATAATGGATTGCAAGGGGTAGCCAACAAACAAGGACACTCCCAAACGTTGTTAAAAGAGCCTAGAAGATGAATTACAGGTAAAACCCGCGAATAAGAACCTTGTGATAAGGAGCCTACAGGCTGAAATTTTGAAATTGAACCAATGAGAGCCCATTCAGCCTGAAATTTGAAATAGGTTCTTATTCGTAGAGATCATTGCATTAAATAACACCAGTTGTTAGTCATGGAACCTACATGTGCACATATTGCAAAGAACTCTTAAGAACTATTTGAAAGCCCTTCATTGGATTCTACAAAATGTCTGATTCCTACACAAACTTCTATTGTGAATAAAACCTCATGAACTCAAGTGCTGTGGACTGACAGTAAATAATAGGTTTGAAGTTTGCATCTGGAGAAAAGAAATGCATTGAAAGCCCTGAATAAAATAAGAACCAATTAAAGAATCTAAATAGTCTTATTCCCAATTAAATACCCATCTTATAAGAAAGAAGTCAGGGTTGACTTGCAAAATTGCAGGTTCTTATATACGGGTTTTTATTGCATAGAACAAGGCTGGGTAGCTACTTCAAGTCTGTCGAATACAAAGCTACTTTTCCTGACGACCAACCGCTGTCCAGGAAAAACTTCTAATTTAAACTAATCCTAATAGCTGTTATCTTGGCCTCTGATTTGCTCTGCCAAGTTTGAAGTTCGTTAAGAGTTCACATAAATGCTCTTTCTGAATCACATTTCTTACCATAGAGTGAGTTACACCTTGAACTAAACATCTAAGAGGGCTGGTTGGCACGGGCAACGCCAAGCCCACTCCACTTTTTACGGCTGACGAGATGATGACCCCACTGGCTGGTTGCACGAATTTCTCAAGAAATGTATACTAGTTGCTTCTCCTTTGAATTGTTCATGGTGAACATCGTGATAAAGAATCTAAAGTTTGATCCATCAAGTCAGAAGATCCATGGTGGGTGATGGATCACAAGTTCTGCACCATCAAAAAAGGATAAGATTGCTGTGTTTGGAATTCTGATTCAAAGCTTCCGTACTTTTTCATTTCAACGCTGCATAACACCATCTCATTTGAAACCATTTCAGTAAACTAGTGCTATGATGAGGTACAAATTAAGAAAACCCTTTGTCTGAGACATCTCAGTAATTAGTAAAGTTATGAAAACTTGCATAACGCATTTCAAGGTTTTCGTGTTGATTACATCTTTGTAAAACACCCCACCCTTCATACTCCAGAACAACATTTCTTGTATTCTAAGTGAAATACTATTAGGAAACAAAGCACAAGGATTGAACACTCCGCCACCAAAGCTGCAAAGTCCTACTTAATATTCAAATCTAAGAAGAAACAAAACTAATTAAAAATGCTTTAATTACATGCTACAGTAGTTAGTAGTTACAACTTTGCAATATCTATGCCTCAATTATAGAAAAACAAAATCATGAAAAGACTAATACCCGGTGTTCAAAAATGATGTATCATCATTTGCAGAGCTGTATAATTACTACTTAACTTGCAAATGTGAATAAGGTATTAGATGCAGAAATTTATTTCACAAAAACATGAGCGTAGGGGGAAATAAAATTCAGGGGGGGGCTGCCCGATAGAAGATCCATTGTTTACTAAAACTTTGCCCGATTTTAGGCCGATTTTCTGCGTGATTATGGCTGATTTTTGCAAATTTTTCCAACGTTGGGAGGGCTGCAGCCCCCCCAGCCCCCCTGTCTCCTACGCCTATGCACAAAAATCAGTCATAAGATTCCGAAGTTTTTGACAATTTCAACTGGAAGCTATTTTTGATAAGTCATGAGAAAAACTAAATAGTTGCAATCACATTTGTCCCATTCTCAGCCTATAAGATGAAAATTGCATTAAAGGGTCTGTTTCATCCAGCATTCCTTGCACGTGTCGTCTCTTGGCTAACCTTTGTTTGCCGCCATTTTCATGGCCCATGAAAATGGCGACAACAAAGGGAAACCAAGAGACGACACGTGCAAGGAATGCTGGATGAAACAGACCCTTTAATCATCTGCTGAGAAACTTACACAATGCAACCCATGTGATTAAAGTTTAAGATAATACAAATTTGCTATCACATCTTTACTCCTAGGAATATTAACATGCTCACTTTGAAGCTGAAATTTTGAAGAAACCTTATCGAGATGTCAGCCCCTTTGCGGTATATATATTCAAAAACATCTCTCAACCAAAATAATCCATAACACTAACTGGTTATGGCTGATCTAAGTGAAATAAATGTCTACATCTGCTGTAATTTGGGCTTTCCGCTACAATATGATTGATGTTTAATTCAAATTGCTCCATGATTTAATTAACATATTTTGGCAAACACCAATACATCATTTTGGGACATCTGGTAGACTGTTGCTCTTTTGAAAATGTTACACGAATGGCAGGATATACAAACTCACCCTGACTCTATACATTGAAGCCCACGGGGTTTACCACCTTTGGATTTAAAGCAATCAACAATTCTTTCAATTGAAATGAGACATTATGAGCCAATTGGTCTATCAAGTTTTCTCTAGGCATTTGATAGGCATTTCACAGCAATTAAAATCATCTCTCGATCAACAAATCTTTAAATACTGTGGGCTATAATTCTAAATTTGTTTAGATTTTTTATCACCTCACATATATTTGGTACTGCTTATTGCATCATAATTTTTCTGAATTTCACGGGATTTATGAGGTCAAAGTTATGCGGTTTAGTGCCAAGCACTGTGACCAAAAGAGTGCTAATCAAGTCTGTGAACAATTGTCATGATGCTTTAGAGGTGATGGTGGGCAATGAGCTTATGTACAGTGCATACAGAAGGTGGGGCATGGATTTCAATGCCATTGCTATCTAGTAAAAAAAATAATTTCAGTGTTTGTACCTTGTATCTCAGTTCCAAAGTTTAGGTGCATACTTCTGGAAGTTTGCCAAGGCCATGACTAGTCGCTCATCAGGCAACAACAAAGGCAAGCAGCACATAGTGCACACAAAGCACATTCCTCAGCACTGGTATCTTTTTTCTTTTCTTGATAAACATACGTTGTTGGTTGGGGCTGGGTATAAACCACTGTAGTGTGATGTTGATCAGCACCTGCATATGTCTGAGCTGGATAACCTGCTTGAGCAGGATATGGTCCTTGCGGAGGATATTGTCCTGGCTGAGGATATGGCTGCTGTGGTGGGTAGTACCCTTGTGGTGGGGGTGCACCCCCTACATTTGGGGGAGCAGCTTGGGGTGGTGCAGCAGAATATGGAGGTGGTGCTGTCTGATATGGATCTTGGCCACCAGGAGGAGGGTAACCTGGGTTGAAAGGTGGCGCACCAGGTTGCTGTTGTGGATATGCCATGATTATGAATGTGATATTCTAGCTGCGAAAAGAATTACATGAAATGAAAGAGAGTTTAGGGTAAAGAGGTAAATAATAAATAAGTTCTCATTCATTTCCCCAAAGAAGCATTTGAATGCTGGCAAAATCATGCAAGTCTGCCATTTCAAACAAACCGACTAATAGACCTTTTCAAAGAGGTCTGGGACTGCACGTCACTTTTCTGGAAGATGGCTGATAAGCTTCGAAGGGGAATCCTCTTCTCACTGAAGACATTGAAATGCAGTTGCGGTGGGTGAGGTACTCAACAAAAACCACAATTAACTCCTGTTATTGTGCACCCAGAGGACCAGAAAGGCCCGCAAATTCTTACAACATCAAACTAAAGAGTTGCTTATAACATTTAAGTGATATTTTATAAGGAAACTCTAATTTTTCCAAGCTCATTGAATTTGGATTGTATGATAATCAATTGCCAATGTTAGGTTTTTGTACATTATCAATAAATGAAGCTTATGTAATGTTCTGTTAACTAAAGAAACAATGCGAAGGCACTTTTGGTACAAAAGTATAGAGGTAAAGGCCCCCTCCTCTCCTGGACCCTTTGAGCCTCATAGACATTGGCGGGAAAATATTTTTGGTCAAATTTGTATTCTTCACTTCGTTCTCTGCTTCTTCGATCAAAGAAAAAAGCTGGTTAGCAAAAAAAAACGCTTGTAGTTTTAAGAAAGAAAACAAAATAAAAGTGTTGTCATTTCAATGTGGAACAGATGCCAAGTTAAAGATCTGTTAAAGTAAAATGTTTTGCTTGGAAGTTGGTGAGGTGGAATGTAGATGCAGTTAATGTTAGACTTTTTAATTTGAGAAAATGTTTTGCAAATAAGAAAATGAGAACCTCAGAGAAACGTGCATGTTGAGTTGTTTTGAGAGTGGCCTTATTTTACGACTTCATAGGGAAATGCTTTATTTTGAAACACTCCAATCCAAATTTTGCTAGGCGCTGGAACAAATTGAACGATCAAAGAAACTTTTCATTTGTAGCTGACTTTATTTGGAAAGGCATGATCTGCAGCGTTGGAAAGAAACATGAATCATTGAGTCGATACACACAACTGTTCGTATTCCTGCAGTCAATCAATGACAGGCTATATGTTCTTTTAAATATAGACAGGCTCCTTCTTCTCCTTGTAACAAACAATTTGTTTGTTGTAAGGGAGCATTTGTAGTTTGTAAATGATTTGTCATCCACATGTTTCCACATCGATCTTCATGAGCATCATCCGAGCTGGAAATAGAGATCGAAATAAGGATAATTCTGTTGACAACAAGGTTTCTCAAGATCAAGCTAGGGCACAAGCTCGAAAGAATGGAAAACTTTCGGGAAGCTTGAAATTTTTTCCCAAATCTACTTGAAAAGGTTCGCTATATTTCTTACTTTGAAAATTTTGTCCATGCTATCAAATCTGGTCTAGGAAGAGTACAACAAGTAAAGATTTGAAATATCTTTTCAAAGTTTTCAAGTTTTCCAAGCTGTCAGAGTTTTCGTCTGGGACAGATTCTCAAACTGGAAATGATCAAATTTTTTCCAGGCTGCTGCAAGCTTGCTTTTGGCTTTATTTTGGTCTTGCAAGAACAAAGTAACCTGGGCGCCAATTGGCGAATACAAAAGCTTTTAACATACCAGGCTAATTGTATGGCCTGTTTTAGGTTCATGTATAGTGTGCTGCAAAGCTGCCTTTTCAGTTTAAATATTAGGCTCAAGCCAGTGTGAAATATGGCTATGGTTGCAAGGCCCTCAGTCTTGGTAATATGAGGCGTGCGATCGCACGGGCACGCCTCCACACACGCCTAAATTGTCCAAGGCAGGTGAAAAGTCGCACAGGTAAATCGGAGAATGTTCAACATTTCGGAAGCATTTCGATAGCAAAAAATTTCGCAAAGAAATACTTCTTTGACAGAATTTAAAATAGCCCCTTCATTTATCACTCAATGTCCCTACAATTTTGCTGCTGAATAGCGCTTTGAGTTCTTTAAGAAGGGGGAAGGATACTGTTATGAAGGTTAGCTGATTGGCGTATTTCTTTGGAAAATTTTGCAAGGATTCCAAATGAATTTTTTTCATCGAATGGATTCAACATAACTGTATGATATGGAGTATGGACTTGTCTATGATAATCTTTACAAACTGTTGTACTTTGCGATAGAAAAGTTTGTTCATGGACCAGCATCTATCTTTCTTGCTTCTTTGCTGAACTGAGGTCGTCAAAGATCAGGGAGCAAACCTTTCTCCAGACTTTCTGCAGTCCATCTCTAGAGAAGATCCACTACGAGTTTGCGTAGAGTTTTCTATGAACTTTAAAAAGGTTGGGTTGTTTTGCTTACTCTCAGCTCTAAATCCTTTTTTAATCTGCTAATGACATTTGTGCAATCTTTCATTGATTTCAACTGGGATTCACACTCTATCAAACAGGAAAACAGGAAACTGGATGGCCTAACTGCTTAACCTTTCCCTCGACTTGAAATACATTACGTAGAGAAATAAGAATTCTATCAATACTTTTGTAACTGTTACCACGGAAGTTTATTATCTGTGAGGACAATAAAGAGCCATTATGGAAACTTTTTTTTTTGAAAGAACAAGGACATCAAAACAACACATTGACGTTCTGCAGACCTTACTCAAGGCATGTTATATTTATTTTCTCAATTATACATATCAAGATAAAATATTGATTAAATTGATCTTCTTGATCAGTTTTCTTAATTTCCGTCAGTTCACAATATGACAGGTCATCATGAAGCACAACCCACAATTGATAGCATGAATTCGTAATCGTGACTAAGAAATTAGCAATTGCCAACCAAGGCGTGTGAAATGTGGCATGCGTCCCACTTTCATATTACAAAGACCGGGCCCTGTTTTGACTGCAAGGCCCTGTATTTTAACTATAACTATAACTACTGTATAATATATACTGTGCTAAAGTCTAAAAGCCTGTCACAGATCTGAGGAGTGACCTCACCCTGGACCCAGACCATTGTACTGACAGACCACTCATGTTAAGCTAACAGTACACAGTGGGGTAGAGGCAGACATTCGAAAATTTCAAAGTTCTCGAAAGCGCAAGTTGCTATGCAGTTTTAGAAAGCCTAACAACTGGGCTTTAGCGTGCTTTTTACAGTTTTCATTTATCTAGTGTTATCAAAGAGTTATAGATATTTGAATCTGAGGAAATTGGACAAAATCTTTCAAAATGCTACACCCAGCTTTTTAGCCGCGAAGAATGCGGATGAATGTTTTTCAGCTACAAAAATGAGTTGCAGAATGTTTGATCGCCATTGCCAATAGTCTCTGTTTATTGAAAATCAAGATGAAATTTCTTTGACAAGTCGTTTTTTATTGCAGCACTAATTTTCTTCTGACAATTTGTCAGATTTGTTGTTTTCTTCAGAGACCAAAATTTGACTTAAATCAAGAATATCCCTAAAGTACGAGGAGAAACATGACACCAATACATTTTCTGAAAGAGCAGTGTATGATAAGTTTGTTTTTGAAGGTTTCATTTTGTTTCCCCTCAGCAAAGTCAAACAAACGGGGGGGGGGGAGGCATTTTAAGGAAATTCTGGGTGTCCCAAGGCAAGATATTGAAACCAAGCTCATGTTTTGAGAACACTAGAAAAACTTTAATTAATGAGTACGCCCAAGGTAATATCATGTGGATATGAAACTTCTATGTACCTTTTTTATACTGAAATGTGCCAAAAAAGGAGATTTTTGGTTAAAATTCCCAAAACTGGTAAATGGGTCCCAGCCCTCATGATATAGGTCCCAGTCCCCCAAATATGGTGAAAAATTCAACTTTATCCATTGTTCCCACAGAACGAGAGGCATTTCACTCCCAAAAATCTTGTACACCTTTGGCAAAAATCCTTTTGTTTTCAAGAAAAATCCATCAAGAATCCGTATAAATCCTTTTGTTCTGAAATAATCTTGTTCGCTTTTTTCAATGAGTGAAGTGCCCCTCCTTGCCACAGAATACATTGAAAAGATTCATCAATCACTATTGCTGATTTTCTTGAGACCGAGAAGTTTAACAGGGGTTCTGGGTTCAGAGTCTAAATATAGAGTATTAGGTCCCAGCCCCCCTGAATATAAAATTTAAAAAATTTTTTGTGAACCATTTGATTTGTCCCTCTCATACATCAAAAATGAGCTGCCAACTGCTCTTGTAACATTTAAAGGGGCAGCGTCACGTAATGTAAACAAACTTCTTTCCAAACGATGGTTTTTCAGGATTTTTGATAGTCCATAGCACAGAGATTTTCCACAACTTTTCTCAAAATATAGGTGTTAATTTGAAGATGGACTCTTGAATTTTCTAGAGAAATAAACCAAACACTCATACGTTGTAGGATTGCAGAGATATTGGTGGATTTTTAGAAGTAACTTTATCGTGGATTCACCCCATCAACCAAAATCTGAGCGGAACACAATTGCCACGTGTGGGAAACAATATAGATCATAGAGATAACAGGTTTGTTTACGGTTACGTGACCCTGCGTCTTTAATTCAATGGAGATATCCACGAATGTCTGCAAAATCACCATTTTGGCGCACTGTAATAGATAAATAGATTTTCATAAGGGATACACTGTTTAAAAACATAAATGTTGACAGAGAATCTTTTGTGTATATGCCAGTGGGGCAGCGGACCTAGAAATGTTCCTCAAGGAAAACTGAAAACAAATAAAAAATGCACAATATGTATCTTGTGCCCAAGCCCCAGGCCCCCTGGCAATTACCCTTAATTCTTGACGGTCTTGCTTCCACCAGGTGGTTCATTTGATTATGACATGAAATGGATCAAATGTGGTTTTTAAGTTTAGACCTAAAAGCAGTTTATAACTGTATCAGCGACATGAATAAAAAAGGGGAGTGGTAATGTGCTGCAAAGCTTTGAGCCAAAATATATTGCACTGATTTTAGAACATACAATGCCTGCCAAAAGTCCTTAGAACACTTAGGCCATTTCTTCATAATCCGCACTTCTAACCATAGTTATTAGGTTCAAATACCCCCTCGCCCATGATACAATGTTGATTTTGAAGGTTATCATCCTAGCATTCCAGCAGAGTCGCGGATCGTCCTGACATCCCGATTTTCTGACCACAAAACAACATTGTTCTAAGGGGAAGAGGGGGAAATCGCAAAACAAGGCAAAATTAGCAGAGGTGTTCCAAGACTTTTGGCAGGCATTGTATGTCATAGCTTTTGATTGCTTTGTACAAATCACCTCTGGTTAACTGACCAGCCATTGGGCTAGGATGGGCTAAAGCCCTTCCACTTTTATTGAAGACATTGTTTGACCTTTGCGCAAATTGAGATGCTGTTGTTTGGTGAGGTTGAAGTCATATGTTTGATATCTTCCTGAAGAATTTACGATAGAAGAATCTCATAACCTGGAACTCTTGATGCACATTTCCTCAAGTTATGTATTTGGTCTGAACTGAAAGAATCTTTGAAAGAAATGCCGTAAATGATATGCACTTTTAAATGTTATCATCAGCTTTAAATATAAACGAATGCAGTCTACTTGAATGAAAACAGACATCTTTTCATACTGTACAGCTTTTAACTGGCTTTTCTATGACAAATTGGCATATGACGATATGAAAGCAGCTAGTTCTCATGAAAAGGTACTTTCCGTTGGGGTGGTCTCTAAAAGTTTTTCTGGGGCAGGTCCCTGGACCCCCTTACTCTCTTTGTCTGCAACTCAGCCCCTCCACTTTTCAATCGCTGTGTGGTCCCAGGAGGGTGCCCGCCCCCCGACCACTGGCCGGGGCATGGCCGGGGCAGGCCGGGCTACTGGCCGGGGCATTTCCAGAACTTTTCCATTAATTTTGCCAACCCCAGCCAGCCCCGGCCATCTTCAAGTGTATTTATGATCTAATTTGCCACAGTTGCTTAATTCAGCATATCTCTGAGAGGTAAACAGCTTACGTATTCTGTAAGGCAGAAAGAATAAGGGATTTGGATCAACTGCTCCCTCCCAGTGTGATCAAAGTTGGAAAATCTACCAAACAAGAAAAAGGAGGTGCCCGCACCCCGGCCAGCGGCCGGGGCTACTGGCCGGGGCATTTCCAGAACTTTTCCGCTTATTTTGCCAGCCCCGGCCAGCCCCGGCCATCTACAATTGGGCCCCAGCCATCAGAACTTTTCCATTTATTTTGGCAGTCCCAGCCAGCCCCGGCCAGTGGCCGGGGCGCGGGCATCCTCCTGTGGTGCCAGGTTGGAAAGTTTGTATTGCGCGCCGAAGAACTTTGGGGCGCACTTCAAAACTTCGGTGGGCGAATGTAAAAAAATTGGTGCGCAGAGCGCATAAATTACGGGGATTCTTGCCACAATGAGTCTGAACAAGAGGGGCTCTGAGTTGTAATTGGGATTTTACCTAAAGTTGAGATAAAAAATCGGAATTGGGCCATCCCTTGCTATTTCTATTTTAATTTTGGTGCGCACATTAATTTCGTTTTTGGTGCGCAAAATTTTATCAGTCTCTTGGCATTCGGTGCGCAGTTGACAAACTTTCCAACCTGGCTGTGGTGGTCCCTGTATGTTCCTATCTTATGAATATTTGGTTTCGGCTGACTATAATTATGCAAGCAAGATGGAGAAAGCCAATTAATGGCTTTGAAAACAAATGCCAAACTATTCAGGTGTAGGGTTGGTGTCTTCAAGTTCGAAAACTTTTTCAAAGACTTGAATTTATTGGCAAGGAAGATGCTTAAATGCAAGCAATGATTCTTCTGCAGTCTTTGTAATGTCATGCATTTAGCTTCGTAAACTTCTCTGCTACAGTTAATAGGCGAGGCGATAGGTTCTTTGAGTTGCTTTTCACAAAGGATTATTATCACACTCACGGCCAAGAAGAAAAGAAAGCCTTGTCATCATTTGCATTAGGCCAGATGAGTCATCTTAATCGTGGGGAAGGCCTAAAAATATGGTTGACTGTCTCTTCGCCATCAGTAGCGCATAAAAAAGATCTACAGTGCATGTAAGGTTGTTCTTTAACAGTGCCCTACGGAGTGAGGACTTTGCTAACTTACCTTGGATCCTTGAAGAAGTTTAATGACATGAAACGCCTTTCAACTTGGTGTTAGGTCAACTTCGTCTTCAACTCAACTCCAGACGTTTTCCTCTTTTGTTGCGCATTGCGCATATTTGACAACTTCTTCCTAATTACGTAATGCATGCTCCTTCGCAGACAAGCTTCTGCCGTCATCAATCTGGTCCGCTTGACGTCATTTTCCACGAGAGCGCAGCAGCAAGCAGATGCAGATTGACGGTAGGGAGGGCAAGCTGGCAACCTTTGCGTTCTGTTTTCGTTGCTTTCAGGGCAAGGTCGCGGAGTACCCATAAAGTCTGTCCACACTGATGGGTGGTCAAAATGAAAACAGGAGAAATAGTTTCAGTTTCATATATTTTAACGTCCACTCCACTACATACAATTCATGAACTAACTAAACAGGCAAATAACTAAACTACACAAATATAAGATACAGAAAGTTGATACATCAGTTAGTGATGATAATACAATATACTTCACTTGAATTTGATGACTAGGGCAGATTGTTATAAGATACTAAGGAGATTATATGACCAGGGTGTGGATGGTGGCCTTTTAGTGCCAACTAAGATCAATTTTGATAATTATTTTCAAAGAGGAAGGCTTTGAGCTTACGACGAAAATTGATAGTAGAGGGTGACTTTTTTATATCCATTGGAATGTCATTCCAGCACTTAGCTCTAAAGTAACGAGCTGGTCAAAGACCATATTGAGAGGTATTTTCCTTAAGGTAGAATCCCAGTACTTTTTTAGGAAAAAACTATAATTTTTTCAATTTTTTTTTTATTTTTTTGTCTGCCGCAAAAATCATTGGAGAAAATAAATTTTAGCATCAGAACTCCATAAGCGATACCAATTACTGATTATCACAAGTTTGTTAGGTAGCTGTAAAATTATTCTCCTTAGAAACGCCCTAGCAACGAAAATTGGTTGAAGGAAACCGAAAGTTTCAATATTGAAGCCGCTTTTGACGACTCCTGAAGCCTCTGAGTCCGCATTTTAGACCTACAGGTTCATGCAGCTTTACATGGAGCAACTCAGAGCAGTTCTACATGAAGAACTTGTGTGCAAAACACTGCTTCATTGGAGTCTCTGCTTGTCTGACTATTTTCGTCCTTGTTTCAAGATAATATTCAGTTGTAAAAATTGACACAATTTTAAGTCATGAAGCCGGTTAAATTCCGCAGCATTAAGAGAAAGAAGCAAAGGTTTAAAGGCAACAGGTTCACTGGTAGCCTTACGAAGTCAAGACAAGGTACAGAAGGGCAAGAAGAGCAGTCAATTTTCTGGAGAACATTGGTCAAGGAGAAGAGGAGGAGACTCAAGATAGTGGTGCAGAAATTGCCAGGGCATTGTGGTAGGACAAAGAACAGAAAGCCAACAAGAAGATGTTTCTTCTAGCAATGAACTGGCTGAAGACTCCTTTTCGTCAACAATTTCGTATTCAAAACTTTTAGACAATGAGGTGAGCTTTGATGAAACCAAAGAAGATGTATCAAAGCCTAGTGGCAACAGAATCATTGATCTCGAAATCTTGGGAACCTTCATAACAGTTGTTTGTTGTCCAGAATGTAGCCAGGCCAAACTTGCACTTCAAGAGATCAACAAGCGAGGCTCAGCAACCTGTTTCAGGATAGTTTGTACTTGTGCTACTTGTGAATGGAGTTACCAGTTTTGGTCTTCTGCCAAAGGGAAGTTTGGTGGTTTTGATGTAAATAAGATGATAGTATATTCAATGCGTAGTTGTGGTCAAGGATATTCAGGAATGGAACGGTTCCTTGCTTTTATGAATCTGCCAAAACCTATGCCAAAAAGTAACTATGACAACATTGTGAAGACAACAAAGAATGCAGTCAAGTGTATTGCAGAAGATACAATGAAGATGGCTGCCCAGGAAATTGCTGAAAAAGGGCACAAAGATGAGGATGGCATTGTTGATGCAGCCATATCATGTGATGGTTCTTGGCCAAAGAGAGGTTTTTCCTCTCTCAATGGCCTTGTTGCTTTTATCTCTATGGATACTGGTAGAGTTGTTGATGTAGAGCCCATGAGCAGATACTGCAAATCATGTAAACAAAATGAAAAATTAAAAACCACTGACTTTTATGGAGATGGAGATAGCAAGAGTTTCCCAACAATTGAGCATACCTATCCTGAGAAAAGAGTTCTAAAACGCGAATGCATAGGACATGTACAAAAACGTGCTGGGACTCGACTGCGGAAGCTAAAGAAGAATATCAAGGGCTTAGGAGGCAAGGGTAAGCTTACAGAGGCATTGATAGATCGCCTGCAAAATTACTATGGGATTGCGATCAGGAGCAATATTAGTAACTTAGAAAAGATGAAGCAGTCCATTCATGCAACTCTTTTTCATGTTGCTTCATCAGATGTCAACAACTGGCATCAGCACTGTCCAGAGGGCAAAGAAAGTTGGTGCAGTTTCAAAGCTGACAGAGCAAATGGCACCAAAACTTATAAAGCAGGAACAGGTCTTCCTCTGGCGGTACTGCAGCATGTGAAACCAATATTCAAAGATTTGAGTGAATCTAGTCTGCTAGAGAGGTGTTTGCATGGAAAGACCCAGAACCATAATGAGTCCTTTAATGGAATGGTATGGAACAGAATACCAAAGACAACATATGTTGGTTTTGATCAGTTTCAAGTTGGTGTTTATGATGCAGTTTGCCATTTTAACATTGGTAATAATGCAGTCGTCAAGATATATGAGAAATTGGGGCTGAAGCCAGGAAAGAACACATACATTGGCTGCAAACATTTAAATGAGAAAAGGGCTAAAAATGCTAGTATGAAGGAAATGAAGAAGACAAAGCTTAGGGGTCGTGTGCTAAGAGGCAAGAACGAGAAAAAAGCTGAGGGGGAGACATATGCCTGTGGTGCCTACTGAACTAAAAGTGTTTGTTTGTACACTAGATTGAAAACAGAAATTGTGAAAAGCAAAACTTTGATGGGAGCTAAACAATTTGAAAACTTTATATGTTGGAGCAAATTTAGTTTTCAGTAGTAGTAATACAAATTATTTGGAAACACACAGAGAAAGCTCCAAAATGTTCCATTTTTAGCTGATTTTGATGCTTTAACAAAGCCTAGTTGGTATATGAAAAGAATTTGAAAACAAATGGCACAAAGACAAGAAATTTGTAGATTTAAATAAACCAAAACTTTAACCGCAGTTTTCTCAAAATGTAATTTTTGACTGAAAGGTGAAATTAGAATTCAGATTTTGTAAAAGCTACAAAAGATATTGAGGTGAAATTTTGCATGTGTCATTAGTAGGCCTTTGTCTATGCAATGTACTAGAATGAACTTGATGTTGAGCTCTGTTTGTGATTTAGGGCATGAAAAATGTACTTTTAGTTGTGCGATTTACCACTTTTCGTGGAATATAAAATTTGAAATTTCCTGCAGAGATTTCTGCATGATTCTAGTACATTGCAAGCTTCAAATATGAATGAAATACACTTGAGAAAATCAGGCTTTGACTGCTTATCAGTTCCAAGAAATTGCCTCCATAATCTACCCTAATTTTCACTATACGCCATATCAAAATGGTTGCCATGGCAACATGGTGGCCATTATTGGTCTAAATTTCGAATTATTTTCCTATATTTTGTACTTTCTATCATAATAAAGTCCCATTTGATGATTTGGAAGCAAAATGTAGAAAATTGTCCAACTACTGGGCATCCCCCTTAATTGTATTAGAAAAGTATCATTTTTTGTGGCTTGCCATGTAATATGTTCATGAACGGAATGAACTGAATAAAAAAGAATGAAAACAAGAGGGAGAGATCTTATTTACACAATCATATACAAAAGAAAGCAGCTTGAATTGAAATAGATCACGCAGCTTTAGAATCTTGAAATCAGAAAAGAGAGATGTAGTGGGAGAAAATGTTCAAACGCAATGGCCCTTATGACCTTTTTCTGCAACAAAAATACTTGATTGATATGAGTCTCATAGGTAAGACCCCAAACTAAAATACCATTTTGTAGAAACGGCGAAAATAAAGCAGTGGCGGCACCACGGGGGACTTGGGGGATTTGTCCACCCCCCCCCCCATTCCCAAAAGTCGTAAAAAATTGTCATTGAAAAATGGATTGAATTAGTTTGGGTATACCTTTAGACTGAAAAATTACGTCAAAATCCCCCCTATTTCTCTCAGATTTTTCAGGGCTGGCGCCGCCACTGAAATGAAGAGTTGAAAAGACAGACTAAAATATTGATGGACAAGAAGTGTCTTACTTTGAAAAACATATCACATGATTAAATCTGATGTATACCATTACAAAGTAGCGGGTGCGCAAAAATAAACTAGTCTATGCACTTTTGGCAGTCCACAATTTATGAATTAATCCATAGGGAGACAATCTTATTTCCGTAAGATACATCTTTTAAGAATGACAAAATAAGCTCTTACATAGAGGTAGATTTTTCTTGGTTTGCTGCATATCAAATGATTATGAAGTCGTCAGCGATTCAGCGACGAGCTTACCATTGTCAGATTCAACAAATACGGGTGCTTTCACTTCTGTCTAAATGCTTTCGCACTAACAAAACATGCAGCAAACGAAAGCTGTAGAATAAACTTCCTCGGAGAAAATTCTCGGAGGAAATTTCGATAAAACAAAAATTTTGAAAACATCCGGTCCTTTACCCCCCCCCCCACCAAATGTCCACTGGACGTTTGAAAGAATCGATTTGTGTGCGGTCCCTTAGGCTCTCCTTAGGCTCCATCAAATCTCTTGTTGAATTTCTCCATTGATATCTTCTCCACTTTCTCAAATTACAAATGAATCTTTTCAGTATGAGATATTCCCAGACAAGATGAAGTTTGCCAAAGTAGTCCCACTTTTCAAAAAAGGTTGTCCACTAAAGCCTACTTTCCACTAGGCGGAAAATTACTCTCGCAAAAATCTTCCTTTGTTTGCAAGCACGATTCCGCTCGAAAGTTGAATGGGTTTCTACTTTTGAGCGACGTCGCTTTTCCGCAAGCCAATCAGATTGCTGGAAATGGTCGCTGCGAGCGGAATATTCCGCCTAATGGAAATTTTTGATTTTATTTGATTTTATAATATTTATACAGGGTAAAACATTCAGTTACACTGTTTTACAATGTACCCTGTTAAAATAACTTACAAAAGAAAATATATAATTTTACACGTAAATCGAAAAAGAAATAAGATCTATACAGCTATTAACAAAGTGTATAAAAATTTAGGTATGATAATGCATCTAGTAGATATGATGTAAGAGAGAATTAGTTAAATGCATGGTTTGCTATGCTTTTTTTGAAAGTTTTCAATGTCGGGGACAATTTTGATTCTTGGCTTAGCCTATTCCACATTGTCGCACCTTTATATGAGAAGCATTTTTGGCCATTTGCAGATTTTCGCATGGGAATTTCTAAATCAGATCTAGTATTGCGTAATTCTCTCTTACTTGAATCCGAGAGTCTGGAGAACATTTCTGTAAGGTAAGTGGGAGCCAGATCATTGATAGATTTGTATACCATACTCAAAGTCTCCATTTGAATCATTTCACAAACAGTGTGCCATCCAAGTTTCTTAATGATAGGCTTTGCAGAAGCATCATATCTACTATTAGTAACTATTCTTGCAGCCCGATTTTGAAGTTTTTGTAGTTCGTTTGTTGCTGTGGAGCCACAGCTTCCCCATACAGGGCAGCAATATCTAAGATATGGTTCCACAAGACTTTTATACATGCTTTGTATTGTGAGAAGAGGGAGAAACTTTTTGGAGTATTTCAACATCCCTATTCCTCTAGAAACTTTTTTCTTGATGGGAGTAATTTGTTCTTTCCAGTTCAAGTGTTGATCGACCATAACTCCCAGATATTTTGCCTCCCTTATGATAGAAACTGTTTCTTCCCCTACATTAAATTGAGGCTTTACACCCCCTACCTTTTCTAAGTCGTTCAAACGCTTGCTACCACCTATCACGAGACTTTGTGTCTTGGTCACATTGAGGGACAATTTGTTTGCATTGAGCCAAGATTTAAGGCATCCAAGATCCTCATTGACGCATTCATTTATCAATTGAATGGACTTTGAAGAGAAAGAAAGGCTTGTATCATCCGCGTACATGTTAACATCTGAGTGTCTCAGAGAGGAATGAAGATCATTTACGTATATTATGAAAAGTAGAGGTCCTAGGCAAGAGCCCTGAGGAACTCCTGTCGTTATTGATTCAAGATCTGAAAGTTGCCCATTCACCTTACAGCACTGCTTTCTATTAGTTAGGTACGAGCGGAACCAGCGTATCTCTTTGTTTTGAACCCCATAATGCTCCAGTTTCTGTATAAGGATGTCATGATTCACAGTATCAAAAGCCTTCTTTAAATCAATAAAGGTGACGGCTGTATATTCACTGTTCTCTAAATTGAGATACCAGTCATTGGTACATTTTAAGAGACAGGTCAGTACGGAATGTAGTAACCTGAAACTAGATTGTTGTGACTCAGTCAGTATGGAATGTAGTAACCTGAAATCAGGCCTAACAGCAACAAATCATCGACCTATTTTCCTTCTCCCTGTTTTCAGCAAAATCACAGAGAAAGTGATGTATGAACGTCTCTATAAATTCCAAGAAAAATATGAAATCTTGTATTCATTGCAATTTGGTTTTCGTGCCGGCCATTCCATAAAACCAAAAATTCACTAGACAATAGAAAAGTTGGTTGTGATTGATTTGCAGAAGGCGTTTGATACAGTAAATCATTATATTCTTTGATGAAGCTTGAACTTTATGGAATTAGAGGAACTAAATTAAATTGGTTTGAATCCAACCTCTCATATAGGAAACAATGTGTCTCAGAAAATGGACCTTACTCTTGTTAAAGACCCATTGTCAACCAACAAAACCAGTGTTGCCAAATTAGTGTTTACAAACAGAGACCTCTTTTGTGTGAGAGGCATTCAGTCACTACTTTTGTTTTGAAACGAGCAGTGGCAAGAGAATAAGCCTTGCGATCGTTCAATAGCCTAGCGAAAAGTCAATGCTTACGTTTCATGCACCATCATCATTGTGTTCTGTTTTGTTACATGATATGTATCAGCTCTAGGTAGCCTAGCTTAGCGTTCCTGGCGAGTAAGCAAAACTAGGCCAGACAGACGACTTTTCTTTATCAAAGTTTGTAATCCCCTACAAGTATGTTCTACCTGGTGAACTAAGATAAAGCAATTATCAAACCTGATTGTTCCACAGGCTTGGTGAGGGGGCCTATTATAGGTTTGCGGCTTCACGGTTTCGACCCTAATTTTAAGTGCGGTCTACGGATTTGGCAATGGTTTTTCTACGGATTGCGGCTTCAGCATACGATGCGTCTTGCGTCTTTAGCTGTGAATTGGCAACGGTTTACGGCGTTTGTGATGCGGATGCGGCTTCTTGTCGAAACAACGGCCTGCGCTCAGGTTATTGACTTCATCCAGAATGGGGTAAAAAGATCTCTAGGTCGCGCAGAAATTAAATAAGAATAACTTAACAAAGGGATCAGCCTTGATTGACAGTTGACAAGCAATAGACGATAGCGCTAAAAATGGCGACGAGGAATTTTTAACCAAGATCCTTTCCGGTATTCAAGAAATCGGCCAATCAAATCTATCGCAAATCAGTGTGACGCAAAGCATCATGGTAAAAGATTCATATCCGCCACCTTTAGCACAATCGTCTATTGCATGGTGATTGCAAGAGAGATGGGAATTCTAAACAATAGCTGTAGTTATTTGATTGAAAGATGCGTTCTAAGCAGAAGTAGAGAGTGTACCCTAAAAAATTTCCTGAGGTGCTCATTCATAAAGAAATAACTACAAAGTTTGGTCAAATTCTCATTTTAGCAGTAGGAAACGTAAAGTCGAGAGAAGAGTTTTAGGCCAAGAAAATGGCGTGGCTTTATGAAATTTTTTGCTGCTTCGCTCTTAGAATCCCATTTCGTCTCGGCGCGAGATGTGGCGCCCTCAAACGCGAAACGCCCCTCCAGGCCTGGAAGAAGAGGATAGTGCTACCATTAACAATGAATTAACAAGATTCCTTTTCGGTTCAAAGTCATGATTGACCTGTCGGGAGCGGGGGGGGGGGGTCAAGAGGGCTTTAGTCTCTCCAAAAATTCGCTTAAGTTACTAATTAAAGCTCTAAAAGTCAGGTAAGTGGAATGAAGATTTAAAGAAATGAAGATACAAGGAAGTTATTACAATTGTCAAGCTATCACGCCTATATGCACAGAAATACAGTGTAAACCAACCTATTTCTAAGTGGTTTTAAGTCTATCTTAAAATTCGAGACGAAAGCCTTCCGTTAGTCAAGTTCTACTGCTCCTTCAAATGGTGAATTCATCGCAAACGGGGCATGTTCCAAGGAAATAAAGGGTATGGTCACGAAATACTTCCCCTTGGGCAGTTCCTTAGACTCCCGTTTTTTGCTTACTTCTCTCGCACTTAGTCTCTGGAGCCCTTCGTTCCGAGGAGCCTACCTCAGACAGACTTGTTCAGTGGCGCTAAAGTTTTAGTTGCACTTTTGTTTTCAGAATTTTGATATATTCATAAACGATAAATTCATTGTTTTCAATTGATTCAGTGTATGAATCTGCACTACATTTTCAAAATGTGACACTCACCTCTCCACAAAATTATGTATTCAGTAGAGGGGTAAATCGATACAGCAGCTCGTTCAGTGAAAAAGAGTAAGAACCATAAGGTCTACAATGCACAGGTATTTGTTTTGCCGTTTCCCTTTTCTTTATTGACGGGTAGTTGGCTATGTTTTGTGCCAAAAGGCATGTTTTACCATTGCGGCTGCGGCTTCGCACTTTATTTTGCTGCGGATTACGGCTTTTAGCTGATTTTTGCACGGCTTCGCGGCTTTTGGACCCCCTATAATAGGCCCCCTGGTGAATCATCAAACTGGTCACGTTTTCTTGGAGTTGATGTGCCGAACTCTCGTTGTTCTGTTGCAAGAATCTATGTAGCTGCGCAATTTATATTTTCTGACACAGAAAACATGTAACTACGCAGGAGCATTGTTGATAAACAGGAGAGAAGATTGTTGGTTGGCAATGGGTCTTTAAAGGCCCATTTCCACTTAAATCGCAATTCGCAAAACGGATGCGATTTGCGAATTCCGAATTCAAAAAGCCTGCGAATTCAATACACACTTCAAACTCATTCGCACGAATTTCGATTGTTTATTCAACCAATCAAATCTGTCTCCTTTTGATAGCGCGAGTCTCCTTTGTCTCTTTGTTTCGTAAAGTTGTTTTCTGATTGGCTGCTTTCAATCGGAGACAATGGTTCGCATGCGAACGTTCGCAAGAAATCAAACATTGCGAACAGGTCAAAATCGCATTGCGAACGTTCGCATGCGATTTGCGAGCGTTCGCATGCGAATTTCAAACAAAGGATCGCATGCGATTTACGAATTGCGAATGAAGTGGAAATGGGCCTTAAGTTTCCCATCACATTCCGGCATCTGAGATAGACCAGACTTTTGAAAATGTCAATAAAGTGATTCATTTTTTTTTCATTTTATTTATTTCAACAGGATTAATTACATTCAGTAGATTTAAATGCACTGATTTTCAATGTACCCACCCTGCTTAAAAACCTAACTAGCCTAATTACGTGGATATAAATCACAAATCAACTTGAAGATCCTATATAAAAAAGGAAACATATGAAAAAGAAAGAGACTTGGAAATCAAATGTATGTGCTGAACGTTGACTCCCATTATCAACCTCTTTGATCTTTCAAAATGCTTTTAGTCTCGTTTTGAAAGTAGCTAGCGAAGGAACAGTTTTGATTTCATAGCTCAAAACTAGTTCAAATAGCCAAATAGTAACTCCTCAATACGAACAGCTCCGTTGCCCATTTGAGGTCTTGCATATAAGGTCCGATTGCAAGCATTGGACAATTTGTGAAACATTGACCACATGCAGGGAAGTGCAAGCCCATTTAAGGATAAGAAATAACATAGGAAACCATTTACCTAGATCAAGGAAATCCTTAACATATTCTTACATTATTTTCACTTCTTTCCTCAAAACATTAACGTTGCTCCACGCCGGAGATCTCCGGCGTTACATACATGTGTTCCACTATGGATGTAGCGAGCAAGAAGATTGTTAGGGACCCTCTAACCTCTGAGTACTGAAATTTGAAAATTCTGGCCCAATTTTAAATTTATCATAAAAATATGTGTATCTATGGTGTAGTGATGTTTGCAGTTACTATTTCGGACGTCCAAAGTATTTACGAAAGGAGCATTGAAGAAATCCTTGTTTTTGAAGAAATCAATGGTGGCTTTATTGGTCGATGTTCGGTGGTTTAATTGGTCAGTGCTCGGTGGTTTTATTGGTCGGTGTTCGGTGGTTTTATTGGTCGGTGTTCGGTGGTTTTATTGGTCGGTGCTAGGTAGTTTTATTGGTCGGTGATCGGTGGTCGGTGGCTGTGGCAAGTGGCTTTATGTATTGGTCAGTGGTCGGTGGCTTTCATGGTCTGTGGTCGGTGGTCGGTGGTGTTGGTCGGTGGTGCTGGTCGGTGGTCGGTGGTCGGTTTGGTGGGTATGGTATATGGTTTTACGCCACGCCACCCAAATTACCCCCCTCTCAACTCACCCTACATTACTTCGTAGAGGGCGCTTCTTTACCTTTCTTTACCTGCAAAAACCATTTCTTGAGAAAACCTAAAAACTACAACCAGGTTTCGTCCTGTTTTCAACTTTCACAAGCTGACAATTGCATCAGTATCAGTCATCTTCCCAAGTACTTAATAAAGCGACCTGTTACGTTCTCACGTTAGATAGAGGCAGATATTTCTTATTTGTCATAAGGGTTCATTCACGGGGTGTCCAAGTCAGACCCAAGGCACTCTTCACGTTGGGTCTACCATCAATTTTTAGGTCTAGAGTAATATTTTTGGGTCTGTCACTACTTAGGTTCTTTCATTTTGGGTCTACAGATGGACCAAGTTTGGGTTTGAGCTTTGACGAACCCAAGATTACAAATCGATAAAACAGTACGTCGTTCCTTGAAAATGCTTAAATGTAACTGAAAATGCCTGAATGTAGGAACACATTTATGCCAAGAATCTAGATAGAGTCGTGGGAAACAAAATTCATAGAGAGGAGTTGAAAGTCGGTGAGAGCGCAGGAACGAAAACTGGGGGTCCGGGGCTTGCCCCCGGAAAAAATTGTCATGACCACGCCCTTCAGATGATTGAAAAACGCCCAATTTTTGGAGAATTTGCCATAAAAGAAGCAACTGATCACGACTGATGGGGTCTTTTCCCAGAAAATTTTCAAATAAGGGACTTTAATATAACGACAATATAGACAGTGGCGTAGCCAGGTCCCTGCCTTTGGGGGGCAGAATGCGAGCGTAGCGAGAAAATACGGGAGTACGGAGGCTTGCCCCCGGGAAAATTTTTGGAGGCCACGCCCTTTAGACGGTCGGACATTGAGGGAAACGCCCTTTTCAGTTATATTTTGCATCATAAACATGACTACATTGAATACAAAAGGCAGGACGTTTTCTCAAATTTTAATCAAGAATTTATCCTCATTATTGTAAGTTACTCTACGAAAGCAAAAGAAGAATTCTTATTCAGTTACAAGCGGTCCAACATATTAAAGTACAAAATACGAAATTGATCTTCTAGGCTTTACTGGAGAATGATGTGGTGCTGGTCGTTCGATCTTGGTATTCAAGGAATTGTCTCTCTTAGCTACTTCATCATTTTCTAGTCAGTCTACAGAATCTTTTGCAAGAAAATTTTGCGAAAGAAATTGTTGTTCAGTGTACAGGTTCTTCAAATCATCTTTTGATCAGATTTTTCCAGAGTAGTAGGAAATAAGGATCGACCGACGACAGGCATTTACAGGCTAAGGTAAGTGGGGACATTGAAATGGATGGGTCCAGGGTCAAGTCACCAGGAAAATTTTTTGATGACATGCATTCTACTCTGGCTTAGAATGCCTCTTCCAACATTGTTCAAGAATTTCTTCGGATCCCGCATTCCTCTCAGGCACGCCACAGGAAAACCAAGAATGCACCCCAACTACGATGCTTCTGGACAGGGCCGTCGAGAGCCAGCTCGGGCCCTGGAGTGATCTATGGACTATTTGGAGCATGAAGAAAGTGCGAGCGAAGCGAGCCGAAAATTTTGAGAATCACACACAGAATTTCACTGGATGGTTGAAATGTCACATCACTGTAGAAAAGATGCACTGTCGATTAAAGTTAAGGATGGCTTAAGTTGGATTCATAAATTCTTGTAATGCTGGACAAATCGTAAAATGTAAAATGCAGAAATCGTTCAAGAAAACAAGTGGCAGCATAAGTACACATGGAAGGAGAAATTCTTAATAGAAATTCGAAAAATTCGAAAGGTGTGATTAATTGTATTGTATATTCTGTACCAAATAGACTCATACACATAGCTACCAAGTTAAAGTGTCATGGTGGGAACTCCGATGACCTAGTGTCTATTCCCGCCATGACAGGCACAGTAGCTGTAAATATTTTGTGTTTATTTTAATGGATTAAATAAAAAAAAAGTTAAAGTGGCGCCTGGGTCTGTCTCAAAGAAACTAATGAAGCTGCATGCCTTGCCTAGACATGATAGCAGGCCAGGCGGTACAAAGATGATCCCAAGATGATACAGTGATGACGCAAGTATGGACGTGCGAGCGAAGCGAGCAGGAAATTTTTGATTCTTTTGTTGGCTAAATCGCACCAAGATGTCACTTACTAGCGCAAGAATTTCATTCATTCATGTTTCTTTTATAACATTGACAAACCGCAAGTGTTGGAGAAAAATGCAGCTTACCCCCCCCCCTTCAGTTTCTCAACGGATTTGGAAGAATTACAAAACTTATCTCTGGCGATGATTGAGGGGGCGGCTGCCCCCTTGCCCCCTGGCTACGCTACTGAATATAGATTATTTTGAGATGCATAATATCAAAAGTAATAGCTTGATAAAGTCTGGCAGCTTCCTCACATATAGCCTGTGATCCAGACCAGGTAATTTTTTCGTTTCAAGTGGTCTGGAACACAGGCTACCTCACATATAGATAAGTTTAATATTCATAAGCTTGGAACTTCGTCTCCTAAACAAAGGAACGGGCAACTTGGATCATCAAAAAATCAATCATGCCCACTGTAGGCTATTTTTTTACTTGAAACATATCTAACCAAGAAAATACTCCGCTGGTCTATTTTGAAATTTTGGGTCTACGAATATTATGTAAAATGCTGCGTCTGTCACAAAACTGCTTTCAATATTCTGGGTCTATGTCAAAATCAAGAATTTTGGTCTGGGTCTACGCAAATTTCTTTTGGGTCTATGCATTTTGGGTCTGACTTGGACACCCCGTTCATTCCATTGTAGATTACCTTCCACGTTTTAGAGGCCAGCAAAAACATGTTTTAGTTTTTATTTCATTCTTATAAGCTGCATTGAAAAACAGCTCCCGAGTAAAAACACACACAACTTTAGAATGCCATGACCAAATTTTTATATTTAGGTTAGGCTTCTGCTAACGACAATTGTCACTACTTAACTACATATAGTGCGCGGGGGCTAGTTGTAACACTTTCCAGAAAAAACTCAATTTTCTCCTTATCAGCGAAACGCAAACTTGTTCTTATACCACCATGCGTGGTCTTTGACCAGATGTTGTTTCACAAATATGGCACTTTCAGATTTTCGATATATTGAAAATTAAAATCAAGATCGGATGGTTACAGCTTGCCCGAGCTTGGGGCATGTTGCAACAGCATGGTAACAGGTACCGGGGCAAGGTGTGCCAGTTGTGGCAGAACAAAATAAGCAGTGAATGAAGTCTCTCTGGTATAATCCTATTTTTTACATCAAATGAACTCAAATTCAGAAAAAATATAATCAAATAAACCCAAAATTAGATAACATGCACTTCATTCATTATACAATATTTCATTATTTCATAGCGATTATTTGGGACAAGATGTCTTAGCTGCTTTCGCTGATCTGATAGTCTTGGAAGTCACCTGCAGAATGTACTAGTTTCACTCAACAAGAGCAGATTTTGTAATACAATGGCATCAGTCGCTCTGGTTCACACCTCAATTCAAAGCGATTAGCGAATGCAGACAAAAGAAATTCTCTCAAGCAGAAATTAAAAAAAAACCAGCCGCAAAGTTGCCCTGAAACCCGTACGGCAAACTCTCGTTTGGTGCAGGCGAAGGGAGGTTGTTAAGAGAAGGTATGTGCTCATAACGAAAGAAGAAGGGCAAATCTAAACCTCTGCCTCGCGGATTTTGTTTATTTGATTCAGGAGCTGATGAGTGACTGCTTACATCTCAGCAAAAAATATGCAAAAATTGTAATGCTCTCTGCTCGGTTTCTGCATTAAATAAACAAAATCCGCGAGACAGAACTTTAGATTTACCCTTCTTCTTTCGTTATAAGCACATACCTTCTCTTAACAACCTCCCTTCACCCACACCAAACGAGACTTTGCCGTACTGGTTTCAGGGCAACTTTGCGACTTCGCTTGTTTTGAATTTCTCCTTGAGAGAATTTCTTTGCCTTCATTCGCTAATCGCTTTGAATTAAGGTGTGATCCAAAGCGACTGTATGCTATTGTATTAGAAAATCTGCCCATGTTGTTTCACTCGATTTCACTCTCAGTAAACTCTAATTCTACATAAACATGTCGAGCAATTGCTTACGAATAGGAAAAGTTAGAGTGAATGACTTTCAGAAAAAACTTGCTTGTTTTTGGTGGAACTTTTTGTTTTGTTGCAACTTACCACTGACCGACAAGGTGTGAAATTGCACTGTTCTGGAAAATGCATTCGAATATAGCATTCATGGCCATTCCAGGCTGATTTCAGGAAGAACAATATGTATTTTACTCCAATACTGCATGAGAATTAGGAATTCACGCTAACTACGAGACGCAGCAAAGCGAAAAGTTCTAAAACCAAAAAATTTACTTTTAGGCCAAAAAATGGGGAAAGCAATGCTCAAATGGTGGCCGCCGGCAAGAACAATGTAAACCACTGTTTGAAATGAAGGTAGTAACTTGGCATTCATTAACCCTATTTGGACCGGGATAAAATTTGGGCAATTTTGACCGGGAGCCTCCTTAATTCCGAAACTACAAAAGATATGAGTATGCAACTTGGCTCAGTTGTTCTTTGGACAATACGAATTACAAATATAGCAATAGAGAATTCAAACATAACTTTAGGGATACATTAAATCCCTTGTGCCTGATTAATGATGGTATTGAGTATACGGAGCACTTTTTGCTGCTCTGCCGTGCTTATGATATACACAGACGTGATCTTCTCGACAGCGTTAATGCAATATTGAGTCCTCACGGCCTATCAAACCCTTCAAACAAAGATGTATTGCAAATATTCCTTTATGGCCACAAAAAGTTACCTTTTAATTCAAATAAAAACATTCTTGAGGCAACATTAAAATATGTTCAGGCCTCAGAGCGGTTCCAATAAGTTACTAAAACCAGCATGGGTGTTGGGTCTTTGGGGGGGATAGCGCGGGTGCGTGCGGTCTTTCTGAGGATCTGATGCTTATGATCTAATTCTCTCATGTAAAATTTTTCCTCTTTTGTGTAAAATTGTTTCTCTTTGTGATTAGAGTGGTGTTGCCCATCATGCCTGGGTGATAATTTAGCAGATTAGCAAAGAACCTGGGTATACTTGCTGGGTATACTTACTGGGTATACTCCTTTGACAACTCTTTGTGAGGTTTCACTCAATTTGTGACGCTTTGAGCAGAGTGGGCAACACCACTCTAATTATTTTTGTAGCTTAATACCTTGTAACAATGTTGTAATATTTGTGTCTCCATGTTCAGTGTAAGTCTTAGGGTTGTTATTTATTTCCATGCTCCCTTAGCTTTTGTATTGTAAGTGCTTGTCCTTGTAAATTTTATGAGAATATATAAAAAGAAAGAGCTTAATTAGTCACGTGGTTCGTTGCTAGGCAACTAAAACAACTGAAAAATGGTCAAAATCTGGCAATTGGCTTAAAATGCAAAATTTGTCGAGATTAGCATAAGATAAATGGCAGAATTGTAGCCAACAGTAGCAAATAAAAGTAGGGGAAGATATTTACAAGGGAATTTTTTCATTCAACTTGCAATTCTTGCTAATTAAGAGCATTTAGCAACTGAATGGACTCATTGAGATTTCTATTGTCGATTGTTTTCAACTTTTAGACTTCTAATTAGTGAAAATAGTAAGTAACGAGAAACCCAACACTATTTTCTGTATGTTTTGAGATATTATGCACTAATTTATTCAAACAATGACGTCACAAAGATGAATGACGTCATGAACATCAAAGTATGCTGATGTAAGCAAATTTAAACAAACTATATATCATATGAAAGTACTCTTCACGACGCATCGAATGGTGTATATAACTTTATGATTTGACTTAGTTCTGCAAAATTAACGAGCTTTCAGTGATTTTAACGAGCTGTGACCTATCTCCAAATAAGGTCATCTGGTGGTCACATAGCACAACAATGGGCTATGAAATTTTAATCAACGGGGTCAAATCTAAACTAGCGGCGGAGATAGTTGAGAATATTTGGTAGGGGGAGAAAACGCTCCGCCCCCCCCCCCCCCCGATCCAAATAGGGTTAACACAAAGGCTGGTGAGCACAAATTTAGTAGCGGAAGAGAAATGCCCTCTGTTGCAACTTGCCCTTGTTACTTCTAGCGCCGGTCTCCCCTACTTCATCTCGGTCAACGTGGATGCATCATTTTTGGACACCCGGCAAACGTAGTTGTATTTTTGGTGAGTATTGGCAGAGGAAAATTTTTGGTAACAACTGAATTCAGAAATACGTGATGCAACAAAACTACAATCAAAATTTATAAAGTTATGTAATGCTGATGCGCTCATGAGATAAAAAGGACGTATTAAGAATTTCCACCGGCATGTGGAAGACAGAGCTTTTGCGGGCGTGCATGGAATCAAAACACATAAGTCGAACAAGAAAAAGGCGACTATGCCAACATCTTTCTTCGGATTCGAAGATGATTACAATAGCGAATAAATAAATAACAGAAGCAGCCAAAAACGAAGAAGAAACAACATTGAATGTGTATCCCGGGGGGGGGGGGGTACTTCACTATGGGTAAGACGGGGATGTGCGCCAGTTTTGGGTAGTTTTTGGCCTGAAAATTCTGGGATTGGGGTATCCTTTTACTGGAAAATTTCTGTGATTGGGGTGTACCTTCACTCGGAATTTTCTGGGATTGGGGTTTACTGTTATACTCAAGTTCTTTATAAATTTTCGAGCAACATGTGGTCAGTTTCAGGTGCACTGATTTCAAGTATTTTTGTGTTGAAAAACGTCCTCAGATCAGAACCTCGTTCCAATGGCCACTTGGAACCAAAATACTCGCTCCCAGCCCTCAATCCCTTATCCCTTTGACGTCAAATTGTTTTTATTATTTCTTCGATTGGGTATCAATATCTGACATATATTCTGGGATTGGGCATCAATATCGGACCAAATTTCTGGGATTGGGTCATAGCAAAAATCCTTGCGGCGCACACCCCCGTATGAATTTATAGTGAAGTACCCCCCCCCCCCGGGATGTGTATGAATTTCACGGATATGTATGTTGTCAACGTTTCGTCCTGTAGTGCAGCGCAGAGCTTTAAAGTCAGTTCTGAAGAAGTCCTCTCTGAGAAGGATTGATTTCTTGGAAGGATTAATGGCATAGTTTGTAAAGTTTCAAATTACAGATGGGTTTCAAATCTTGGTTGTTGTTCTTCGATATAGTACTGAGCATTACGATTGCTAGTATAACAATAATGTGAGCAGCCAATGCAACAAAATATACAGCAAACTTTGAGATACCCAAAAACATCATCACGAAATGTTTTTTGAGTTAATGTATGGATAATAGGATTGAGAATGCATGAAGTCTTTGCTGCAAAGCTTGAGAATCCCCCAAACATTATCAAGTGCTTGCTGCTGAACTGTATGCTAAAATAATGCATCAGACCTAGCAATGAGTATGGTGTCCAGGAAACAAGAAAAGCTGCACCCATAATAAGACCAAGCTTTAATACTTTTGTCTCTGCTCTTGCATTTTCGATTGTAGCTTCAGCATTTGGTCCGAAATGTTGCTCTGCATACTTCCTCATTTTCCGCAGAGTTCTTTGGCATGAGACATTACATATTGTCATCACTGTTATTGGCACAAGAATACACATAAAAAAGATGCCCAAAATGAACTTCTTGTGAGTTCTATCATTCGTGTGCCAATTTATGGTACATGCATTCATCAGGAATAAACTGTAATCGTTCCAACGAAATAGAGGATAAGCTGCCCAAAAGAATGCATAAATCCATGCCATGATAATGAATACAACTTCAACGGTATTCCTCGATAAATTTATTCTTTGCTTGAGCCATGGATGACATATGTGAACATAGCTGTCAATACTTAACAAAACAATATGGTTTATGGATGCAAAGGCACATAACGTAACCCCAAATGCTGAATACTGGCAAATCTTTAAATCAAGTTGGTACATGATGAAAGACAATTGAAGCGAATATCCAAGAGTTGATTGAAGCATATCACTAATAGCTAGGCTTGCAACTAAGCATTTTTTGATTAGCAAATTTCTTCCTATATGCCTTCGACTGTAAAAGTAATGAGCCAAAACTAACGTG
Organism: Aurelia sp. 3 sensu Dawson et al. (2005); assembly: GCA_964020215.1. Classification (NCBI taxonomy): domain Eukaryota; kingdom Metazoa; phylum Cnidaria; class Scyphozoa; order Semaeostomeae; family Ulmaridae; genus Aurelia; species Aurelia sp. 3 sensu Dawson et al. (2005). Next base: position 14,270,280 of record OZ026581.1, read on the forward strand.
TTCAGTATGGTCGAAGCAATGATCAATGCAATTAGGCCTACTTGATACCAAGTTTTTGATCCAAGTGTCTCAAAAGCACGATTCCTGAAAGGAGCAAAAGTTGCATTGCCTGTATTGGTCATACTGTATGTATACGATAAAGAATTTTGCTCTCTCCCTAAGCTCAAAGCTCAAGTTACGAAGGCCACTATCTTTATTTGCTTGATTTGATTGTATCTATTCCTTGACTGTGGCAAAATCATCTGAGATCATATGACCAAATCGTTGCATCATTTATGTTCTTTGAAACAGACCAAATCGTTGAATCATTTATGTTCTTTGAAGCAGTCCTTCTGGTATCTCTGTGGCATCAAATGGTCAGTTTCCCATGTAAATGGCCCTAAAATTGCTTGATTGACTTGTAAAATTCGCTAATTGTCTCTCCGATATCAGATGTTTAAACCGTTTGATTATTTCTATACTTTGCATCTGAACAGTCTTGGTTCATTTGTTGTATTAACTCAATCTTGCAATGTAAATCTTATGATTTGCTACTGTGGGAGCCTCAATTATACCTTCTTAGAACAAGTCATTCTCTACCACAATCTCCTTTTGTCGTACCAGTAATCAACTTTCAAGATTTGACTGTAAAAATCAAAATAATAAGATGCTCAACAAATGGTTAAAGGGGCAGGGTCACGTAACCGTATACAAACCTGTTATATATAGAATCTTTATTGTTGTCCACACGTGGCCATTGTGTTCTGCAGAGATTTTGGTGGATAGGGTGAATCCAGACTAAAGTTACTCCTAAAGATCCATCAATTCTCTGCAATCGTACAACATATGAGTGTTTCGTGTGTTTCTCTACGAAGTACAAATGTCCATCTTCAAAATAACTCTTTCACTTTGAGCAAAGTGGGATGGCCTTTCAAAAATTCTGCAAAATCGTCGTTTCGAAAGAAGTTTGTTTACATTACGTGACCCTGCTCCTTTCAGACACAAATTATGTAAACAAATAATCCAGATAAGGCACTAGTTGCTGTTAACTTCTGAGCACTACAAAACTACCTTTGAAGATAAACAACAAAAGAATAATGTAGTAGTTAACTTGTAAATCAGTAACGAATTGTACCAATTCTGAGTTCTGTCTGTAACTGTGTATGGCATGTGTATGGCATCATGCTTCGATGGCAAATTTACCGCTCACTCCGTATAAATATGGATTTGGCAACTTGTGATTGCAGAATGCAGAATTCCAACACAGCTGAGCTATCTACACGATTACGGATGTGTTTGATTGGTGATTCCAAACCTACCAAATTCTGAAAACGGTAGACTACTTTACAGAGACGGAAACACAGTGCCCAGTCAAACGCAAAAGTCTTCAAAACAGCGGGTTTCACATTCATCCCGACGAAAACGAGGTTTCCAGTTGAAAAATACGAAGACAAGTGCGTGCTTGGCAACAAAGATTGAACTGACTGAGCAAATTCGCCTCGCTTTCAGAGTTTTGCAAATATAAACGAGAATCTTTTCAAAGTCTACCAAACCTTCCGCATGTTCAAGCAGAAGGCTCGGCAGGCCTTCCAAACCTGCCAAACCTACCGATTTCGGAATTCGGTAGTCAATCGAACACAAATTCCGAGTCTTCCAAGTCTATCGTTATCGGAATTGGCACCAATCAAACACACCCTAAGTAGGATTTCCTTGATACTTAAATGGCACTTTACGATTTACTACATATTAATATTGATTTTATAACTACCTGTTGCAAAATGCAGAACTCCAAAACAACTGAGCTATACTTTGTGTTAAAAGCTATTATACACAATTCTGAGTGTTTCTAATCTCCGAGCCCTCGAGCCTCGAGCCTTCGAGCCTCGAGCCTCGAGCCTCGAGCCTTCGAGCCTCGAGCCTTCGAGCCTCGAGCCTGGAGTTATATTTTTAGCTACAGGCTTTCATCTTTGAGGTTCATCTTTTTGCAAACATCAAGGATTCAAGTTTCAAGGATTCTTTTTACACAGATCAATTAGTACTCAAGTTCAAGGCATTAGCTAAGATCCATGTGAATTTGTAAAATTGCCACATCACATATTTTTCTCAAGGACCGAACAGGCCCGATTTCAAAGAATGTGCTACACAGAAAATACTTCAGGAAAGTGCTTCACTTGTATGTGAGAGATCTATCACTACTAGCCAATTACTCGCAAATAACTTGACAATCTGGCTTTTGTGACTGAAGTTTCAGTTCATGGTACTTCTATCATTTGCTTGTAATGGTTTTGTTACATGTAGTGGGAAAGTTGCATGTAAGAGTTTCAATGGGTGACTAATTGAGATCTAAATTTTCCAATCAATTGGCATGCATTCCTACATGCCAATGAAATTCTCATGCTATTCACCATTAGTCTCAACTTAAACGTTACTGTTAAAATCTTTGAAATTCATGTGCACCGTTTGTTGAATAATGTTGCCTCATTTTTTATTTCATTCTGAAACGTTAAGGCTTCAAGGATTGAAATGCAAGGCTCGAGGCTCGAAATGCAAGGCTCGAAGGCTCGAGGATCGAAATACAAGGCTCGAAGGCTCGAGGCTCGAAGGCTCGACATACAGAATACGCCACAATTCTGAGCTTGGAGAATGATTGTGAAGGACATCTTTGATACTCAAATGGCCGTTTACCGCTCACTCCTCATAAATGTAGATTTGGCAGCTAAAGTACAACCAATACGTAGAGTTAATTGGTTTTGACCATAAAACTACAATTATTTTCCAAAATAATGCAAACTAGATATCGTTCGAAAGAGTTTAGCAAACTGCACTTGATTCTTGCAAGAGTTGTAAACTTATTTTGCGTTTAGTCTCTTGGGAATATTAAGCAATGTTTTGTTCATCTTTCTTACAAAAGAAGTTTGGTTTTTTAAGTGTGATGCCTTCTGATTAAGATTTTGCAAGCATATTACAGAAAAAGTCGTTTTTATGAAACAGTGAGCTCCGCAATAGCCCCTGGTCACGACTATTTCTATCAAATTTTATTAAGAAAGCTTATGAGCAAAAAATGAGCACATTGCATTCTGTGATAGGTGACGGTCAAACCAGACACTTTATACAAACCTCAGCTCCACATTACCGCTTATGAAGACCTGCGATTTTGAATGATGCATGAGAAGCAGGAAAAATTTAAGAAACAAAGAACTTCCTATAACTCCCAAGAGACTAAATCCCCTTTAAATGAATAAGATTTGAAAACTCTTACAAGAAGCACGTTCCACTCGCTAAACTCTCTCGAATGATATCTATTTTGCATGATCTTTGAAAATAATGGCACTTCTATGGCCAGAAACCATTTAACTCTACATAGTTTTGCTTATACTTTGCTGTTATGGAATTTGAAAATAACTGAGCTCGGTATGTGAGTTACTGTACAAAGTTCTGAGCTCTGTGTATCATTGTGTACGGCTTCTTTGATACTCAAATGGCAGTTTACCGCTCACTCCTAATAAATGGACATTGGTAACTACTTGTTGCAGAAAGCAGAATTCCAAAACAACTAGGCTTGTACGTAGTTGTACAAGTTACTGCACAATATTCTGAGCACTGTGGTTGATTTTGCAGGGCTATGTTGATGCTTAAATGGCCATTTACCATTCACGTTTTAAGCCTATCTTACACCAGGCAGATTTTTTTTGGAGGAAGCGTGCTATTCCGTCTAAACGCACGCGCAGGAGAATTTTGAGGATTTATTTTAATGGAATGTTTCTGTGGCGGAAAAGTAGAAAAGATTTCATAGTTTCCGTGGTAAAAAAATTCCGCAAATAACTGACGGCAATTTGGTAGTTTGATTTTTGGGTATTTTCTTTCAAAATAATCGTCATGAAATCTTGGTTCTGCGCAGAAAATTCCACTTAGTGTAAATTAAGCTTTATAGATGTCAATTGGTAACAGAGATAGGCAAGATACTCTAAGAAATATCTTATTACAAGATACTGTTATTCACAATAAAGAGTATCTTATTACAAGATACTAGATTCTTAAGAAAAAAAGTATCTAAGATAATGTTTCAAGATACTAGTTACAAGAGTTGCCAAAAAGTGCATGACCAATATCATCTAACATTATCCCCCATAGGTGGCACATTTTTCAATTCCTTGTGCATATGTATTGCGGTAGTGCCTAACTGAGTGCATTCGCTCATTCCTACTCCTAAGTCATGCGAAAATTCACTCATGTTCCATTGTTATGGAGAATATTCCACTTTGGTTCACTAGCCCCTGGATTGTCCTTACAAGTTCGCAGCATTTTATCATTTTTCCAAAGGCATCCACGAATGCTGCGGAGGAGCGCAGTGAAGGCAAGGATCCCAAAACATGACGTTCATGGTCTCGGGAGACAAGTCAATAAATGATTTCAGGAGAAAGAGCACAGTGAAGTCTTCATAATGAACCAAAGGTGGTTTCAAAATTTTCAATGAAAGTCCTTGTTTGCCTTAAAGATCACGAGTCTCTTAAATACCCTGCCCTCCAGCTTTCTTCGTTTTGAATGCATCATTATGCCTGCAAAGTTGAAAAGTCTTTCAGCTTCATTCATGAAGACTGATTGATACAAGTATCTTGTGACTTCAAATTGTTTCTTGAAAATATCTTGTTAGGAGATACTATTATTCAGCCAAATTATTATCTTATTACAAGATACAGTTACTGGGTACGGGAAACAGCCCATCTCTGATTGGTAACTGCTTCTTGCAGAACGTAGAAGTATGAAAAACCCTCGTTTGAATGTTTATGAGCTCCGTACTCTCGAGTGCCGAATAATTATCCCCTTCAATAGTTCGTTAATTGTTGAAAATTTTCCAACCCACCACTTTTATTCCAACCTCCCTTCTTATTATGCATTGAAAAATTGAAATGATAGTGAACTATCATCAAATAGATACCTCCCATTTTTCCAAATTTCCCCGACTGCTGCAACGCCCCAAGCATTATCGTATCGAGCAATTTCCAAATCCCCTAATCATTCTATACTCTAGAGTACATGATTGCACAAGTTATTGTTGCAAGGCTCTAAGATCTGTGGGTGATTTGGTATCAGTGCTTCCACTTTTGGAACATAGGATTTCCTTCCAATTTCCTTTTTTTCCGCGAAATTTCCTTCCAGAAAGGTTTCTATTTCCTTCAAATTTCCTTCCATCCATAATGATGCAAATCCAGTTAAACTCTTCATTTGTGTATTCAACCTTTGGTGACATTTCTATTTCGCTACTTCTTTCGTGATATGTTTAACAGATTTTGAGCCATTTTGAGCCACCTGTGGCAGGATCCTCGACAGTGACAACCTTTTTGAAAGTTCATTCCTATCAAACGTTAGCCTGAGTGCAGTTGCCTGTGTCCCAGACGCCTGTGTGCAGACTCTTGATGGGAAATCGAAATGGGGGAGAAAAGCATTCTACTTCTCTCCCTCTCGTCACTAGTAGGTCCAAAGTAATGTTCTTATCAAATATCTTCTACTCTTCGCCCCTCTTGTTGACATATTGAAAATACACCATCAATGGACTTGCTCCAAATTAGGTGCTTATCTTAGAGCAGAGTTGATATGTCTTTGGCCATAGAAGATAATCATTATTTTACGTGCAAGTAAATCAACTAAAATGAGCATGAGCTTTTTTTGACAGGAGACTGGACTCTAGTCTTTGTAAATAAGATGGTGAATAACTCAATCACAGATCACACCTATCTTTTATTTACCTTTTTACCATTACCATTGAAATAGACTGCTGTCTGAATATTTTTTCAGTAAGATCCCAATGATTCTTTTGATGAAATGTATATTTTTCACATTTTCTTCAAATTTCTCATTTCACCATCAAATTTCCTTCCGATTTCCTTCAAATTTTCATTTCCTTCTTTTTTCCTTCCAATTGCCAAGATTTCCTTTTGGAAGGAAATTTCCTTCCAAGTGGAAGCCCTGTTTGGTATGGCTTGGTTGATGTTTGAATGATCATGCCAGTTACTCCTAATGAATATCAATTGATACAAGGACCGAGATACGGGGGGGTCCAGGGGGGCAATGGCCCCCTCAAAATATTTCAGCAGTTCCTACAGTAAATCTCTATTCTGTATTATTTTAGTATTTCAGAATATCAGTTAGGTACTCCATGTTCTCATGTTCGGTATATCCCGTTCAATTTCTACCCTTCATTAGTCTAGGAAGCTCTTTGGGGGGTATTTACAAGCTATCAAACTTGTCTCTAACCATAACTCTAAAGTGGCCTTTGGTAAATTAGGCTTTTTTACTTTTGTGGAAGGTGTGTACATTGTAAACATAGATTTACCTGTAAAGTCAATCCGTATTGAGAAACAAAAAATAGTGTTCCGTTATGCCAATTTGAAGAGCGTGATCTCAAATTTTTCCAGGGGAGTATCCCTTAGACCCCTCCAAGGTTCTGGATCGCTTTAGCTCGTTAGCCGGTTAGCCCATGGCCCCCTCAAGTGAAAAATTGTATCTCGGTCCTTGAATTGATAACTGCTCGTTTACACGACATACCCTGGTTACCTGAGCCTAGAATATTAAAACTAAAACAAAAGAAAACAAAGACAGAGAGGAAGATAAGCTTCGTAAGTGCAGGCAAATGTAAAATCCAAAATGGGAATTTGAAAAGTGTGAATATCGCATCAGAAAACCTGAATGGACTTCTAGCAGATTTGAAAAACGAGCTGGAAAATGTATCGAATTGGATGAGGATCAATAAACTTAGTTTGAATGCCAGCAAAAGTGAATACATGGTTATAGGCCACAGGCGACAACTAAATAAGATAGGTAATGATTTGCCAGATCTTGTCCTCAATAATGAAGTTATCAAAAGGGTTGACAAGACAAAATACCTAGGGATCAACATCGATGAAAGCCTTACTTGGAAAGAGCAGTACACCATCAAAAATAAGCTGAAAGGGGGCTTGAGCTCCTTAAGAAAGCTGAAAAACATCCTTCCGCAAAGGAAACTTGATCAAGTTTACAAAGCTCTCTTTGAAAGCCATCTTCGCTATGGCAACATCGTTTGGAGTACTCTTTCCAACACCAAACTATCCCAATTACAACGATTACAGACAAGGGCAAAGAAGCTAATAGCGAATTCCAAGTATAAGGACGGATGGACTTGCAAATGGCTCTCTGTAAAGTCATTGATCTCCTTTGACCAAGGAGTCATGACATATAAAATCTTGCATGACCTCTGTCCCGAAAATCTTCGCCATAAGTTCACTGAAAGATCCATGAATTCAGAGTATAGAACCAGAAACCATGGAGATCTGCAAATTCCTAAAGTTAGGTTAGAATATGCAAAGCGAAGTTTCTACTTCTCTGGTGTCAAAAACTGGAATGATATCCCTGACAACATTCGAGAAAGAGACTCAATCGCTCGTTTTAGAACAGGTCTTAGAGATTATCTTTTGAACCTTTCACAGGACCCAAACACGACCCCTTGGTAGAGCAGCAATATTCCATTTTTTTTCTTTTCTCATGTTATTTTATGGAAATATTGTTAATAGGATATTAATTTGCTGAAAGGATCTCGTGTTTGTTTTTTTAAATAATGATAAAATGAAAAAGAATGAAACAGTGTCGAAGTAGGAGATAATCTTTGCTTTGGACTGGGCATACTGCATCTGCAAAGGATTCACTTAGGCATAATTATTCAATATAACATTTAATGGTCCCTTGCCTACAGCCACCTAAGTTTCAAGGAACCGCGTGCTGGACAAAGTCCTTGGCAGTCTGATATGGTATGTTATTGAATACAACAGTGTCTTGCCAACCTGAGCAACCTGAAATACCTTATTCCACAATCTCAGCTTGACCATGTATACCGCGCCCTTGTTGAAAGTCATCTGCGATATGCTAATGTTATTTGGGGGAGTCTTTTCAAAATCAAAAATAAATACCCTCCAACGTCTGCAGGATAGAGCACGTTCTATCATTGATAACGCCAGACAAAAGGATGGCTGGTCTCATAACTGGTTGACCGTTGAACAACTGATAAAATTCGATCGATCAGTTATGACATACAAAATAATCAACAGGCAATGTCCCGAGAGCCTTTGGGATAAATACCATCAAAGGACCCAGCTCTCCAACCACATAACAAGGAATTGCAGGGACCTTCAAATCCCAAGAAACAATCTTGAATACGTCAAGAAAGGCTTTCATTATTCGGCACTGAAAGCTTGGAACGACATTCCCATTGGCATCAGAGAGCTCCCTACACTTAGTAGGTTCAAAAAGCAACTAAAATGTTATTTCAAGAGCTGAAAGAAAACAAAAACACGACTCCCTGGAAGAGCAGCTGCTTCATAATAGGTTTTAGATAGATACACTGTAAATATATATATATTATAATGTATTATTGTAATTAGTCTTTTTCCTTTTGTTACTTTGTATTGCTGAAGGGATTTTGTGTTTAAATAATTTAAAATGAAATGAAAATGAAGCAATAGCTCAAAATCATTCCCTGTCAAGAGATCAATCAACGAGCTCAAAATGTGCGTGCAAAATTTGCATGTAGCGCCTAACGGTGGGGGGGGGGGGTCACTGGGAGGTATGCAATTCCGCATTTCCGCAATTTTTCTGCCGTGTTTCCGCAAATCCGCAGACAGAAATTGGGCTGTTTCCGCTATTCTTTAGGGTTATGAGCAAAGTCTTCCTACTTCATATGAAACACAATATAAACCATTCTCTTTCCATTTTGCACGTGATCGATCCGACTCCAGCAGTTTGCAGTCATCATGGGTGATTATTTCGCGCGAAAAATTTCGTTGTTGCTGCTGCTATTGTGGCTGTTGTCTTCAGATCTTTGTGATATGCATTTTTTTCGTTTGTTTTAATGCCGTTAAGTAGATGTTACACAATATTTTGACGGAATGAGCATCAAATCTGCGATTTTTTAGCAACTAATGTTAACTTTGCAGAAATATTCGCATTACGCAAAAATGCAACAATCATCCGCAATCCGCAGAAATGATGTTTAATTTCCGCATTTCCGCACCGAAAATAGGCCGATATCCGCTATCCGCAAAACCCCAGTGACCCCCCCCTAACATAATCTCGGGGGAGGGGCAACTCGAGTCTTGGGATGAATGGGACATGCCGCCCAACATTTTAGAAGAAGACCCATATTTAAGGATTTTCGGTCAATTTCTATACCCATTTTAAGAGTTTTACGAGGCCAAAACTTGTTGAACTTCCCCGAAATCAAGTTTCATTTTATTTTAAAGATACATTGACGGAAGATAAAGTTACTACCAACCAATTTTCAGAACTATCTGACGAACAGAACCCGACGATAATAATGAAAATCTCGAAAAGGTTTTGCTACAGTTAAAAAACCACTCAGTGCTAATGAAGCAGTTACATTTTGAGATCCAAATTTTGGGATTTTTGAAGTTCAAAATTCATCCTTATGGGCGGCACGTACCCGTTAGGGGCCATCGACTTTCGATTTTCATATTTTTTAACGGCACTTGGCCGTTAAGATCGGAACCCCCTCCCCCCTTCCCGTTAACGGCCTTCTACCAAAACGGGCCTCCGATCGGCCTAAAATCTTTGGCCTAAGTAAGACTTGGGGAGCAGCAAACAAATGTCTTGTGGAACATGCTGGACTTCAACCGAAAATACGCCATATCGGGAGGCATAGTAAAACTGTTCTATTCTACACTCTATATGTTATTTGTAAAGATTTTATCTACGCTTTTAAAGAAATTCTCTTACGGAGATTTCCGTACGATTTTTTATTTTCTTAACGGCCTAAGGGTAAGACCCCCTCCCCCCATAACGGCCAATTGCCGTTAAAAAATACGAAAATCGAAAGTCGATGGCCCCTTATTCCACATATGGAAGTTACAACCCCGGGAACATAATATTTTGCTTGCCAATCGTCTCTTTGGTTCATAAACGGTACGTGGATGAAACTGCTAAAAATTTGTATCAAAGAGGTGGCCTTACTTAAGAAATGAATTTCTCTTGTATTTATTTCAGCAGACTGTAAATAATTTTATGAAAATAATGATGATAATCAGGATTACCTTCCAATCAACTTTGTGAACATCAGTGGAAGAGCTTTTCATGGACCAGAAATGACTTTGGTACACCGTCGATCTTTGTACAGACCAACTCCTTCGATTCAAGCACGGACTTACTTGCATGAGTGAATGACTGCTTAAAGACATGAACATTCTTTTATTGTAGCAATGTAGGTTGGTTTACATAAGCAAACCGAACAGGTGCACCGTATCTTTATGGGAACCGCAATCACTTTTTAGAAGCGATGTATAAGAAAAGTAGCCGTCAATGAGTCAATGAATGAATTGTATCATCCGCACAACCTCAAAATCTACTTGTCAAATTTCATCTATTTCAAAACATAAAAGTCAATTTCGTCAACTTTCAATCACAGCAATCAGTTTAGCAAACAGAAGGTCATATTCCCAGGTACCAATTTCCAAAAATAAGGCAGCAAGCAATGGTTGAACCGTAACAACTATAAAATTTTGCCTCGAAGGTTTGTTCGTCAGATTTCATCTGTTTGAAAATATCAAAGTTATTCTCGTCCAATTTCGTCTATTTCCAGTTATACATAGCAATCAGTTTGATAAACAAGAGATCATTCTCCCAGGTACTAACTTCCAGAATATGCCGAAAGCAACGGATGAAATTGTCCATAATCATAATAATATATAGCCCCAAGGCGTATTTATCAAATTTCTTCTTTGTCTGTACAACGTAAGGAAATTCCCTCGACTTTAGTCGATGTTCAGGCATCAGGCATACAAAACAATCGACTAAGTAAACAAATGATCAGTTTTCCATGTACCAACTTCCAAAATAACCAGCAGGCGATGGATAAAACTAAATTTTCAAAGTGGAATTTTGTCATATTTGATCAATTTTCCATTGCGCTTATTAGTAACTTTTGCCAATTTTCGCCAATTATCATATTTCATGGAAATGCATTTTGTGGAATTTTGCCTTTTCCTCCTGGGCGAGTACGGTTACTGTGATCCGCGTGTCACCAAGTCATGTAATCCACGGGTCAAAATATTTGAGGATTTCTATCGCTGCGAGCATTTCTACACTGGCTGGTCCGTGAGTTGTATACCTCAACGCGACAAGGTGCCTTTCTTCCTCCACCGAAAATCTCGTGATACACCCAAGGAAGTGTGACCTTGAAACACATAGCTAAAAGAATCGAATGGTGGCGAACTTCCTTGGCTTAAGATAACTGAATCCATTGTTAGTAATATGTGATTTTGATCGAGGATGAACTCTAAACATTCGCAGAATTTGTCTCATAATGACTATTACATCACAAAAGCAAGCATTTGAGAAGTGAAAGGGTCTGGGCAAAGGTCCAAGGAAATTTGTCACCATACCCTTCAAACTCCTGGAAAACGAGGGAAATTCAGCTCTACAGAAATTTCTTTCTAGATAGAAAACACTAGGGGCATTTCACTCGTCAGCAAAAGCGTGGGAGATTTTTCAAAAAAAAGAAAATTTTATAGCTCTTTGACTGATTTCTTCTAAAACGAGACCTCATGAAACCGCTCGCGCAAGAAAAGTCTCAGATCACCAAAATAATAAAAAAGGCCGGTACTGGAACATATCACTTAAGAAAGTTTTCTTTTGATAATGACAATCATTGACATTGTTTTCTCTTGTTGCCTGTACTTTATCATATTACTCGTGAGTTACTTGAGTGAGGTCTAAACATCGGAAAGGCTTTCAAAACCTTTTTTTGAATCATTAGGGCGTTTTGAATATATGCGTACACGTATTTTTGGAGAGAAACTAAGAATTTGGGCAGCACTTAAAGTTTCTTACATTGTCAGATTTTGAGTACTCATACGTAGTTTCTTACGAGCTTCTTAAAGCCTCCTGCAACAATCTCATTGTTTAATACCTGTGCCGTGCCCCCATGATCATTTTCAAAAAAAATGTTTTCGAAGCCTTTCAATCTTTAGACATGATTGAAGTATACTCCTAGTGAGACGATGTTGGGGCTGGAAACAAATGAAACAAGCTAAGAAATATCCTTTGTCAAAAATAGATTGCTTCTAAAGTTATATTTTCCAAGTACTTGAGTTTCTTCATCCACACTCACAGAAAAAAGGTGGCTTACGAAGAACCTTTTAGGGTTCTTGAGAAGGATACATATATGGAACCCCTAAAGGTTCTTCAAAGAACCCCAAGTCAGGGGTTCTTCAAAGAACCCCTACCAATGGTTCTTCAAAGAACCCCTAAAGGTACTTCAGAGAACCCCTCAGAGGTTTTTCAGAGAACCCACGAAGGTTCTTCAGAGAACCCGTGAAGGTACTTCAAAGAACCCCTAAAGGTTCTTCAAAGAACCCCTAGAGGTTCTTCAGAGAACCCATGAAGGTTCTTCAGAGAACCCATGAAGGTTCTTCAGAGAACCCATGAAGGTTCTTCAAAGAACCCATGAAGGTTCTTTAAAGAACCCATGAAGGTTCTTTAAAGAACCCATAAAGGTTCTTCAGAGAACCCATAAGGGTTCTTCAGAGAACCAATAAAGGTTCTTCAGAGAACCCATGAAGGTTCTTCAAGGAGCCCATAAAGGTTCTTCAAAGAACCCATAAAGGTTCTTCAGGGAGCCCATAAAGGTTCTTCAGAGAACCAATAAAGGTTCTTCAGAGAACCAATAAAGGTTCTTCAGAGAACCCATGAAGGTTCTTCAAGGAGCCCATAAAGGTTCTTCAAAGAACCCATAAAGGTTCTTCAGGGAGCCCATAAAGGTTCTTCAGAGAACCCATGAAGGTTCTTCAAAGGGCCCGTAAAGGTTCTTCAAAGAACCCATGAAGGTTCTTCAGAGAGCCCATAAAGGTTCTTCAAAGAACCCATAAAGGTTCTTCAGGGAGCCCATAAAGGTTCTTCAGAGAACCCATGAAGGTTCTTCAGAGAGTCCACAAAGGTTCTTCAAAGAACCCATGAAGGTTCTTCAGAGAGCCCATAAAGGTTCTTCAAAGAACCCATGAAGGTTCTTCAGAGAGCCCATAAAGGTTCTTCAAAGAACCCATGAAGGTTCTTCAGAGAATTCCTAAACCCGATGAAAATATTGTCACTAAAGTCGCCCAAATGGCACAAAAAGTGGCACAAATGACCTAAAATTGAAATTGCACAGAATTATCTCAAAATTGGCGCGAAGCCTATTTCTGGTACGCTGATTATGAATATGGGCGAGGATTTTGAAAATATTGTCACTAAAGTCGCCCAAATGGCACAAAAAGTGGCACAAATGACCTAAAATTGAAATTGCACAGAATTATCTCAAAATTGGCGCGAAGCCTATTTCTGGTACGCTGATTATGAATATGGGCTAGGATTTTGAAAATATTGTCACTAAAGTCGCCCAAATGGCACAAAAAGTGGCACAAATGACCTAAAATTGAAATTGCACAGAATTGTCTCAAAATTGGTGCAAAGCCTATTTCGGGTACGCTGATTATGAAAATATTGTCACTAAAGTCGCCCAAATGGCACAAAAAGTGGCACAAATGACCTAAAATTGAAATTGCACAGAATTATCTCAAAGTTTGTGCCAAGCCTATTTCAAGTACGCTGATTATGAATATGGGCGAAGATTATGAAAATATTGTCACTAAAGTCCCCAAATGGCACAAAAAGTGGCACAAATGACCTAAAATTGAAAGTGCATAGAATTATCTCCAAATTGGTGCAAAGCCCATTTCGGGTACGCTGATTGTGAATATGGGCGAAGATTTTGATAATATTGTCACTAAAGTCGCCCAAATGGCACAAAAAGTGGCACAAATGACTTAAAATGGAAATTGCACAGAATGATCTCAAAATTTGGGCAAAGCCTATTTCAAGTACGCTGATTATGAATATGGGCGAGGATTTTGAGAATCTTGTCACTGAAGTGGTCCAAAGGGCACAAAAAGTGGCACAAATGACCTAAAATTGAAATTGCATAGAATTATCTCAAAATTTGTGCAAAACCTATTTCAAGTACGCTGATTATGACTATGGGCGAGGATTTTGAAGATATTGTCACTGAAGTGGTCCAAAGGGCACAAAAAGTGGCACAAATGACCTAAAATTGAAATTGCATAGAATTATCTCAAAACTTGTGCAAAGCCTATTTCAAGTACGCTGATTATGAATATGGGCGAGGATTTTGAAAATATTGTCACTGAAGTGGTCCAAATGGCACAAAAAGTGGCACAAATGAACTAGAACTGAAATTGCACAGAATTATATCAAAATAGGTGCAAAGCCTATTTCAAGTACGCAGGTTTTGAATATGGGGGAAGACTTTGAAAATATTGTCACTCAAGTGGTGTGGTCCAAATGGCACAAAAAGTGGCACAAATGATGAAAATATTGAAATTGCACAGAATTATCTCAAAATTTGTACAAAGCGTATTTCGAGTGTCCTGATTATGAAAATGAACGAAGATTTTAAAAATATTGTCACTCTTCACTAAAGTGCTCCAAATGGCACAAAAAGTGGCACAAATGATAAAATTATTGACATTGCACAGAATTATCTCAAAATTTATGCAAAACCTATTTTGAGTGGGCTGATTACGAATATGGACAAAGATTTTGAAAATGTTGTCACTAGAGTGGTCCAAATGGCATAAAAAGTGGCACAAATGACCAAATATTTAGCCTGCGCACAGGCTTTAAGTAAAGTCTGTGCGCAGGTTACCAAATATTGAAATTGCACGGAATTATCTCAAAATTGACTGTGACCGTAACTCGACGTGAATCTGGACTTTGACAAAAAGATCCATTTTTTGGACTGAATTTTTCAAGAATTTCTTCCCCTTTTGCATGAATTTGAGGAAGTTTGGAAACTTTGGCTATGCATTTTGTCCATTTGAAGATACAAGCTCTATTCAAATTTCTTCAGTTGCGATAAAAATTCTGAAAAAGCTACCAAAAATCCCGCCCATATAAGCGGCACGTCCAATATCACTCAACAAGCAAGTACCAAGAAATTTTTAAGATTCTACAGTACCGCGGCCATAACCGATGTTTACTGTTCAGTCCGTAAACATTGTAGAACTTTTCTCAGTTGTTGAAGATATTACACATTTTTACAATAAGAAACTTGGCTCAGACCATATCACCAAAAGTTTCTTGATTTAACATGGAATTTTCTTTTAATACTAAAGGTTTCTTAATTGGTTTCTTATTTTTGAATGCATGAATTATCAATGTGGTCTCTAACACAGCTGCAGATATGGTTCTTGACATTCAAAACAGCATTTAGGATACTGTTCTCTTATGTTCAAAACACAAATGGCTAGTTAATATTACTCCAGAATAAAGGTTCAACAATATATTTGCTTCATTGTCCATAACTTTTAAAAAGCTTCTTATTACTTCTCAGACATAGTACTAGAGTTTCACTTTTAAAAAAGTTTCTTAATACCTCTTAGACATAGTACTAGAGTTTCTTAAAATCGTGCTCATGTTAGTATTAAACGTTTATAATAAGAAACTTAGATCAGGCCATGGTATTAAAAGTTTCTTAATTTCACATTAAATTTTGTCCGCTTTTTAGTACTAAAAGTTTCTTGATTGGTTTCTTATTTTTTGAATGCAGGAATATAAATGTGGTCGCTAACACTGCAGCAGATATGTTTCTTGACATTTAAAACATCGTAAATAAACAGTGTTCTGTTATCTGAAAACACAAATGGTAAGATAATATTGCTCAAGAATAAAGGTTCAACGATCTACAGTAGTGTCCCGCATATAAGAAACAAAATTTTCAATTTGAGGTCTAATGAGATATAAACTTCGATTCAGGGTGAAATTTCTAAAGTTTCTTATTAGAAAAATCATGTACTATCAATGAACTAGAATCAGACACGAGCTTTATGATTGTCATGCAAAACACACTTTTACATTAAGAAAGGTTACAATTATTCCAGGAAGGTGATTTGTGCTTCATTTGCATGCATATCTCATGTTTTTATGTGAATAGGTACAGGCTGATTCAACTGCAAAGCTGAATTTGCCATGTTTTTCAAATTTCTAATACACACATAGTTTTTTGAATAAGAAACATCTGCACCAGTTCCTTATAAGAGAGGATATTATTTTGATCAAGGTCTGGTGTTTCCTAAATTAATGTTTCTTATATGCGAGACACTACTGTATTTGCTGTAATATCCATGCTTTTAACTTTGAAAAGTTTCTTAGTATTTCTAAGACATAGTACTGGAGTTTCTTAAAATTTTGGCCATCTTAGTACTGGGTATTCTCATTTTAATGGTCAACAGTTTGTGCCAAAGAAGGTCATTTTCAGAACTTCTCACTTCTCTTTTTTGGCTGATTTTTTTTATTATTTGCTTGGTGGATATTCAGGAACATACTTTTAAAGTTCTGGAGCTTAACAATAAAAGATTTTGTAGTTGCGCATGGTTAAAATTTGATATTAAGTGCAAAATTTGCTGCAATTTCTACGTTTCATGTGGCAGCCTACAACATATAACCAAGATTGTTGCTTCAATATGCATAGCTTTATCTACTTTTAATCACTGTTGATAGGCACAGAAAGTATACGATATGTCTACTCATTCTCCATTTCCAATATTTTTCAATTTTTTTCCAGACAATTGACAAGAAATACAAAACTATAAATACCATACATTCAATTTGTAATCAAGCATTGTTGTATCTTTAGAGAATATTTTGTTTATATTTGCTACCTGTAACTTAGAGTTCAACTTAAACCATGTTCTTAACATAAAGAAAAGGATATTCATGAAAAAAGTTAAGTTTTGCGCTTTTGATATTTTCCGTCATTCTGTGACCATTATGATCATGTGAATGAATCTGTCTAGATACAAGGTATATTTCCAGTTTCTGGGTAGGAATTTAAAGCGACTAGGTAACACAGACAAAGGACATCCAAACAACATTCTTTCTTTCAGGAAACATGTAAAAAATTTTCAGAATCAGTGAAGAAATGTATGTCGCAGTAAATGTTGATTACCATAGGATTTGGAAGTGGGCACACTGTACCATCTGATCATGGTAGAGTCAAGGGAGCATCTTGAAGTTAGAAGAGATAAAACATGATGGTTGCTCCTTGTTTGAAGAAGAGACAAAGTTGTATGCAATTTCTGCATTTAGCACTGCTGGGATCTCACCACCCTGACAGGATCTACCGGCATGAGAAAGAGAAAGCCAATAACATTGAACGAGATATCTACTGAAACTGGTTACAACATCTAGACTTCTGTTGTGAAACACAACCCTCGATTTAGTGTAATAAATTTTGAGTTCATTTGCTGTTTTTATTTTGATGGTCACGGAATGACGGAAAAGTTCTGTGATGTTAATTTCTACAAGTTTCACACCAAACTTTCAAAACTGGATTTTCTAGTAGCTTTTGTGTGTACTTTACAAGGAAAATGTGATTCTTTAAGTCATGTACTTGAGTATGACTTCTTAAAACCTATGAATCATTTTGGTCACAGAATGACGGAAAAGTTCTATATTGATAATTTCTAGAAGTTTTACACCGAACCTTTCAAAACTGGGTTTTCTAGTATAATTTGTTGGTACTTTACAAAGAAAATATGGCACTTAAGTTATATACTGAAAAACAATTTCTTTAAAACCTTCAATCACCTTGGTCACGGAATGACGGAATTTTGAACCCAGTACCGTTTTATGCACAAATATGGTGAAATTCTATGATATTGATAAGAAACAACTTTTAAAAAGTATTTTCATTGACCAAGAGTCAAGTTTTGGCCAGTTATGTTTAATGATTATTGCTCTATGGTTTTCTGGAGATGTTTTAGAATTTTTCAACAAAAATCTCAAAAAATGTTTCATTGACCATTCACTGTCTTTCATTCATTTTTAGTATTGATGGAAGGTTGGCAAGTTGGATAAAGTTTCTCCAAAATCCCTAATGCATTACCTCTTCTGAACATACACAATTCAGACATAAAGTGTTTTTTATTGTAGTGATTTGAAGCCTTGAATTTCACTGAACTGCTTGAAAACATTCTGTTTCATCATCATCTTTGGTATTTTTGCAGCTTTTTTCCTGAATTTAAGGAAAAATACTAACTTGGACTTCTTTGTTAAGCTATATTATGAAAAACATCACATTTCTGGTTGATTGAAATGATAAAGCAGGTTTGCTGATCAGTTTCTTTTGCTGAACTGTTTACATCTCTGAATGTAGTATGGTGTTGACCATTAAAATGAGAATACCCTACTAGTTTCTTATAAACCAGTTTCTTATAAAAAAGGTGTACTCTCGACTGCCTAATACAAGGGGGGACGCTTATTAATTTTCAAAAACTTTATCCATCCCCCCGGACCTTATTAAGACCCCCTCGTTTATTAATTTTGGCAAAGCAATTTCCAAAGCCCAGGATGATATTTATACGACATTTCGTTCGAAAGATAAACCATTGCAGTGTACTCGTAAACTAATTCAAAACGTTTTCTTTCAAAAACAGTTGAAGAAAGAGTTCTTTTTGTTAAAAGCGTAAAAGTGGTACACGCTCTTGTTTTTACTTATCTGCAGCTGTTTACTGTAGTTATTGCACTTGTCTCCAGTAGATAACGTAAAAACCCGTTTTTTGCGAATTTCTGATCCCCCATTTATTAAGACGCCGTTTATCTGATCCCCCGTTTATTAGTTTCCTTGAGGAATAACCCCCCCCCGCTTATTAAGACCCCCCTTGTATTAGACACCAGAGAGTAGTCTCTTATAAACCAGTTTCTTAAAAATGTATAATCTCAATATCGTCCAAGTATCTAATTATATCCAACTCCAACCTTGTCCCCAGGACCTTTTGTAGACTGATAATCACGATAATCATAACTAAAGTTCTTCTCATTGTCATGGCAGCTGAAACAACTTTCTGTAATAGCAACAGATTTCATCTGATTTAATCTCGTGATTTTAGCTGTTCGTATTAATGAGGCACTGACCGCTTCAAAGCTCCCAGATGAGATAGGGTTAACGGTGGCATTTATACTGCACATGAAAAAGAAGGAAATGATTTTAATGAAGACAAAACTGCGTCTGAAATGTTGAGCTCCTTGAAAAATTGTTTATCTTACTCATTCTTCTCGATCATTCATTTTCCTCTTTCCATTGAGCACTCCACTCATCATTCAGTTTCATCATTCTGCCTTACAGTTTCATCCCTTCATTTCACCCATCATTACATTCTTCAATTTCATATCATCAGTCCATCCTACTACACCTCACTGGCCACAAGTCCTACGTTTTTACCACTTTGATTGTCAAAGCTCAGATTTCTGTAGAGAAAATTTAACAGTCTTGTCTTCATTTTAAGTTTCAAGAAGACATTCAGCCCTATAAGATTACGATTGTTTCTTTCCAATCTTCAAAACGCCGAACATTTCACTTCACAGCTTTGGCCAATACTTCTCTATTTTCAGGTGATGTTTGTGTCGCATCTTTTTGCATGCCTTGAGCTTACTTTGATTTCTGTCTGTCAATTTCTTGAAAACAGCAAGATAAATTCTATATCCATGGCATCACCACACTTGCAAAACCTGACAAGAAAGTTCAGGAAAATAGGGTTCTCAGAAATAACCTTTGTTATGAATAAGGATATCAGAAAAGTCTTGCAAAAATTCGAAGAAACTGTATCATGCT
Organism: Aurelia sp. 3 sensu Dawson et al. (2005); assembly: GCA_964020215.1. Classification (NCBI taxonomy): domain Eukaryota; kingdom Metazoa; phylum Cnidaria; class Scyphozoa; order Semaeostomeae; family Ulmaridae; genus Aurelia; species Aurelia sp. 3 sensu Dawson et al. (2005). The sequence goes on from OZ026581.1 coordinate 14,289,961, forward strand.
GATTTGCACAACCAATACAAACGGTTTCTTACTCAAACATTATTTGTTTGAAGAAAATGCTAAGGCAGCACAATGCTAATGCTTAGGCTTGCCTAATAATGTTGGTCAAAGAATTGACCTATTACGAAGTGCAAGCAAGTTGGGGTTCAGGTCGAGAATACTGTTTCCAAGACAAGCAGAAAAGCAAGTATAGAAGTATTTCTTGCTGCCTTTAGACCTATTTCATGTCTACCCAACATCATAACGTTACTTCAACTGATTCGTAGGCCAGATAATCTTTTGAAAGAGGCGATTTGAACAAAACCCAATGCTTCTTTGTAGGGTAGGGAAACTTCCAGAAAGGTGAAATAACGAAACACAGTTAGGCTGTAGTTTGCTCTCAACTCAATAGGAGACGCGTTTTGGCATGTCCGTGCGCCTGTAACGCGTAGCTAACTTTCTCGGGACTTTCTCCCTATTTCAGATAAAGTTAATGAAACAATTGTATTCCAGGAAAATGCATCATCCTACTGCTTAATCATATTTTGTTTATTCGGGTGAAATAAATTCAGTAAAGCTTACCTTTTTCGTGATATTCCTTCCTGTCTTTTCTTCAAACCTTCGCCGCAGCAACGAAACTTCAATCATTCAACCGTTTTCAAGAGAAAAATAAATCGCGAATACATTCCATTTTCGAGCACCCTGCGTAAGTCACGTGATATTTGCAGTCATAAGGGTTCTTTGAAGAACCTTTTTGACTTGAAGAACCCTTAGGGTTCTTCAGAACACCTTTGAAGAACCCTATAGGGTACTCTGGAGAACCCTAAGGTTCTTTGAAGAACCTTAGGGCATCCAAGAACCCTAGGGTTCTTTGCCAGAACCTCTGAAAACCACCTTTTTTCTGTGAGTGCATGGCGATCTGAGAGTTGAGTGTCAATCAGCAGATTAGTAGTTTCTTTAAAAAAGAGGAAATAGTGCATTATCTTCAATGTGTCAATGTTTTTTCCGGAGGACAACGTGCCTGGCAAAACAAAAATCGGATTTAAGTCACGAGGTGCAATCAAACATTTCAAATTGAGTCACATGGCAAATGAAATTCACTAGAACAAGCTGCAAAATGGCCAAATTACAGCAGACATGTGATGAGCAACAGTGTCTTTTTACAGACCATTCAGAGTAGGAATGCTTGAAGTGACAGCCTTGAGCCACTGACTGCAAATATAGTGACATGACAAGCAGTTTACATTGATCTGGTGACCTGCAGATTACATGACCTGGTGATCTGGTGACCTGCAGATTACATGACCTGGTGACCAATGGATTACAGTTGCCAGGGTGAGTAAACGTGTTTGACAGGCTGTGGGATAAAAGGGATGTGGTTGTTATTCAAGACTAAAATGCTAATGTCAATCAAAGCTAACTTAAATGTGAGATTTTGTAAAGGTAAAATCACTTATCTTTTCACATGGCATTGTGGAAAAATTTTGTTTTGGATGCAAATGTTCATTGAATAAGCGCTTGCCATAAAAAACTTCTGAACCAGTAGATCCAATTTCATGTGATTTACTATTTTATTGTCATAAATACAATATAAGCGAAAACAATCCCACAAGAAACTAATGATCAACACTAATTTCTGTTCCAATGCCAAGGATCAGCAATATTCCAAGTGTTTTACCCGTTAAACAAATGAACAGTAATGGATGATTACACTAAAGATGGCGACGAGAACTTTTCACCAAGATGCACTGGGTTCTTTAATCAAATTCCTATAGAATTGTTAAGGATTCGTAATTAGGATGCAATCCATTTGGTAAAAAGTTGCTTGCTGCCATCTTTAGCGTAATCGTCCATTGCAATTCCGGCAAAGACTGTAATGTCCCTAGGTATAATGAATGACTTCTATATCACACTGCAGCTCAGTAACTTCAGAATCTGAAAGAAGCAATGGATGATGTGTGTCATTTAAATAATCTCCTCTCCTGATCCATTCATCTTTAGAAGGGTCACGTCTCCAACCAACATTTAGAACAGCACTCACCTAGAAGAAGAGAGTCAATAAAATATTGCAAAAAGTTGCCAAATACCGCAATACCGCATCGAAAAATAGCAAAATACCGCAAACAGTTGAAAAATGAAAAACCACGCTGTTCATACAGTATACTGTTGTACTGCTATGTTGCGAGATGGACGCTTAGCCATACTACATATATACGTCTTGTATATTGGATTGTGTTTGTCATGGGATCGCCGTTGCAAGTTTTCAAATGAATTTCTACTTCTCAAGTAAATTCTAACGCAGGATACAACATGTTTGGGTTAAAGGGAATAGACATAGGTATATCTCATAGCCGCTATAAATAGGCTAGAGAAACGCCCACAAATCCATTGTTTCTTTAGCTACGCAATGAAACCAAATACATCGAAGCTGTCGAGTATATTAGACTATATTTTTGACCTGGCCCGGGCCAGCTTTTAACTACGTCGATGTGAAGACCTCAAACAGAAACTTTGATTAAAAATCATGGAAACCTTAGTCTACATGAGATTTCTTCCATTTTCAAAACTTCTGTTGGCTTCCAAGAAGGTATCATTGTGTGCCTTGAAAGTTCGGCTACCAGAATATGAAGAAATCGAAAAAGAAATGGCTGTTTAACCAGAAAACGTTTACTGCAGCCTTAAAGGCAATTTGATTCCGACTTGTATGCACCTTTTCTAAATCCAAAAACTGTAGTTTGATCTTCTTAGATCATAGCATGATGTAGTAAGAAATCAAAGAACTGTGAATGTATGCAGTAAAATTACAATTTGATCTGAAAATTGTTAGAAGAGCGTTAGACAAGAGAGCCAAGCCTCCGAAATCATATGACTAAGTTAGCATTAGTTCTAAAGAATCAAGCTTGCTAGAGATTCCATAGCTGTAGGATTATCATAGGTCATGGACAGGGATTTGCATTATTCAACATCTCCAAGTCAATGGAAAAAGCAGCGCTAAAGAAAGGAGGCAGTTCTGAAATGGGGAATCATACCCCTCTTTCACTATTAAGTATTCCCAGCAGGAAGTATATGAGGGGATCAAAGGCCAGGGTATAGACTAACACGTCATCGACAGAGGTCTGGCAAGCTCAATATCATGGGGTTTTGTAAAAGGAGGATCAACTGAATCATTGATGTTACATCTGACTGAAGTCAGGAGACAGGCATCGGGTTCAAGATATTTATCAACATGATAGTCATAGACTTCAAATAGTCGTTCGTTTGATCTGACACAAGGCAATAATGGCTCTGAAGCGCTAGGCTTGTGGAATATCAGAAAACTTATACAACTTGATAATGCTTTATTCACCGAAATGAAAACAGTAAGTTAAGATTGAGGGTCAGAGATTTCATTAAACCGAAGGTGACTGCACACTGAAGTCATGGTTTTAGCGACAAGCGTTGGGACTGCAGGAGTAGAGAAGACGTAATCGAGTCCACGACCCCTTATCATGACGCTCAAGTAGTGGGGCTCTACCTGATATAGAGCACTATCCGCTTGACACATCCGTCTGCAAAGTCAGAGGATTGTACCACTGCGCCACGACACCTTAAAGAAGTTATATGCAGAGTGCCACAAGGATCAATGCTTGGCCCAAAGCTCTCCAGCATTTATATAAAGATCTAAACAAATGATTTGAAGTACAAAGTTTGAAAATAGCTTTTAATAATGAACTCATCGTGCTAAACCCATGAATGTAGCAAAGTTAACTCCTGTAAAAGAACAGCAACCAAAACCTGCCTGTAACTAGTGAGAAAACGTTTGAATCGTCCAAGAGAGCAGCACATTAATCTTAAAACTTGAAAGGGTAAAATAAGTTAGCAGCTGCAATAAAGAGCAACGTTGAATAGCTGTTTGTATTGATACCGAAGTGATGGGGGTGCGACGAAACGCGTTTTTGTCCATTCAGCGTTATGTTGTTCTTTATTGCAGTCTGAATTATTTTTCCTTCGGGGAGGGGTATTTGACCTAAATTTTTACTGGGGTGTGCCGATGAAAAAATGTTTTTACCCTGTTCTAGAATTTTTCCTTCAAATGATAGCCGACTGTAGGAAAAATTGGCAAAAATTGTTCTCCAAAAAGGTTAGACTAAAAAACAACCCGATCTGACAAAATTTCCCTTTTGACGTGTTTTGACAACCGGCTGCAGAAGAATTACCTTCTTTTGATAGCCCGCTCCAGAAAAAATAGTCGAAAACGATACCCTGAAAAACTGCACATGCCCGTCGAACAAATATACTAAGTACCCCCCTTGTTTTTCCCTTAAGATTAATTCGTTTTTTCTTGCATGAATTAAAAAGTCCAAAAGTTTTCTCTCTAGTTACTTGTTTATTTTGGTAGTTTTCCTTTTCCAGGAGTTAACAGTCTTCCTTATACACATTACAGTGTTTTTGTTGCGCTTATGGGGTTAGTATGATGAGTTCATTGTTCAAGACTTTTCAAATTGATGTAAATGATCCACAAGAAATGCAAAGGTGTAGTAAACTTTATAATCTGGAAACCGTCTTGCTTACATTACAACGCTATATTGTTGGTAGATCTGTGGTGCGAATGAATTCAAATGCAACATGAATCAACATGAAAACTTTCCAAAGCAAAATAAGGTTCTTTGTTAAAATTTTGTCGCCACTAAGTTTTCAGATGAAAAATAAATTTCTCTCCTCCGCAGGATGTCTATTTCCAGGGTGAACAGGTGGAGAAAGACAAAGGGAATGCCAATTCTCTTTTGATTTCCTTTCCTCCATGAATTCGTCTTGAAGATGATGGGCTCCTTGTCAGAAAAATAGTATTTCATGAACTGTGCATGCTGATTTTAACGATACCGCATACCGCGCTGTAAAAGCTCAATACCGCAATACCGCCAATTTTTGCCCTTAATACCGCAATACCGCGCAGAAATGACACCCGATACCGCAATACCGCAAACCCCGAAGTACCCCTCATTAAAAGTTTCTTATAAAAAAATATGTGTATCTACCGATATGTTAAATGATAGGCATTTAATGAGCATTCCCAACTAAGGAACAATATGGACATTCTCATTCCTTGAGTATGCTAAGAACCTCTTTAGGCACCGTCAGTGATACCTAAACATGGCAATCACCAAAAAGGCACTATTTCTCAGGAAAGGGCCTCTTGCCTATCGGTACATTTTGTACAGTGAATCGCACAAGACTGTGGTAATTTAAGGTCTTTGGCTCATTTCTTGGCAGGACAAAGCATGAGTGTTTTTCCAATAAATTACTCCATGTACTCCATCAGCAAAAATTGATCAGCACTCACTTAAAGGCATTGAGTCTGAATAAATAGCGCTTGCATGACCAATATCAACTTCTTTTCAGTAACGAAACAAAACTTGCCATTTAATCCCCATTGAAATTAAACCAAAGAAATTCCTCAGGATAATTCAAGGATTAAGAGGTCTTTGGTCTCCACTGCTAATGACTTTAGCACTATTTGCGATAACAAAGGGCCATCAGCGGTTTGTCAGCAAAAATTCAGGACAGCGTTAACGCTCAACTATTTATATGGACTCAATTCCTTTAACCCTATTAGTACTGGGGGGGGGGCGTTCTTTGCCCCCCTAACACACTTTTCTACATTGCGCGAAAACGGCCTTCAATTCAACCATCAAACTTTGTGACTTTTAGTCAAATTTAATTGGCAATTAAATTTTTAACATTTCATTGCTCTAACTATAATCACGTGACCACAGGAATGCCATATTTGGAGAGTAGTCAACAAAAAAATTCTTAAAACCTCAATAGATTTTGTCTCGTTTGTCTGATTGATCTCAAACATACACCATTCGATTGCATTTGATGAGTAGTTTCATTTGATATGTATATATAATTGATATTTGCTGACATCAGCAAAATTAAATATCTATGACGTAATTGACATTTATGATGTCATTGCTCTAATGAATAAATATAAGACATGAAAAATTGTTGTCTTTTTTGCTTTAACTTATTTATTGGATTACTTCTGAGTCCATATTTAGTAGATAAAAGGACAAGACTTAGAAATAACTGCAAAGAAAATCTGTACATAGGATAAAAAGCCAATTAGAAGCTAATTGTGCTAAAAATAGAAACTGAAAACATCTAAAAAGTATATATTTTAAATCTGCAACATGTTTCCTACAACTTGAGACAAATTTGGAGAAAATTGGATCACAGATAAATTAAATAGAATTTTTCTTCTTAAAGAGGTAAAAAATTGCCAATTTTCCTTTTTTTGGTTGCCCAGCAACGAAACACGGGACTAATCAATTGTCATTGTTACATTTCAACTTACACCACAGGGACGGGACGGGAGAGCACAAGGAGCGAAGACAATGACTACCCTACCCTCAAAACAATGATGCCATGCACAATCGTTAAACGACTGGAAGTCGGCTGAATAGTTGTTTTGCTAGTAGACACCAAAGAAATGGTAGATACGTACGCTGTAGCCCATTTTAAGCTGGGAGTTGGGAACCTTTATGACGTATCGAAGGGGCTTTCCTTTCACGTACTCTGCATGGGCGTCAACTGTGACTTTAGCGATCGTGATTGAAGGTGCATCACACCTTCTGGCGTCAAGTAAGTCCACATTGAGAACTGAGGGGCTTGGCAGAGGACTGTCTGGTGCATCTTGCGTGAAGATTATTTCTCCAGAAATGGTTATTTCTTTGGCTTGATCTGCCATTCTATCGATATGCTTTCTTCTTGCTCTTCCTTGTTTTGAAAAGTTTGAAAGTTCTTTTTGTTTACTTTAATCTTCCATCTCATTTTCAATGTTAGTTAGAACGAGAACGAGGTTTTTGGCGCCAAACGCACAGGTGTCCTAAAATCCGATATCTGACGTTGCTTCTTCACAGATCAGCGTTGTTCTTTGAATCTCTCCGCAAGATTCAAAAGCCCAACAAGAATGGATGCAACCGATTCTATTTTGGTAAGGTATACTAAATGAAATGTGTATGAAGGCTCCTTGTGTTACCCTGATGAAAAGGATCTGTTGTAGTGCAGAAGATTTTTGTGCGAAGCACACGAAGCACAGTTCACTTCATTTTAAAATTCCACAACATGATACATACAAGATCGGTTAGATAAACAACATTAACTAAAACAGGTTATAAATGCAAAAACACTCAACGTAAAAAACATTTTACCATTTACTTGAGATATGTATGAAGAGGAATTTCTTAGAGGGGTCAACAAGACAACCAGTCTGCATTCTTTGTAGTGCGCGGGGAAGATCTTCCCCGCGCCACTTTCGCTAAAACAATAGTGTCTATTGTTTAGCCATTGTTTTCACCCGCGCACTTCTCCGCCCAAGGAACATCGAGTGCAGTCTGGCAAGACAATACGATCTTGAAAATACGATGAGTATTGGGATTGCCTTTCCCCGGGGGGACAGACTGTTTTCCTGACATTCATTATCTATCAGCTGGGTGTTGCATTTGTTTTTATCTACTTTAGATTAACATGAGTGGTCTGTCAGCACAATGGTCTGGGTCCAGGGTGAGGTCCAGGGCCGTCCCGAAGGAAGCTTTGCAGGGGGGGGGTGTAATGGTCTAAATTTGCCGACAAAGGGCGTGGTCATTGGATGTGGTCATAAGAACTAGTCATGTCTGAGAAGTGTCTTTATTTATTGGTTCTCTCAGGCATTAATTCAAGGAATTTTCATCACTGCACAAAACAGCGTAAATGCAGTCTTTTGGTCAAAAGGATGTAGCAAAAGGGTGTGGCAATTGGTTTTGCAAAGTCATTGAGGACAAAGACTATATGAAATGTAACATTTTTAATGCACCGGACAGCATAATTACTAATTGATTGGCAAACACCATTATTTGTCCGCATAGAGGTTGTGCAGCAAGATGCTAGAGATCAGAGATGCATAAATCTAGGGGATCCAGGGGCATGCTATTAGTCATACAATAACTCAATGTTTTGTGAACAATTTTTAGAGAACGTCAACTAATTATTGCTGAGCAGAGATTGCCCAAATTTTACCATTTTAACAATTTGCCGAAAAATGCAGGTTTGAGGGTTCATTTGCCGACTGATGCTTTTTTCAGGGGGGGGGTGTCACACCCCCCCACACTCCCACATCGCGACGGCCCTGGTGAGGTCACTCCTCAGATCTGTGATAGGCTCTTAACCTTTAGCACAGTATATATTATGGTTATAGTTATATAGTTTACACGGCAACATACCAGTCTTTAAGCAGTAATTTTGCTTAGCATCTTGGTCAAGTAATAGTTAGACATATACCGGGTGAGCCAGAAAAAAGTTCCCACTTTTGAAAATTCATAACACCAAGACTACTGCACGGTTTTGAATCATTCAAATTCTAGTTAAAAGCCGAAAGATCAAAGTATTTTTATGAATTTTCTCGCTGTCCTACCAGCACTACAAATATAGGTAAATTCAACTTTACAAAAATTTTATGGTTGATTGATTACTGAAAAATGGCCCAAGACATCGATCAATGCATAAATGACTTCTCGCACAGAATAGTGAAGGAAATGCAACTTCTCATGGGTGAAAGATATCCTCCAGGCATTAATTTCCTTGGGATTGAAAATCTTTCGCATTTGTTTGAAAATCGATGTCTTATAACTTTTGAGGGAGGTGAAACGCCCATGGCCTATTGTTCGATTTGAATAGAATCCTTACGGTTTGATTCATGTTTTAGGTCCTTTTCCTGTCATTTTGCAACCATGAAATTCTCATTAAGTGGAATTTACCAATACTTCTTTTGCTGGTAGGACAGCGAGAAAAATCACAAAAATACTTTGATCTTTCGACTTTCACCTAGAATTTGAATGATTCAAATCCGTGTAGTAGTCTTGGTGTTATGAATTTTCAAAAATAGGTACTTTTTTCTGGCTTACCCAGTATACATCAATTTTGTCCTTGCTTAGGGGTCAGTCATATGTCAATTTTTCCCTCGCTTAGCGTCATTTCGACGTTGATGGGTGGAGGGGGGGGGGTCAACAGCCTTCAGCAACAATGACGCTAAGAACAAGAATTATTTACATCGATTCTCATAACAATATATTTCTGTAATATTGTGAAGATTGTGATACTTTATGCATTATTTTCTTTCCTAAGCCCATTTTCGCGTGATCTGCTCAGTTGGAGAATTTTTGCTGAAGCTTCGTTTGAATGCCAAAAGAATTTAGGCCCGGTACTTCCTGTGCCTTTCTCGCAAGGTCTACTGCAGCCCTTTGTCCCGGGGGGGCTACTTGACCTGATTTTGGACGGGGACGTGCCATCAAGGTTTCAAAAACATACCCATTCCTTATACCAATTTTTCCAAAATGTATACCCAACTTTATACCAATTTTTCAAAAATATATACCCGAATTTATACCAATTTTCCGAAAATGCATACCCGATCCTATACCAATTGCAAAAATTGCGAAAATCGATACCGTTCCTTATACCAAAATCATGAAAATCGATACCGTTCTTTATACCAAAATCGTGAAAAACGATACCCTTCCCGATGGCACGTCTCCGTACCCAAATTATGTATAGTACCCCCCCCCGCCCTTTGTCAGCCCTTAGTCAGTTTTGAATGGAGCGACGCTAAAGATGGGAGGTGGAGGGGTCTGAAAGTTAGCGTCGAAATGAAGCTAAGCAGGGACAAAATCAATATATGACTGACCCCTTAGTGTCATTTCGACGTTAATGGGTGGGGGAGGGGGGGGGGGTCAACAGCCTTCAGCAACAATGACGCTAAAGGACAAAAATTATTTACATCGATTTTCATAAAGATATATTTCTGTAATATTGTGAAGATTGTGATGTGTAAGTTATGTTTTATTTTCTTTCCTGAGCCCATTTTCATGTGATCTTCTTGGTCGGAGAATGTTCGCTGAAGCTTTGTTGGAAAGCCAGAGTTTAGGCCTGGTACTTCCATTGCCTTTCCTGTCAGGTCTACTGAAGCCCTTTTTCAGCCCATTTGTCAGTTTGAATAGAGTGACGCTAAGGGTGGGAGGTCTGAAAGTTAAGTGTTGAAATGACGCTAAGCGGGACAAAGTCGATATATGACCCCTATATGACTAACCCCTTATCTTAACAGGAGGAGCTCTCTCGATAGGTAAACTAATTGAGGAGAGAGCACCCCCTGTAAATCCTATTTTCAACTTGAAAATTTTACTCATGTTTGGAGGTTGATTTATCCAAAAATTGATTTATCCTGCCACATTTATGTGGTGGAGCAGCATAAAGGAAAATTACCCACCACTGGCTTTTGGCCTGAAATTTATATGTTTCAGCTGGTGGAAACTCACGATGGGTGTAATTTACGGAATCCGGAACTGCGGAATTTGGGAATCTGGAATCACGGAATTACGGAATTACAGAATTAGGAACTGCGGAATTATGGAACTGTGTCACAGGCATAAATTGTGGAACATGAATTCTCCATATAATTTATGGATGATGTCTAAATAATGGAAGGGTCTAAAAGCATTGTTTTGAAAAGTTCACAAGGGCACAGGTAGTGAATATGAAGATTGTTGCTGAACGTTTAAGAAACTAAAAAAAAAAACTCTTGAGTAATCAAAATTTGAGAATTTTAAGAAACTGTTAACTGTTAATACTGGCCCAAGTACTCAATTTCATATAAGAAATAAAGAAATAGTTTCTTATGAAGAATAAGTGTGTGTTTTATTTACTTTTTGATAACTTTAATATGCTTAGAAATCAGCTATGTTCTTCATAGTTGCTGTATTGCCTTTGATAGCACACATTACGTTGATATTGTATTATCTTACAATGCGGTTTTCTATTCATGTGTTTTTCATAAGGAACTAAGAGTTCGGGCGTGTACTTAAAGGGAGTACAAAGACCAGCATGCTTTGCAGAAAGTCAGTGACTTGCTCTCCACAGCTTCCCATATAACTGACTGTACGAAATTCACAAAAACAAAAACAAATGATCGCAAAGGCTGGTGGTCTTTGTTCTCCCTTTAAAGTTTCTTGACATCATCATACTTTGAGTACTTGGAGTTTCTCAAAGGTTTCATAACAATCTTCGTGTTGACTTCCTGTTCCCTCAAAAACATCGTGAACGTTTCAAATTAATGTTTTTTAAGCTTTTATGATGTTCAGAAATTATTCGCATATAGGCGTAGGAGACAGGGGGCTGGTGGCTGCAGCCCTCCAAACTTTGCAAAAATCAGCCATAATCAGGCAGAAAATTGGCCTAAAGTTTGGTTAAATATTCTTAAACAATGAATCTTTTATCGGGCAGCCCCCTAAATTTATTTCCCCCTACTCTTAGGACTATTTGAGTACCTCCTGAGTAACATGATACGGGAAACAAGTGAAAATAATGTGAAACTACGTTACGAATTTTCTTTGTCAAAATAAATAATTTCTTCAGTCATATTCTCTCAGTACTGGAGTTCCTTAATTTTTGGCAATCTGAGAGTTGAGTTTCTTACAAGCAGTTTCTTATAGAAAACACAAATGCACATGATTATTGTGTTGAGAGTTGCTTCAAGAAATGGAAATTAAGCCAACTGCAGCTCATGTGTATAATCAAGCTCTGTAAGCATTCTATATAGATTTCCACTATTTTGGCTTTCCTGTTGCACTTGAATCATGAGTAAAGTTCTTCTAGAACAACACAGAAAGCATTACAAAACAATTAGAATTTAAAATCTTGGGGCTTGGCCACTTCAAGATCACTGGATAGAGCTCGAGGAAATTAATGTTCCACATTCCGCAATTTATACCTAAGACACGGCTCCGTAATTCGGCAGTTCCGAATTCCGTAATTCCATAATTCCGTGATTCCGGATTCCCAAATCCCGCAGTTCCGGATTCCGTAAATAACACCCGTCGGGAAACTCAAGTTAGTCATTGAACTTGACATTTTGGCATACATTTTTATGCTACCTAATTTACTCTCCTACGCAGAGGTTCATCCGCTCCGCCAGGCACTATGCTTTTGCAATGCGATGATTAGGAACCAGAACCTCTGCATTGGAGAGTATACCTAATTACTGGCATAAAGATGTGGTGGACAAAATTTACCAAATGCAGACTGGCCCATCCACAACGGCCAGGTCGAAAACTCGGACGTCTCGGACATCTCGGACTTCTCGGACCAAATTGTCCGAGTTTTCCAGGTCCGAGTTTTTCTTTTAGCCCTATGTTTAAACTTGAAAACTCGGACCTCTCGGACGAAGTTGTCCGACTTTTTCTTTGTCCGAACTATCGAATTTCACCTATCCACTAGGAGAAAACTCGGACATGTTGGAACTCGAAAAAGCGGACTTCTCGGACGAAAAGGTCCACATTTCCTTTATGTCCAAATTACCGAATTTCTTAGCTTTTTTCGAAAAGCGAAATTCTGTTTCGTCATTTTACTTTCCGATTACTTACTACAATTGATGATATAATAAGTAAAACTCTCAAAATAAGTAAGGTCAATTCTTATCTCACTGCTTGAAGAAAATAGATGCGAAAAGTCTACCATCCTTTAGGGGAAAATTCGGAAATGTCGGCAGTGGCGTGGTGGCCGGGGGGGGGCCGGGGGGCACGTGCCCCCCCAGCGACGTGCGAAGATGGGGGCGCCGAAGGCACCCAGCGTTTTGAGGGGGCGCCAAATGCCAGAAAGCCTGATTCACACTAAATCACGTTGGGATGCACAAATGCGACAGAAAAAAGTATGCGAAATAGTTTTGCCTCAACTATAGACTTCTGGCCTTTAAAGATGTTTTGATGGAATTAGAATTGAACAGTCGATAAGGACACTTTTACTGTAAAGTTTTTAACATCATTGTATATAAGTTTTAGATATTGTAAATAAGGTTTTATAGTTTAATTTGATCCATAGCTTTTTCCTTTTGTATTATATTGTAAATAATGCTTTTATCGGAGGGCCCCTTAAAAACCAACTTGTTGAAGGGCAACCCTCCTTAAAAGAATTAAATATGAAATATATGAAATAAGGTAGCTCACTAATAGCTCACCAGAAACACGTTCAAAATGTGTTTGGAGAATACAATTTTTATCGCAATTCTAAGGGCTCTAAGGTGTTTAATTGCAGTGTGAACTTAGCTTTTAAAGCTTTTAAGCTTTAATCTAATAAATCAGGCCAAGCCAGAAAAACATATTCGCAAAGATCTTCTGCGATTGACTTCCTTGTGAAAATCAACATAAGCCCGTTCGTTGGGCTTCAGTATCCAGGATGGGGGTGCAAGACTTCGATACCATTTTTACTCATTTGAACGTCACAGTGGATCCAGATGACTTTACGTAAAGGTGGAAAGGATGAATATCAAGAGTTTGGGCATAAAGGTGAATGTCTGTTGTCGCTAACCATCCAAAAGAGAACGAAGGGAATCATTTAAGTTTTACTTGCTTACTTCATAGTCTTCGAGATTTTGATACTCTATTTTCCAAATTTTCCCCGAGAGCCCTCATCATTTCAGATTCCTTTCACAGTAAAATGGTAAATTCTTCACAGAGGGAGCATTTTCCAACGATATGAAGAGCATGGTCTCAAAAATTTTCGCTCGCTCCGCTCGCAAAAAGATTTTGGCCCATCCCAAACTGTTTGTTTTCGATTCCAACGGGATTATAAAAAAACATAGTTATTCAATTTCAAATTATAGTCTAGAATTAACCACCTTTGAATAGCCATGGCACATTGTACAACAAACAACAGGCACAGTTTTCTAGGGGGCGCCAAAACTGGTTGTGCCCCCCCCAGCCAATGTTGAGCCACCACGCCACTGAATGTCGGACATAATCATTTCACAGAGGTACAGGTAGTGAACTTGAAGATTGTTATTGAACCTTTAAGAGCCTCGTAAGAAACTCTGAATACCCGAAATCTGATAACTTTATGAAGCTGGCCTAAATTCTTTGATTATTTTAATGTGGATATTGCATCTTATGTCTCCTTTTGGTTTGATAATGCAAAGAAGCTTCAAGAATCAGTATGAATCTGAATTCTATAATCCATGAATCTGAAAAATGGTTTTTGCTGAGTTACAGGGTTAAACAGCTTTTCCTCATCTTCTTTGTATTGTAAAAAGTCATCATAAGACAATGCTTTCAACTTCGTTACATACAGAGCACGGTCGATCATTTACTTTCTTTTCGTGAAAGTTAAGAGTTAAGAAACTCTCTTCAACAAGAACTGGGTCCATAGAAAGCTGCAAAGTCTAGAGTATGGGGGTATATGTATGACAAAATTCATAACATGCAAATTGATTGATCCATCACTCCAAAACACAATTCCATCATTTCAATTCACATGGTTGTTGCTTGAAATCTTTGACTCGTCGTCCAGTAATACATCGATTCGTGATGTTGAATTCATGACACTTCAAGTCATTTCACATCATTCATCAATTCGTCATCATCGACTCGTCATCATCTTTCGTGTATGCATCGTGTATGAATCGTGTATGCATCGTGTATGAATCGTGTATGAATCGTGTATGCATCGTGTATGCATCGTGTATGCATCGTGTATGCATCGTGTATGCATCGTGTATGCATCGTGTATGCATCGTGTATGCATTGTGTATGCATCGTGTATGCATCGTGCATGCATCGTGTATGCATCGTGTATGCATCGTGTATGCATCGTGTATGCATCGTGTATGCATCGTGTATGAATCGTGTATGCATCGTGTATGCATCGTTCACTCATCGTCTAGTAATAAATCAATTCGTCACTCTTCAAGTCGATTCATATCATCCATCAATTCATCATGTTACCATCCTTCACATCAATACATCAAATCATCATCATCGACTCGTCATCATCCATCGTGTATGCATCGTGTATGAATCGTGTATGCATCGTGCATGTATCATGTATTAATCGTTGACTCGTCGTCTAGAAATACATCGATTCGTCACTCTTCAAGTCGTTTCATATCATCCATCCTTCACATCAATACATCAAATCGTCATCATTGACTCGTCATCATCCATCGTGTATGCATCGTGTATGCATCGTGCATGCATCGTGTTTGAATCGTGTATGCATCAACTAAGCCGCTGTTCTGTTTTTTGTGATAGTGCCCTGAGCCGGAATCCCTTCCAACTTTTTTTCAGGGGGTGACTTCAAAAAATTTGCAAACAAAAAGATCAAGTGCAGCAGACAGGCACATCTTTTGCACCTCATCAGTTCTTTAATAAAGCCCGCTCAGAGATCAGAAATTTCCTCCTTGGCAGTGATTGTGCCGCGTTGGGGTATTTGTGAATTTCAGCTTGAAATACAATGGGTATTCACACCAATGCCTAAACAGGCTCCCCCTGGTCTACACAGTTGCAATTACCGTGCGATTGAACCTTAAAATTGAACTTATCGTTTCTTATAAGCTGTTTCTTACAGCAATAATGAGTGTAGATAGAAAGCCCACAGCAGCCCCTAGAAAGGCCCCAACACCCAAAGTCATGGTATCATTTTGTTTGAAGAGTGGCCTAAAGAAATTGTTTGGCGCTCTGCCGAAGGAGTATTTAAATTTTGAAACACAGGTTTGATAAGTATTTCTTATTTGATCTGGTTAAATTTTTGATGTGGCTAATTGGACTTCTTGTTAAGGTTTTCCGCTAGTAGTTCTTATAAAGAAATCAAATCAAATCGTTAAAGAAATCAACAAACAGAAGAGGTGAGTCGGGCATACAGGGTGTCCCAAAAACTTTGTGCTGTTTGTGTGGCTACTGTGAAGGAGCTGCAGATTGAAGAGAAGTTTTTGCTTCTTAAAAGAGAGGGTTGAATCAAGCGTCCTAATCTGGTAAATTGGTGAAGGAAACCCCTGTTCTTAGTATAAACACTACCACAGTAGCTGTGGCAAGTATGGCAAGTGCACACCCAAGATTTTTTCCCAGAAATATCACTGCACGCCCGAGAAAGGGTGTGGCACACTAAAATTTAGGTGTGGCTCTATTGTTTGAAGCATTTATTTTGCAACAGTGACAACTGAAGAACTTCATTGAAGCCCATTGCATGATGCTTGCACTCTTAGTTTGAAAACTGTTACGGAACAAATCAGCTAAAAATTAATGAAAACAATGAGAAACAAGGCCAGAAGGCAGATAAAACATCCCGTGTATGAACTAAATTATTCCTTATTTGCTTTGAGCAAAGTTATCGTTTATTGACTCTCTAAAATGTGTTGAACAGAACTTAAGAAACTTCTCGCCACAGCTAGCATTATGCCAAGAACGGGGCCATGGTTTTGTTTTCCTGCACAAATTTACTAGTTTTGTACTTTTAAGAAGTAGAAGGGTCTATTACTGTATCTCTGTTTTTACACAGTTACGTAGGTCAAGCTTCAACTTAGAGTTTGAGTGCCTGTTTAAGTCAATCTGACAACTGGTTGCTGATTTATGACATAGAATAATCGCAAAATCATTGGTTGCTTCGAACACAGCACTTCAATTGTTTTCCAGCTATGTCAAGATAAGGTTAAGTTTTTAAAGATTGGGTTCTAGAGTCATATCAAAATTTTTACAACATTTTATGAAAGGTAGAATGTGCTCTCTTATGGATAGACAGCACTGCTAACCCTTTACAAGATTTTGTAAAAATTTTGATACAATGCTAGAAGTAGAACCCTTTCTTTGAAAACTTACTTTATTTTGACATTTGCTGGAGAACAATATAAGCATTGTGTTTTTGAAGCAACCACTCACATTTTACCATTTCTCTCCCATAAATCAGCAACCACTTGTCAGATTGAACCAGGCAAGGCCTCAAACTCTAAGTTGAAGCTGTAACTGTAACTGTGTAAAAGCCAAACAGCTCCTCCACAGCAAAAAAAAACGGGGCAAAATGTTTTGGGGATATCCTGTAGTTGTGTAACTAAACAAAGTTGCAATTTTCATTCATGCAATTTTGCTTTTCCAGCAACATTGTTGTTTCTGGGCATTGAAAGCAAAACATGTCTATCCCATTGCCTTAACAGAAGCACTACAAAATCTTCTTCTATGCACAATGTTCTCATATTTAGGAAGAATTCTATGAATATGCCATCCAAATGAAATGGCTAGAGAAAGAAAACCTGGATCGCTCAATTGATGTCTTCCTTGAAAAGGTTTGTGAAACTAGCATGCAGTGTAAAAATTTTTCTTATACGTTTTATGATTGCAAGCAATTACTTTAAAGGGAATCGACATGGTTAAAAGCTGGCCCGGGCCAGGTCAAAAATATAATCTATTGTACTCGACAGCTTAGACGCATCCGGTTTCATTGTGTAGCTAAAGAAACAATGGATTTGTGGGCGTTTCTCTGGCCTATTTATAGCGATTATGAGATATACCTACCGGGTGAGCCAGAAAAAAGTTCCCACTTTTGAAAATTCATAACACCAAGGCTACTTCACGGATTTGAATCATTCAAATTCTACTTAAAAGCCAAAAGATCAAAGTAATTTTGTCATTTTTCTCGCTGTCCTGCCAGCACTACAAATATAGGTAAATTCAACTTTACAAAAATTTCATGGTTCATTGATTACTGAAAAATGGCCCAAAACATCGATCAATGCATAAATGACCTCTCGCACAGAATAATGAAGGAAATGCAACTTCTCATGGGTGAGAGATATCCTCTAGGCATTAATTTCCTTGGCATTGAAAATCTTTCGTATGTGTTTGAAAATCGATGTCTTATAACTCTTGAGGGAGGTGAAACGCTCATGGCCTATTGTTCGATTTGAATAGAATCCTTACAATTTGATCAATGTTTTAGGCCCTTTTTCCGTGATTTTGCAACCATGAAATTTCTATAAAGTTGAATTTTCCAATATTTCTAGTGCTGGTAGGACAGCGAAAAAAATCATAAAAATACTTTGATCTTTCGGCTTTTAACTAGAATTTGAATGATTCAAATCCGTGTAGTAGTCTTGGTGTTATGAATTTTCAAAAGTGGGAACTTTTTTCTGGCTCACCCGGTATGTCTATTCCCTTTAAAGGGGCTGTACTAACGGGTAAGTCAAAAAAAGTTTACACATTTGGAGGGCTGTGGAATAAAAAGTATACAGCCAGTATTTGAAACTTCAATGTTAATCTATCATTCAAAGGTCAACTTAGATGAGAAAATTTTGTTTGTTAATATCCCTCATCTTATAGACCCAGAAATTAGGAAAATGCTAGAAAAGAATTTATTTGGGGACCAAGATTCCACATTCCATTCTGGTCCATGATTTATTTGCTATTGAAATTAAAAAACATTTCTTACAGTGACGATGGCATTGAATTTGAATTTCAATGTCATATAAATCATGGACCGAAATGGAACGTAGAATTGTCGATTCCCATAAAAATTCCCTACAACCATTCTTCTAATTTTTGGGCCTTAAAGGTGAGTAATTTTGCCAAACAAAATTTTCTCATCTAAGTTAGCCTTTGACTAGGCTTGCCGCGCGGCGCCTGCGGCGCCGCGCTGGCCCGCCGTCGTACCGAGTAATTACTTCGGGTGGAATTTGCTGCACCTGGTGACATCACACTATGTGGACAAACTATTGTCATAATGGTATAGTCAAGGTTCGCTCTACAAAGTGACCGTTCAAATATACGCTCTACAATCTTGCAATTTCCACTCTTGAGGTTCTTCACTGTTCTTTTCACCACGTCCTACTCTTTAGTTGTATCCCAAGTCTTTCTCATGTACACCTTCTCTTTAACCCTATCTTACGTAGGAGTTTTGATCAATACCAGTGGGGGATGGATTCCACTCTCCTCTATTTCTTTGCTGTAAAAGTAGCTATGATTATTAAACTTGATCAAATTAACTCTATTGTTTCTGTTGCTATGGCAATAGGAAGAAATAAGTTATGATTATCATGATTACCAGTATAATGATTAAAACAATAAAATGAGGCACTTCCTTTAATTTTTTGTTTCAAAACGAAATGGATATCATTAGATACATGCTTATGTCCAAAATATTTTTTGGCATCAAATATTATTCAACAGATATTTCTGGGTTTTTAAGAAGGCAATTCTGACCATAATCTGCATTGTTTCATGATCTATCATGTTCATGCACAGGTTTCTAAGTATAAAATGCCATTAAATGAGATGATATTATGGGTTTCTATTAAGCTGAACTAATATTGTAGGGTTGCTTTAAAATTTCTTAGACTGACCGCCCCCGTATGCATGTGTATTGAGTGCCCCCTGGGTATTTGACTGACTTCATGTCATACTCAGGGCAGAGTTCCATAGATATTGCCTCAAAAGCAATTATCCTAATATATCTGCCGTTTTAAGCATATTGAGAAGCATCGAGTAAAAGAAAAGATTAGTCTTGGTAACATTTTTAGTTCCTGTTAAAAAGATACTCCCTCCCTCAAATAAGCCCCCCGAATACTCCCAATCCAAAAACATATTTTGGGGAAATATTTTGTTGGGAAAAAATTGTCTGGGGCTTATTCGAGGACTTACGGTAACTTTACAGGAAGCGATAAGGGCTATGACTCTGTAAAGATCTCGTATACCTTTGGCAAAACTATTTGTTTCCAATGAAATTTTTAAAATTGCAGATTTGTCCCAATCGTTGGTCTTGAAAGCATGTCATAATGAGGCCCTGATAGCGGAGATCGTTGCTCCATTGCTCCCCTCTTAAAAAGCAGGATGCTACTTTGCTAACCTCAGAATTAGCCTTGTGCTCCCAATAATTCCTGTGATGCTGGGATGATGCTTCTATTCTTTGTTTAGATTCAAATATTTAAAGTCAAGTGGTCGATTGGTATCTAATATGGTTGCTAATTTTTGCTTCAGATTTTTCACGATCTGTCAGGACTGGAAGTTCTCTCTCACTGGACACTGTTCCCTGGAAACCATGGGTAATACATAAATTTGGTGATTTCTCGTACACATTTGCTTCAGCCTCGGAGTGCATCCTTGTGGTGTTGAACAAACCCGTAAGAGCATTTTAGTGAAAGAGGGCACTGATTTGTGTCTTTGGTGCAGCAAAGATTGAGTTTTGGAGAGATGCCCTCAGAAATGTTTCAAGAGCACGTTCTTTAATTTGGCGAGGAACGGTACCTTAGACGTAAGATTCCCATTTTTGTGGGCACTTCAAAAAGTTTCCAAAACATGGCTGTTTTCTCATTACGGCTCGAAGTGCCCCCTCCCCTTAAATGAAGAACTCGTTAATTGCATTTGGTTGCCTTGGCAGTTCAAAATAGACATCCTGTACAGTAGTTGGAGGGTGCATGGGATCTAATGAAAAGTAGAAAACTTTTGAAGTGAGCTCTCGTAAAATGCATGTGCTCTCAAGGTCCCGCATTTTCTACTCATGCTCCCTGGCTCCTGGCTTTTCTTAGGCCATGCTCTCTTGCTCCCAAAAACACTATCAGAGGCTGCATAACGAACGGTAATAAGATCGGCTAAAAAGAGCAAAATTACGGAGACTCACAAGGACTGTAGGACATCACAACTGGAGTGAACAGGAGCCTGAAAAATCCCAAAACACCTTAGCTATTTTTTGGATACGTAGTTTCCATTTGCCACTGTCTTATTTGAAGTGGGGGCTCATCAGGGTTTGAAAAACAGCGGAATTTGAAGAAAATTTGTCGCAGAATACGGAATTCTGGGAATTTCTCTGGGGAACGACGGAATTCTCTACCCCAACCGGACGCGGATGTTCTCGAAAATGATAAGTGGAATGCGGAATGTTCATGAACTTTTTTGGATATGCGGATCCTTCATATGTTGTCTTGTAAAAAGAGGTCGTGGTCACATCCTTGTTTTTTTGATCAGCGCAATGAGAATATTTGTCAAAGCTTTGCACAAGAATTTGAACTGCCACTCTCCTTCTCTTTTCACCTGGATGGATGAAGATGTCTAACAATACAAATTTGTGCCATCATTTTGATGACGAAGTGGAGGAACGCGGAACTTTGGCAGGAAATGACCCGAGCGGCGAATTTACATGAAAATCACGCGGAACGGCGGATTTCTACCCCCCTTGATGACCCCCACTTGGAGGATTTCTGTTCAACTTCAGGTTTGCACATGGTGTTTTCCGCTGATATTTGGAAGGAGGATGATCGCATCCATCTTTGGTTCGTAACTTGTAGTTGTCTTCCAGTGTTTCGTATCATTGCCACCTTTTTGTGTTACTTCTTTGCCTATGATATCTTAGCTGGAACCGATCTCCTGAGAAGAAAGGTGGCTTTTGTCTCGATTGATCCCCAATACTCTTCAGGGAAACTTCCTCTCTAATTCTAGCCCCCTTGAGGGCTCACTTAGGTATAGAAGAGATCCATGATCTTCTTAAAGGCAGACTGTCCCCTATTGTTCTCAATTTTTTTTCGTGGCCATGAATATTATGCATGAGTGACCTTCCAAACGGGAGAGCCAATCAGCGTGCAGAATTACGCAAAGAAGAATCTCTTCGAAAAGTTGATCAGATCGCAATGGCTGCCATCCGCAGCTCTGCGGAAGGGATGGCCTCAACAGGAATCTCAAGGCTTGGTCGAGGGCGGCCATTTGGCAGTACTCGTTTTCAGAAAGTGGCACTGCGTGAGAATGGAACTGCGTGAGAAGACCTTCGATTCATGGCGTGAACTGAGGAATGAACTGAGCGTGAACTGAGGAATGAGCTTGGGTTTCCGACTGACGACAGGCTCCCTTGTGCTGGACGTGTTTGTGTTTGGACCAAACACCGACGTAAAGTCGCTAACCAAGCCATGTTGTTGGGAAGTGACTCTTTCCCGTCCAAAAACAAGCAACGGCGTTCCAACTGAAGATGGCGTTGCGTCATTCTCAATGTTAGGAAGAGCAAATCGTCTTGCCATGTTCCTCGCTGCAACTGCATAGGCCTACTATTTTCGCCAACTCGCGCGGCATCCTCTTTCATCTCTGTCATGATTGAATGACTTCATTCGCCACACGCCTATTGTTAAAGTGACCAATCAACGAGGGGACAGACTGCCTTTAAACCTCCAACCACCTGTCTTGGCTGGAAATAAAAAGCCGTATCAATCTAATGAAAGTTAGAGGAGACATGAGCTACTGTCTCTTTTTATCCCAATGCCCCCAGAAAAACTTGCCCTCTCATTGGATCCCGTTGGAAGCTCTCTGTGATAGAACACGTCCATATGATATCTTAGCTAGAACCGACCCCCTGAGAAGATAGGTGGCTTTTGTCTCCATGCACCCCTATGCTCTCCAGACAAACTTCCTCTCTAATTGTGGCCCCCTTGAAGGCTCACTTAGGAATGGAAGAGATCGGCGATCCTCTTAAACCTCCAACCACCTTTCTTGGTTGGAAAAAGTAGCAGTACCAATCCAATAAAAGTTAGAGGGGACATGAGCTATACTGTCTCGTTTTAGCCCAATGCCCCCTGGAAAACTTACCCTCTCATTCCATCCCCTTTGAAGCTCTCTGTGACAGAAGACGTCCGTATCGTTCCGCTCAGATTTCTCATTTCCAGGAATTCATTAACTTGGTCCTGCGTCAGACGAACGGAATGCATTCACCCTATTTGAATGCCTTCTTTGAAAATTTCAATGCTAAAAAGTTTTCTATAAGCCTCCTTGCAAACTGAAACAAAGCTGTTGAAATTCGCAAATTTGGTCTAAATGGAAATATCGTTAATGTGATAGAAGACATGTATAGGAATGAAGTCTTGTATTCAGATTGGTGACAAAAGGACTGAATTTTTTTATGTAAATAATGGGGTAAAGCAAGGGTGCATTCTAAGTCCCATTTTGTTCAACATGTTTCTTAGCGACCTAGTCAACACATTCAGACACCAAAAGAGTGCACCAGCTAAATTAAATCAATCAGTGATTGGATCACTTTTCTGGGCTGATGACATCGTTATCTTAGCTGAATCTAAAGAAGGCTTACAAAACTCCTTAGACGAACTCCATAAATACTGTGTAGTAAATAAAGTGAAAGTGAATGTAGAAAAAACAAAATGCATGATATTCAACAAGGGAGGGAAAATGCTGAAAGGTAATAGTTTTTACTTCAACGAACAAGAAATAGACATTGTCCGAACGTTTAGCTATCTTGGCTTCCTTCTGACTCCATCTCTTAGTATCAAAGAATTATTGAACGATCTTTATAAACGTGGTCTGAGAGCGTATTTTAAGTTACGGAATTCATTAGGAGACGTATTTAGTAATGACATAAGACTAACACTAAAACTTTTTGACTGTTTGGTAAAACCTGTTCTGTTGTATGGAGCAGATTTTTGGGGATGTTTAAAACCCAGTTTCAATGAGACAAACCCTATCGAAAAACTGAACATTAAGTTATGTAAGGATTTGTTACGAGTAAAGAGGAGAACTTCAAATGTCGGATGTAGATGTGAACTTGGTAGACAACAACTTTTCATAACTGGATTTAAAACAACTATCAAAAACTGGTTGCGACTTGAATTTGATGCGAGAAACCCAATCTTAAGATCCACGTATGAATATATAAAAAATAGTGACTTGGTTTCATCATGGACATCACAGTTAAGGGATATCTTAAATAAACATGGACTTGGAAACCTTTGGCATACGAAGGATAGCAATCCCTCGTCCAGGAATCGACTGAGTGCAATCGTACACCAACGGAGAATTGATTGTAACAATCAAAAAACATTGACAACACTGCAAAGTCAACCTAAAATGCGATCATACTGCCTTTTTAAAAACGCTGTCGACATGGAGAAATATCTATCGGAAATTAAGGACATTAAGAAACGAGTAGCGATAACGAAATTTAGACTATCTGACCATAAGCTTGAAATAGAAATCGGGAGATACCATAGGCCAAAACGGAAACCAGACGAACGATTATGTCAGGTTTGTGATGCTACTGAAGATGAAATGCATTGCCTGAGGAGTTGCAAATTGAATCAAGATTTAAGATTTCGATTCTTCGAGGAGATTACCAGACGATATCCCTCTTTTCAGCATATGGGTGTTAAAGATAGATTCATCTTCATTATGAAAACACCAAAACTTAGTGGTAATCAACTCACATATGACTTTATAGACCAATGTCTATCAAACACCTACAAAAATAAAGACGCGACAAAAGATCTCATCTAATTCTTGTACTAGCCTTTGATTACCATTTGAACCGATCTCACATGTATATATAAAACAGAATAATGCATATTTTTCGTTTTGATTCTCGTTCACTTATTTCCTTTTATATAATATTATATGATTAGTTAATGTTATGTGATACGCTTATTGTTGCTTCGTTTTGTTTTGTTTAATTTCATTCAGTAGCTGTTTAAAGTATACGTAATTTGTACTAGGCTATTGTTTGAAAATGAAAATCTGAAAATCTGAAAAATCTGTTGATCATTTCAAAGGAATGAAGGCTTCTTTGTAGTTTCAGGTATATAATCCAGATCGGTAGAGGGAATATGACCTTAGATTTGGAGTCCTTTTTCAGTCCCACTTCGCTCAGAATTAGCTTCCCCTCTCATTCATGACCCCAATTAAAACCTTCCATTATGCTTCCTCTGGTGCCTGAGCTATCTTAGGTGGAGAAAGAAAGGGATCTAAGTAAGCCTTGCCTCTCTTTTTAGCTTTTTCGTGACATGAAGGGACGGGAGTACGATAAAGATCCAACACAATGATGGTCCGGCAATGAGGATATGTGCAAAGATCATTCCCTTGGGAGTTGAACCTTGGATAAAAATGGATGTACCCCAGCCCCCATATTGCAGAAAAAGGAAATAATGCCATTCGTACCCACTTCAGACTTCGGAGCAAAAGCTGGGAGGGTTACTTTCCGTGGGAGGGACGCGGTTTCTTGGTTATGCTGTTTACAGTGCTGAGAGGGGAAACAACGGGAAGACAAAAGGTTTCGGGTCATTCCTATGACGCATCTTAGTATATAGACTAGGAATACAAACCCGCGCTGCGCGCGGGTTTGCAATTCCTAGCTCCTGCGGAGGGCTTGGCGCCTTCGGCGCCTGGCCGCCTGTGGCGGCTATCACCGATCAAGTGGCGCGCTTCGCGCGCCACTTCCTCAGCGCCGAGCAGCCTAAAATGAATGCATTGAAATTATCCATCCAACAGATGTGACAGAGACTGACAGAAACGATTTTTGATTGTCAAGCGTCTTGAAGATTTGAAGATTGACGTGCACAGAAATTCTTCCGGAATTGTACATATTGGTCACTTCAGTATTTATCCATGCAAACAAATCATTGCATTGTTAAACTTCTTCCCAGTGAAGGTCAACTTTTATTTGCCCTTCCACTACGGCTAGTCTATGTTTAACTTAATTTACTAAAGGTTATGCTAATTTGTATCCATACAAATTTAACTGTGGGTTAGATTTCAGATGTTACCCCTCCCCCCTCCGGGTAGATACCTTGCACTGACTATTGAGAAATGGAACCCACATTATTGTACCGGCTGAGTCAGAAAAAAACGTGGAGCGGTTGGCGGACGGTGGCGTCACATTGAGCCATCGTGAACTAAATTTTTCCGTGCAGCTAAGAATCTAACTTAGATCATAAACCACTTCTCATTGACATCCGTCATTTGATGAATTTGCTGAAAGATATTTTGTTAGTAAGACCCTGTATGGGAGTCTTGCAAACTGGAGAAATCTTTGACTAAGCTCCTATAGCCGTTTAGCATTGCCACAGTTGCAGGTACACGTTGTATTGTTAAGGGAAACTGAAAAAGCTAAGCCTGGTTCGCAGGTCGCTTAGGTCGCTTAGATTGCCATAAGAAACAATAGAAAACTTTACTTATTCACTGTCCGTTCACGGGGGGGGGGGGGGTTCTTCCATAGTAAAGGTACCTGGGGATGTGCCGCCCGCAAGGGTATTGTTAGATTTATGATATTAGGGTGGTCGCCCTGTGGCAAATTCAATAGTCGCAGTAGTATTCGTTCGAAAAACCTTCATGAGACACTCGCATTCGCAGCTCAGATTCACATTCGCATTCGCATTCGCCGTTAATTGAACTGGACTGGACATTTTAATTATACGCATCATCATTTGAAATGAAACATGTTATTATTCGTTGATAAAGAGAGAGTGACATTTAAACCTTAATTCGAGTTCTTTTCTTACGCCCTTAATCCTAAACACGAACCAGGACCACGCGTTCAGATTTGGAACTTATCGCCGTCAAAAAATAAACACAATATACAACAGGTATACTTTTTCAAGCTTTCTAGTCTAGCCAAGGGTATACGTTTTGCCAATTTTAGTCCACTTAGTCTAGGCAAGGGTATGCTTTTTGGCAATTTTAGTCGATTTTGGTCTGGGCAAGGTATGCTTTTTGGCAATTTTAGTCGATTTTGGTCTGGGCAAGGTATGCTTTTTGGCAATTTCGGTCAAAGAAATGTCAAACTTCGGTAATTCCTGTGAAGAAACCCAAATTTTTTCAAATTTTTGGTCCAGAGAATGCAAAAATTTGGCAAGTTTTGTCTAGAAAATGCCATTCATGGCACCATTGATGTAGAAATTAGTCTAGCCAAGGGTATCTTTTTCACAAAAATTGGTCTAGCCAACGGTGCCATTTTGAAACTGTGGGCGGCACACCCCTACCCGAAATTTAGCCAAGAACCCTCCCCCCGTGTGTCCGTTATCCGACTGTTCTCATTTATGCTATTCTTCGATTTCCTGGTCAATCCTTTACTGTTGTTAGAACCCACAAAATAGAAACTACTACTTTTAAGACACCTCACACTAATTCTTTTGAGAAATGGTACCCTCATATTCATATAAGAAACAAAGGAAATTTGTACAATATTTAATGGGGAAACGAACAGGTTCCTTTGAAAGAAGTGGTTTTCTGCGATACTCTTGATGTTACTTTTCTTATTCACTTTCCGGTATTCCACTGTTCTCTTTTATACGATTCTTCGATTTCCTGGTCAATCCTTTTGTTAGAACCCACAAAATGGAAACTACTACTTTTAAGACACCGCATGCTAATTCTTTTGAGAAATGGTACCCTCATAAGAAACAAAGGAAATCTGTACAATATTTAATGGGAAAGCGAACAGGTTCCTTTGAAAGAATTGGTTTTCTGCGTTACTTTTAACAAGGGTGTTAGGACACGAATGTTTTGATTTATCATTTGTTTACCTTGTTTTGATCCCTGTGTCTTGTTTTGTTGTCTTGTTTTCTGTTTTGTTTCGTTTTCAACTGAGCGTGCTTAGGCCAAACCGCTCTCCAAGTTGTTCGAATATAGCTCCCTTGTATTTCTGTGTCTTAGTGCGCCTTCACACAAGATAGGTTTTAAAACCGAAAAGCCACCTATCTTGTGCGAAGGCGCACTAAGACACAGAAATACAAGGGAGCTGTATTCGAACAACTTGGAGAGCGGTTGGGCCTAAGCACGCTCAGTTGAAAACGAAACAAAACAGGAAACAAGACAACAAAACAAGACACAGGGATCAAAACAAGGTAAACAAATAATCAATCAAAACATTCGTGTCCTAACACCCTTGCTTTTAATGCTAATTTTGTTATTTGCTGGCCATTATTCCATCGTTCTCTTTTTTACGATTCTTCGATTTCCTGGTCAATCCTTTGTTGTTGTTAGAGCCCACAAAATAAAAACTACTACTTTTAAGACACCTCACCCTAATTCTGTTGAGAATTGGTACCCTCACATATTCATATAAATATAAGACACTTGCCTCAAATGGGAAACTTGTATTTAAGAAATTTGATTCATATAGGAAACTTGTACACTATTTCTTAATGGGAAAGTGAACAGTTTGCTTTGAAAGACGTGGTTTGAATTTCGCGGGTTCTTAGTGTGTTCCACATGAAACTCGGATTACTTATAAGCAACACTGAACAAAAGTAAGGCAAACAGCTATGGTTGCATACAAGATATTGATTTAGGGTATCGACTTTCAGTCACGAAATGCGGAGAAGCTGAATGCACTCCGTCGTGTAATTTCTAACGATAGCAACATGGTAAAGGCCCAGTAAAAGCTGTTTGGTTTATATTTTCGAACTGGGATTTCAGCAGCACTCAGAGTAATAATGCAGGTAAATTCTTCTTTGTTATCTATGGATTTCAAGTAAACTTAAATCATTAAAAACGGTGAAAGTAAACAGTTATGAGGATAGTTTCCTTCGCTGAAAGAGTTGGCAAGCATGCTTTGGGTCAGTCTAGTTTTTCCACCAATGGACGGAAATCCGTTCTGTTTTCACAAGCCTGTTGATAGTTCATCTTACTACAATAACGTTCTCTTGTTCAAAACAATCTATGTTCTCAAGGACTCGAAGAACGAAGTTTTTTGCAAAAAGTTCACTGTTAAGACTCGTAGCGGACGATGCGGTTTCCACAGGGCGAAGGATTTTGTCCACAGGGCTAGCTCTGCAGATATCCAAGTGAAACCGCAAGAAGGCTTTTTCGCTCCTGGCCTCGCTGCCTGGCATTTTTGGGCGAAAAGAAGCAGACTTGTGGAACTTAGGTATTTTCGCGGATTTTTTGACGCGTAAATGCAGGGGCTACCCGGACGGGAAGAAGGAGATCTCAGTGACGTATGGATTAGCGTTTTTCGTTTGATCTCACCGCTCACCGCTTAGTTATAGTAGATTGATAGATTAACATTTCATTTTGATTGGCTGGATACTTTTTATTCCACAGCCCGCAAAACATGTAAACTTTTTTGAATCATGCGGAAGGTGCATTTTTGAAAAACAAGCAGAAAGTATGGGACAAAAAATGTGATGTAACTTTTGCAGTGGTGGCACCAATATTTTTCACTGGAAGGGCGAGACAGGGTGGGGTATGGGGTGGAGCCCCAGAAAACGTCTCTTGGACCACACCCTCTACTGTTGGCTATGAATGCCATCAACGCCCCTTTCATAGATTGACATAGAGATGAATAACACGAGTAGGGTACCACAAATTAGAAAGTGACGTCCAACCGGCGACCGAGCGTCCAACCTTTGGATCCTCTCAAATTTCTGTGACTTATCTTCTGTGACATGCACCACTCTGTTCTGTAATAGAATTGCAAAGGGCTATCGTGTACTGTCAGATTCAGAAATATGAAGTAATGTATTGTGAAAAAGAGGGCATCGGGCTCAGCAGAAACTTCAAAGTTCAGTATACATTGAGGGTGTCATGGGGTAACGCCCCCAGGGAAATTTTTCTGGATACATTCTTTACTTTGGCTTAGAACACTTCTACCGATCACATTTTATGCTGTGCTGCATTGGGAATTGTTGATCACTTTGCAGCAGTTAGCAAGGACCGCGGAGCACATTTTGGATTGGGGGGGCTAAAAAGTAAACGAGAACCTGAGGGGGTCTGGGGGCGAAGCCCCCAGAAAAATTTTCTATGACCACACCCCCTACTTTGGCTATAAATGCAACCAACGCCCTTTTCTACAGGCAAACTCGCCTTGGAAAAGACAATTATCATCAGCACATCCAATCACTAAATCAAATTAGAAAGCATCATTTAAAGGGATGGACTGTATTGCATTCTATTTTCCATAGCGAAAAGACTCAGCCTAGAATGAAAGGAATAAAGTTAAAAAAGCTTTCACAATCTCGTGGAATTATTATCTCCAAAAAATAATGATATTGAAACACTGTCTCTCTACTTTCAGAAGCAAACATTTTATACATAGAGAACCTGATAACGTAAACACTGTTTCAGTTTTTAATTTTGTAGAACAGAAAAATCCAATGATTTTCAAGTTTTCGAAAATTTTGTATGTCATTGTTGGGTCTTTTGATAAAAATTAGTTGGAACATCGATAGTGTTTATATTTTCTGTGCTCTTCATGTGAGTATTAAAGTCTTACTGTCGCTATAAATATAGTCACAGCCTCGCTTTTATCAGTTGCTTCTGATCACCACAAGAGACGGTCATGAAATCCATTGTTTTCGCAGAGATATTTGTACATTTTTATATAAAAAGTTCGATTGAGTGACATTGGAGATTCTATCACTATTATGCACATTCGAAAATTCTACAAAATGTATAAAATATCGTTCGATCCAGATTCTTTTTTCGAATAGCTAAGGCTCAGCGGATGACCTTCCTCTGCATGAAAACCAAACGAATGAATTATTGGCAGCCAATAATTCGTGCTTTCTTTATATAGCGACAGTAAGACTTTATTGTTTGGACATTCCAGAGAGCGAAGCTGAGTTGATAGACGTCTTGCTAAAAAAGTTATCGTCACACTCGTTGCTCGTTGCTGGGTTGACATTCTGCGATCTACAGGTTTGGAGAAGTCCCCTCATCATCAATCTTTCAAGAACTGAAATTCGCTTTAAGAATAGCCGCATATCATGAAAGCATTTTACTTATGAAACTGTTATATCTCGGCATAATGCTATTGGACGCATTTTATTTGAGACAAAACCTTTTAAAACATTATGCTTAGCTTGTTTTCTGATAAATGCATGAAAAACGGTACTGTGGGGTATACAGACACTCGCATATAAGAGCGTTATCAACGTAACAAAGCAAGTGGCGATATTTAATCATAAAAAAATTGTGGAAAAGCTAAAAACTATCTCTTGAAAATTATTGGGGGGGCTAAAGCCCCCCCAGCCCCCCCGGCTCCGCGGTCCCTGGCAGTTAGTTAAATTAGCTTCTCTGGTTCAATTTTTAAACATGATACCGAGTGAGCCAGAAAAAAGTTCCCACTTTTGAAAATTCATAACACCAAGGCTACTTCACGGATTTGAATCATTCAAATTCTAGTTAAGAGCCGAAAGATCACAGTAATTTTGTCATTTTTCTCGCTGTCCTGTCAGCACTACAAATATAGGTAAATTCAACTTTACAAAAATTTCATGGTTCATTGATTACTGAAAAATGGCCCAAAACATCGATCAATGCATAAATGACCTCGCGCACAAAATAATGAAGGAAATGCAACTTCTCATGGGTGAGAGATATCCTCTAGGCATTAATTTCCTTGGCACTGAAAATCTTTCGTATGTGTTTGAAAATCGATGTCTTATAACTCTTGAGGGAGGTGAAACGCTCATGGCCTATTGTTCGATTTGAATAGAATCCTTACGATTTGATCAATGTTTTAGGCTCTTTTTCCGTGATTTTGCAACCATGATATTTCTATAAAGCTGGATTTGCCAATATTTCTAGTGCTGAGTGCTGGTAGGACAGCGAGAAAAATCACAAAAATACTTTGATCTTTCGGCTTTTAACTAGAATTTGAATGATTCAAATCCGTGTAGTAGTCTTGGTGTTATGAATTTTCAAAAGTGGGAACTATTTGCTGGCTCAACCGGTAATCTTTGGCTTAGAATGCCTATCTTAAATGCCATCTTTACCAAGACCAAATGAGAAACTTTCACAATTTTAGAACTATTTTCAATGAATATCTTCCGCCGCTAGAAAATCGTTGCACAAACACGTAACTCATATTTTGAAAAAAGGGCAAAAATCTGACTTGTGTAACTACAGGCCAATTTCTGTACTTTCAGTACTGTCAATACTGTTCGAGAAAATTGTTCATGACCAAGTTTCGACGTTTATGAAAGATCATGGTCATTTTTCACACTGTTAGCATGGCTTCAGACAGCTCCATAGCACAGTCACGTCACTGCTCAATGTGACAGAATTGTGGTTCTCCAATATCGACAGAAAAAAGGTAAACATGAGTGTCTTTCTAGATCTTAAAAAGGCCTTTGATACGGTGGACCATGATCTGTTACTGGCAAAGTCATCTGTCTGTGGCATTGTTGGAGGTCCTCATCAATGGTTCTCGTCCTACCTAACGAGGAGAGAACAGTGTTGCCAAATTGGTGGTCAAAGGTCGAATCGTAAGGTTGTAAAACATGGAATACCACAGGGATCGTGCCTTGGGCCACTTTTAATCATCCTTTATGTAAATGATTTTGCTCAGTGTCTGGTTACGTTTTCCCCAAACATGTATGCAGATGATACCAGTGTAACTTGTTTGGCAGAAAATATAGACACCCTTTGCGATGACTTGAGAACCGAACTAACAAATATTTCAGAGTGGATGAGACAAAACAAGCTTAGTCTTAATGCTAACAAATCTGAATTCTTGATTGTTGGCCACAAAAGACAACTTAACGGTATCCATGAACCCGTGCAGCTACAGGTTGATGAGGAACCGATAAGAAGAGTTCAGACTGTGAAATATCTTGGACTGGTCGATGAAAACTTAAGTTGGAACGAACAATATAAAAGTCTTAAATGCAAAGTAAAATGCGGACTATCCTCTATTCGCAAACTTAAAGATATTTTACCCCAATCTAAGTTAGAGCAAATCTACAGAGCCCTGGTTGAAAGCCACCTGTGATACGGTAATGAACTATGGGGCATTTTGTCTGATACCTTCTTAAATCATCTGCAGCGTCTCCAAGACAGAGCTCGCACATTGATTGAAAGCTCCAATGTAAGGGACGGATGGACGTGCAATTGGCTCTGTGTCTCGAACCTTATCGAATATGACAAGGCTGTTATGGCATTTTATGTCCGAGCAGCCTTCAAGGAAAATTCACCATGTGATCTCAAATATCTGCTAACGCAACGAGAAACTGCCAAGATATTGATATCCCAAAACACAGACTCTGAAATTGCAGAGATTTTCAACAACTATTTTGCGAATATTACAGAAAGCTTAGGGATCTCTGCCAATGAATCATTGTTAGTGCCGACGAATGACATAGTAGATCCGATCGACAAAGCCGTAGTGAAATTTCAGTCGCATCCAAGTATACGAAAAATCAAGGAAAATACTACGTCTTCCGTTAAATTTGATTTTAGAGAGGTCGCCACTGAAGATGTTGCTGTCTAAATCAAAAAACTCAATTCAAGTAAGGCCTCTCCGATCAATTCCATACCCGCAAGAATTCTTAAGGAAAATTCTGATGTTTTCTGTGCAGTCATTCAAAATCTGTACAACTATGGTTTATCGAAAGGTATTTTTCCTAAAGAACTGAAGGCCGGAGACGTTAGTTCGCTGTTTAAAGGAGAGGATGCTTTTATGAAAAAGAACTATCGACCCATCACAGTTTTACCGTCAGTATCTAAAATATACGAGAGGATGATGCAAGATCAAATGCTACCATTTGTCCAAAGCTTCTTGTCCCCACTCCTTTGCGGGTTTCGAGATGGCTATGGTACAAAGCATGCACTTCTACATTTTGTGGAAACCTGCAAGAAGTCAATAGACAGTGGAGGCGTCGCCGGGGCGTCCTGACGGACCTATCGAAAGCCTTCGATTGTCTCAATCACGAATTATTGATTGCAAAATTGAATGCATATGGTTTTAGTAGATCTGCCTTGCTGTTCATCCATAGCTATCTCACCAACAGGAAGCAGAGGGTAAAGGTCAATGGTCCATTCAGCACATGGACAGAAACCCTCTTGGGTGTACCGCAAGGTTCAGTCTTAGGGCCCCTTTTGTTCAATATATAACTGAATGACCTTTTCATGTTCCTGGAGGCACGGGGGGGGGGGTTCTTCCATAGTAAAGGTACCTGGGGATGTGCCGCCCGCGAGGGTATACTTTTTCGGACTTCTAGTCTAGCCAAGGGTGTACTTTTTGGCAATTTTAGTCGAGTTAGGTCTAGGCAAGGGTATGCTTTTTGGGAATTTTGGTCAAAGAGATGTCAAAATTCGGTAATTTTTGTAAAAAAAAACCCAACTTCATAAAAATTTTGGTCTAGAAAAGGCGAAAATTTGGCAAGTTTTGCCTAGAAAATGCCGATTCAGTGCACTTCTGAAGGAAAAATTAGTCTAGCCAAGGGTATCATTTTCACAAAAATTGGTCTAGCCAACGGTTACATTTTCAAACTGTGGGCGGCACCCCCCCTACCCGAAATTTAGCCGAGAACCCCCCCCCGTGCCTGGAGAAAACCAAAGTCTGCAACTATGCGGACGATACGACTATTTATGCGTGTGGTCCAAAGATCGAAACTGTCATTGCGCATTTAGAACATGATGCCCTTAAAATAACTGAGTGGTTCCCAAATAATTCAATGAAACTAAATGAAGACAAATGCCATTTAGTGCGAGGGGAGGTAATCATACAACAATAATAGGCGATGCTTGCGTGAAGGAAAGTTCAGAAGAAAATCTTCTCGGTATCACTTTCGATCAATCGCTTTCTTTCAAAGAACATGTCAAGACCTTGTGTAGAAAAGCTAGCCAAAAACTGCATGCTCTTGCCCGTGTCTCCTGCTACATGGTCACTGTAAAATTGCAGCATTTAATGAGAGCGTTTGTTATATCTCATTTTAGCTACTGCCCACTTGTATGGATGTTTTATGAAAGGACCATGAATAATAGAATAAATCATGTTCATGAATGGGCATTGCGCATTGCGTATAAAGATCACAGAAATGAGTTTGGTTATCTCCTAGACTGGTTCCACAATCTCTGTATGCTCCTTAGAGCTGATTTGTCACTAATACAGAGACTTGTTGCCAAACAGTGTTTGAAATCGGATTGATTTGATAGCCTCGTTTTCAAAATCGTTGCATGCTTAAAATTCGGACCACGGAATAAATATTTTTGCGGTTGTTGTTGCTGTGATCAGTAATCATCAAACAAGAATATTCTTGGAAACAATTGCAAACAGTTTGTGACTCTGACAAAATTGGGGCATTGATAGTGAATACAAAATTGAAATTTCAGAGAAATTATGAGTGACTAAAGATCAAGGAACCAAAGAGTCAACAAGATTAGGAATAATATTAACATTATACATTGTCATTATTTGCAATCAGTTAAGTAGCATCAGAAAAACAAGAAATTTTCAAGGGAAAGTGTTCTTTATATTTTGTTCCAGTGCTTTGTTTCATCAGAAAGACAATCTCTCCCCAAGATGAGTGCCATCTAAATGCATACTGACATGAGATCTGATAATAATGAAGCAGCTATCTTTCTGTAGACAAATCCCTGTGAATTAAAAACATTGATATCAATGTAAAGTAGAGGGTATTATTAAAGTCACAAGCAAAAATTTAGTCACCTTTTGTTTTTCTTTGTGTAACCTAAAACCGGACGAAACATAACTTTGCACACCGAGGCAATAATGGGAAAATAAAATGTTGGATTGGGTCGCTTACAATTGTGGACCATTCTTGGTTATGTTCACAAAATATAATAAAACCAATTTTTATGCAAATCCTTTTTAAGGCTATCAAATTTTTACTCAGGCAAATCCATTCATTAACTCAAAGCCAAAACCACTGCATTAAAGAGTAAACAACTGTAAACAAAGCGCAACAGAAAGGCAAGAAATTCAGTATTCATATGCCAAGTAACCTGCTTGCAGTCTAATAGCTGTTATGAATTTAGATACATGAGCTAAATGTAAACGAAAAGTCACTAACCTGGACTGGGCCTAAAATAATGGACTGATACAAGCAACTGCCACCGGCAGAGAGTTGGATGTGCTTGAAAATACCTCTGAAATATTGCAAAAGCATCATACTTTGCCATGTCCTGTTACAGCACAAACAAACATTCCATCCAATTGCTTACTTTGCGAAAAACGGCTGGCTAAAATTCCCTCAACTTCTCTTTCGATCGAGCTGCGAAACACCATTGCTTCTTCTTACTTCTTGAAAACCTCGGACCATGCATTGGCCTCACTTTGAAGAGGAGGTTTTCGAGGAACAGAAAGTAAAGAGAGCAAAAATCGATTGGCTACAAAGGAATTAGCTATTGTCTTCGCCAAAATGCTCCAATCAGGTTAGGAGCAGATTTTTCCGCTCCAAAAATTCCGATTTGAGATACTCTTTGGCAACTAGTCCCTCATTGAGCTGGCCATCAGCAACAACAACAACAGCGAAATTGAGGGGCTAGTGGAGCTAGTCTAGTTATCTCCTGGAGCAGAGCAATTCGGTGCCCATCCATGTACGGAGCCTGCAGTTGCTAATGACTGAAATCTTTAAAACGAAGTCCCATCTAAATCCACCTTTCATGAAGGACATTTCTCCGGAACGAAATATGAACTACAATCTAAGACATGGCAATGATGCTCAAGTGCCAAAGGTACGAACCACGTCCTTTGGGATTGAGACCATAGCCTATCTTGGTAGCAGATTGTGGCAACTATTGCCGCAAGAAATAAAATAATCAAACACTCTTCCTATCTTTAAAAAACGAATTAAATGTTGGAAAGGTGAATGCAACTGCAGACTTTGTAAAACATATATTCCGCAAGTTGTGTTCCTAACAGGATAGTTGTTTTTATCTTGTAATTTATATTTATGTATGTACATTGTAAAATTTTTTTCTTAATCTTTTTAGACATTGTAAAAATTGTATAAAATAGGTCTCAATTAGCTGTAATTTAGCTATTTCTTTTTTAGTTTTATAGCCTACTTAGAATAAATAAATAAATGATGATGATGATGACACAACTTAGAATTTTCAAAAAAGAGTTTTCTTTACTCTGGTGCTAAACTGTAGAATGATATACCTCTTGGTATAAGGAATAGCCCCATAGTTGTTAGAAAGAAACTGAAGGACTACTTGCTACACTAGCATTGAACCCAAAGCACGATCCCTTGGAAGAGCAGCACTTACCACGGTTACATTCCATATTGTTCTTTTTAGATATAATATAGTACGTTGTTCTTTTTTTTATTTTCTTGTTACTATTGTTATCTTTCAAACTATTATCTTGTTGTTGTGTTAGCTGATAGGGATTTGTGGGTAAATATGATTAAATGAAAATGAAAAACGTTCTACTTTGACCTAGAATGGTCCTCACAATCCAATATCCATGGCCTCAAAAATGCAAGTCTTGGACAATTCTGTAATGGTTTGTTTAGAAACGTTTTCAAAAAGGAAACTTATGCTATTGCTTAGAACAGGTATCCCAGTCACTTTCCATCATTTCGCCGAAAGATTCTTACCATGTACTACCTGATCTATACCCAACTACCCAACTTCATTCTCCTCGTTCGTGGAAAAGATATTGACTTGCGTCCTTCATGAGCTATGTCGATGAGATATGCAAACGTGGAGCGTGCGTAGAACCGGGATCTGGGGAAATGAGATCTGGGGAAGAGTGGCAAGATTGCAGAAACTTTCAAGACCACATCACGGGCCTATCAATCGCTAGTTCTTAGCCAAAACAACAGATTAAATCCCAGAGAAGAGAACGATGTAAATTCAACAGCGATCATACCATATTGCGACTTCTTCGTCTGTCTAACCTGACTGCCTGCTACAAAAACTATCGCATGCCAGTACATATAAACTTCTACAATGGGATTCTAAATATGTCAACCAATCATAATACAGAATTTTACATCTGCGTAACATCAATCATACCCTTATGCAATACCATTGTCCATTTTGTTTGGCAATTTTACAACTCTAATTTTCCCACAGTTAAGTATAATAAACGAATTAGCGCTTGTAAAGTTATCTAATATCTGAGTCCATTGCTCTTTCAAACATGAAGAGAAAGGCGCCTAACTAATAGGTTAAATACGTCAACGCTGAAAACCCAACACACTCCCCTCCTTGACTCATGCTGAGTCAAGCAAAAAACGGGTTTTCCACTGGGAGTCCTTGGCAGCTGCGCGCTTCGGTCTGGCGCTGGGCTCTTCCTCATTTCTCCCTTGTTCTTCATTCGCGTCCTTGTTAAGTTCCTTTCCTTTCCCACCATTCTCATGTCTCTCTTTTGAAAGTTCAAAAGGAAAAAGTTTCTGTAAGGGTCTACTTAAAATTTCAGGCTTACCTCTACCACATGTACGAACCTTGGCACCACGTACAAACCCATCCTTTCCATCAATTAGTTCCACAACTTGTCCCATTCTCCACGCATTCCTTTTCACATTGTCTTCCTTTATCAGTACTACATCACCTGTGCTGACATCTAATGCCTGATCTGTATGGTTCTTGTGAAATTCTCTAAGCTCAGTCAAGTATTCATGCTTCCAACGACCTGAAAAATGATTCAGTTTCTTGATTAAATACCAAAAACGCTTTGTATAATTTGCAACAGGTTCATCTAAATCATATTCATCAAATTGCAAATCATCTGCTAACTGAGATAACCTTCTTCCGTATATCAAATGAGATGGAGTAAGATGGTGTATTCCTACTTCATCATAAACGTATGTGATTGGGCGTGAATTTAATGTTCCCTCTACTTCCACCAACACCGTACTCAACTCATCAAAAGTTAGCCGAGCGTTACCGATCACTTTTTTGAGGCATCTTTTCACACTGCCCACCATTCTTTCATAGTACCCGCCCCACCATGGACTCTTCTCTAAATTGAAACGCCAAGTTATCCTTCGCTCCTGCAAAAAAGAAAGTACAGTATGGTCACGTGCAAGTTTGTCTAAAAACTTATGGGTAAACTTGAATGTCTTTGCATTATCCGAATTTATCAATGATGGCGTACCTCTTCGAGATGTAAATCGTCTTAAGCTTCTAATGAAAGTCGGACCTGACAAATCTTCAACCAAATCAAGATGCAAAGCTCTTGATGTGCAACAAGTGTAAAGAACTATGTAGCACTTCTCCATCTTACCATTTTTGCTTTTGTAGTACAGCGGTCCAGCAAAGTCCACTCCAACATTTGTGAAGGGTGGTACCTGTTCTACGCGAAATTCTGGCAAAGGGGCAACTGGTGGAACACCATAAGACTTACCATGAGTTCTTTTACATTTGCTACAATTTCCTATGACCTTCTTAACATACTGACGACCCTTTGTTGTCCAAAATCTAGTCCTGTACTCTGTGAGCGTAGCTTTCAAGCCATCATGCTTGATCCTACGATGACAGTCTTCTATCACCAGCTGAGTGAACCGATACTCACCTGGCAAAATGATTGGATACTTTGATTCCAATTCTAAGTCCGAATTGCCTAACCTTCCCTTACAACGAAGTATCTTACCATCTTCAAAAATTCCAAGTTGTATCACAAGGTTCTTGTATTTGGCCTGTTTTTGCAGCTCTTCTTGGGCTTCTTTGATCCAAAGTTTTTCTGCTTCAAATATTTCTTGCGCATCCTGCTTACCTGTCTTTGGTTCATTTCCAGTTTTTCTTGCTTTGACGTTGTTAATAAAACGCAAGACCAATGCAGTCACTCTGAGTAACTTACCAAGAGAATCAAACCTTTCAATGTCAACAATTTGAGAAATACCTTGCAAATTCTGTTCTGTTGTTATCATTGCACTTACCACTTTCTTCTTTTCAGAACGTACCTCATCAGAATCTTGCACAGGGAAACGACTAGGCCAATGCTCTTTACTCATTGACAACCAATGTGGGCCCTCCCACCAGAGTCTGCTGTCCCTTAGAACACTGGCGGACACACCTCTTGAGCCTAGATCCGCAGGGTTACAGATACCTACACAATGACCCCATTCCTCCTTTTTGGTGATCTTCAAAATCTCGTTTACTCTATGCTGTACGAATTGTCGCCATTCACCTTGATTATTGATCCAAAATAGGGCGGTCTTACTGTCTAACCAATACTTACAGCCATCAATCTTGACCTGTGGAGTCAAAGCATTATAAACGGTTTGCATGAGAGTAGACAAAATTCTAGCTGACATGAGTTCTAGCCTAGGTATACTCAACTCTTTAAGTGGAGCAACTCGAGTTTTGGCACAAATTAGCCTGGAATGCATACCTTCTTCTGTCTCATAGACTAAGTACACCATCGCACAGTAAGCCCTCTTACTGGCATCCGAAAACCCATGCAAATAACAATTCTTTATCTCACCTGCGTTCTTCTTGTATAGACATCTGGGCAAGGATATCATACCGACTGAATTCAGATCACTTACCAGTGCTTTCCATCTATTTTGCATTTGTTCTGGTAGCTCATCATCCCATCCAAGTTTCATAGTGCAGAGCTCTTGAAAAAGAACCTTTGCACTAACAATAATAGGACTTACCAGACCAAGAGGATCAAACAGTTTGGCAATCATGCTAAGTATGGAACGCTTTGTTATTCTTGCCTCAGGATCAAACTTTCCTACCTTGGTTAAATCAAACTCAAATTTGTCTGCAATCATATCCCAGGTTATACCTAGTACCTTTGTTTTTGAATCTGAATTTTCTGCTCCAAGCACTTCTTTGACATATGTATCATCACTTTGCTCACACTTACCAGATTTCACTTCCTCTGTTTTACATTTGAATTCTTCTGCAAGAGTCTGGTCATTTGTCTTCCATTTCCTCAAATTAAACCCTCCTTCCTTCATTCTAATTTTTGCAGTCTCATACAACTCCTTACCTTCTTCCACATCTTTGCAACCTAACACAAGGTCATCTACGTAAAAGCTTCTGGATAATTTTGCAGAAAATTCTGGGTCAATTTCCTCATACTTACTCAGATGATAACGCAGGACGCCATTTAAAAGAAACGGCGAACAAGTGACTCCAAAAACACACCTGGTAAAGTGGAACACCTTAATCTTTGGATCTGTAGCATGCACATCATCTACCCAGAGAAACCGCAAACAATCCCTGTCCTGTTTACTCACCTCAACATTCAGAAATGCCTTCTCAATATCTGCTGTAATTGCAATGTTATTCTCTCTAAAGAGCACCATAATGTCAAAAAGAAGTGGATTAAGTGGCGGCCCCGCATGCAAACAATTATTCAATGATATACCTGATCTTTTTGCTTTGGCTGATGCGTCATAAACCACTCGAAATTTTGTTGTTTCAGCTTCACTGCGAATTACAGCTTGATGTGGCAAATATGTGACTTTGTCTGATGTTTCCAGCTCTGTGACTTCTTCTATGATGTTTGCGTTCAGTTGATCTTTGATTATCTGATCATAACTTTCCAAAAGTTCTGGATTTTCTCTGAGCCTTCTCAACTGTCCCTTCAACCTGCTCAAACTAAGAGAATAATTAGCGGGGAGGGGTTTGTGCCCCATTTTCCAGGGCAACCTGACTGAATACCTTACTCCATTATGTTCTATGGAATCCAAGAATTCTTCATGTACCTCATCTGTGCTTCTAATTCCAAGTGTTTCAAGGTCCCATAATTTTGCAACCTCCTGTTCCAGTTCCTGTCTGGGATCCTGTTGCATCAAATTCACATTTTGAAAATCATGAGATGAAGTATAAACTGCAATATTGACTGAAGTATTATCAGAATGTAACTTCTTACCCTTTATAGGTCCAGATAAAACCCAGCCAAGTTTGGTGCTTACAGCCACTGGTGCTCCTGGCTCCCCTCGTATTATGCTCCCATCTTGAAAGTTCCAAAAC
This sequence comes from Aurelia sp. 3 sensu Dawson et al. (2005), assembly GCA_964020215.1. Lineage (NCBI taxonomy): Eukaryota > Metazoa > Cnidaria > Scyphozoa > Semaeostomeae > Ulmaridae > Aurelia > Aurelia sp. 3 sensu Dawson et al. (2005). Next base: position 14,331,147 of record OZ026581.1, read on the forward strand.
CAATCTATTCCAATAAGAATATCAACTTCCAGTGTCTCCTGAAATCTAGAAACATCTGAAAACCACAGATTAGTGAGATGTTTAAAATCAGTTTTCAAGGTTTCAACATGCTCATTGGGAATATCTGAAATTTCATCAACAACATAGGCATGAATTTTCACTTTATTTTCTCCTTTCACTGATTCAAGCTCTAACTCAACCACATCTCTCATTCTGTCATCCACTTTCTGGGACCCAAAGGTCTTAATTCCCAGTCTTTCCTGCTTAATGGGCTCTATTCCTAAGCGCTCAACCATACCCTGGGTAACAAAGGTCCTGTGACTACCTGTATCAAACAGTACACGCGCTTTGACATCCTTTACCTGCCCTTTTACTACTGCCAATGCAGTCTGCAACACTGCTCTTCCCCCAGAATCTATGCTACCTACACAAGAAGTGGTGTTAGCGTTATTTGCAGTGTTGTCAGGGGGTAGGGGCGCACTAGGCATAGGCGACATCGTGCTTTCACAAATAGAAATATGGTGCTTCTGGTTACAGTTTCTACACAAGGCCCTAGAATGGCACTGAAAGGCCCTGTGTCCCTTCTTCAAACAATTTAAGCAGCGTCCAAACTTAAAAACAAGCTTCTTACGCTCCTCCTTGTTGCTGACTTTGCTGCAGTTTATTTCATCGTGTTCTTCATTGCAAAAGACACAGCTCTTCGTTCTTACTGTCCCGCCATCTTGTTTGGCAAACAATGCACTTGCTGTCGAAGGGAACAAGGGGTTTTCCCTGCTGGCCTCGGTTTAAATTCACTGCGCTCCTTCGGTGGTGCAGACTGATTTCCTCCGCCTTCTTTCTGCGAGAAAATAGATACATGTTGCTCTCGAATTTCCAATTCTTCGCGAAACGCATTCAACATGTCCATCATTCCCCATTCTTCGTGGTTTCTAGTTCCGCGTATCATATTCAATCGAACTGCTTCTGGAATTTTCTTCATCAGCGCCGATACCACGATACTTGAATAGGAAGTTTCCTCTGTGCCCAAAGCTTCTAATCCTCGATAATGTGTTTCAATCTTGTCATACAGTTCTCGCATTCGTGACACATTTTTCTCACTGTAAACTGTCTGAGCAAATAGGAGTTCATTTAAATGTGCATTCTTTATGGGAGATGGTTTGGCAAATCTTTGCTCCAATAAATCCAAGGCCTTCTTGTAATGCTTTTCGGTAAGAGAAAACCCTGCTATCACTTTCTTGGCCGGCTCTTCTAAATAATGCTTCAAATAAGTAAACTTGTCTACATCTGAAAGTTCTTCGTTGTCATGAATCGCACTTTGATAGCTATCCCAAAACTCCTGCCAATCTTGGGGGCGTCCAGTAAACTTCTTCAACTCTAACTTCGGTAACTTTGCGCGAACACGACGTGTTGTAGACGAAGCTTCACTGTTCAGGCTGTCTTGCGAGTAAATCGATTCTTTCGAGTTTTGTCTGGTTAGTCCAATTCTTGCAATATTCGGTTCTTCAGGTTTAAAACGGTCTTCCAGTTTTAGCAACGCTAAATCAATTTTTTCTTTCATCGCTCCAGATTCCGAAATTTCTTGAGCACATCCCGTTCCATCTTGGTCACTATCGCTGACCAAATCCAAGATTTCGTCATCTAGATTCTTCAAAATATCCCGTTTTTCGCGTAGTTGAATCTCAATTTGCTTCAATTTTATAGCATCTTCCGAATTGTCATTTATCTGCCCGATTAATGTTCCTATGTATGCTCGATATCCTCCTCTAATGTTTCGTTTCTTCTTTAGTTCTGCCATTTCCTTCTAACTGTTGCTTGACTTCATGTGGCTACGGTGGACCAGATTTCAAGACCACATCACGGGCCTATCAATCGCTAGTTCTTAGCCAAAACAACAGATTAAATCCCAGAGAAGAGAACGATGTAAATTCAACAGCGATCATACCATATTGCGACTTCTTCGTCTGTCTAACCATGAGTGGTGGGACACTAGTAAATTAGATTAGGTTAATTTAGCTTCTTTACCTACCTTGAAATGCCATAAGATTCTCTTCCTTAACATTGGCAGCCTTTCTCAGCCATAGTTCTTGCCTTGAACTGAAGAGCTCTATCACATGTGCTTTCAAAATGTTTGGGCCTAAATCAAACTTTGTTATCTCCTGCGCATTGCTGTGCCTAAGTTCGATTTCGAGACCACTGCGTAGGCACAGCAATGCGCAGGAGATAACAAAGTTTGATTTAGGCCCAAACATTTTGAAAGCACATGTGATAGAGCTCTTCAGTTCAAGGCAAGAACTATGGCTGAGAAAGGCTGCCAATGTCAAGGAAGAGAATCTTATGGCATTTCAAGGTAGGTAAAGAAGCTAAATTAACCTAATCTAATTTACTAGTGTCCCACCACTCATGGTCTAACCTGACTGCCTGCTACAAAAACTATCGCATGCCAGTACATATAAACTTCTACAATGGGATTCTAAATATGTCAACCAATCATAATACAGAATTTTACATCTGCGTAACATCAATCATACCCTTATGCAATACCATTGTCCATTTTGTTTGGCAATTTTACAACTCTAATTTTCCCACAGTTAAGTATAATAAACGAATTAGCGCTTGTAAAGTTATCTAATATCTGAGTCCATTGCTCTTTCAAACATGAAGAGAAAGGCGCCTAACTAATAGGTTAAATACGTCAACGCTGAAAACCCAACAGAAACGTATGCGCTTATACATCGTAATATGCCATGATCATCGGCCTTACCTTCTGCACCGCATTTTTTATGTCGGAATTAGAATAATTAGAGAAGTGTTCCTGGAAAGTATTGGAGGGGATACCGCCCCCTTGCACCCCTTCGCGGCGCTTCTGAAATTTTGAGGTCCATTGAAACTTTCAAATATTTGGTGTTGACACAATGAAGAAAATCTTCAACCAAAGATTTGATTACCGACTATTGTCAGTGTCTGGCATTATTGTTCTCTGTGAAAATCGCCATTAGTTGTGTTGTGTGTTCATCCTAGTAAGCCGACGTTACTAAAACGCGGAACAAACGTAACAAACCAGTAACAAGCGGAACAGGCCAGTAACAAGCGGAAAAGCAAGGAACTGGCCAGTAACAAGCGGTAAACGCCAGGAATAAGACAGTAACGCATCAAAAAAGCGTGGAATTAGCGTGAGTGCGTTGCTAAACCCAATGGGAGGAATATTAACGTTTAAACTTTTAATTCTAAGCTTGGTACTCTTTTCCTAATGGACTCAACAAACAGATTTCTTTCCCATAGGCATTTCCACTTTCATGTCATCGTTTTTTCCTCCTTCCTAGCTTTACTACAGCATTGCTCTTACGCTGTGAGGAAGAGTCTTCCTCACAGCGTCACCTTCTATTAGACGCTCTAAAGTTCTCCTCTATCTTTCAATTTTCGATCTCTGCCGCTTAACTGCTCTGTACATTCTATTTCTCATCACCACTGATGAAGGGTTTTGCCCGATACGTTTAGTGTGTCTTTATCTTGGCATTTACGCAGTTTATTGATAATTAATTATTTGATTGATTACAGTTGAAGTTAAATGACCACAAATGTGTTTCTTTCATTTCCAAGGCATGGTCTTTTGCAAAATCACTGAACCCCCCTTCCCCCCTTTGCCCCTGCTTAACTTCATTCTGTTATGTCAAATATGTGTACGTATCTGGGATTACTTTCACTGGAAGACATTCTTCTGTTCGATTGAGAGACCATCCATAATGAGAGGGAGGATCATCATAAAGTTTTCTACTTTTCACATTGCCGCCATTTTAAAAATCCGCCAATTTTAATTCTTGGAGTAATTACGGAGTTGATTCGTCATTCTACTTTTAGTTTTGTTTCCAAATCGCACTTGAATGACAATTAGACGCACTATTAAAAACAGTGTTCACGATCACATATGTTGAAAAGTGCTTTTTGCCGCCATTATGGATGTCCGCCATTTTTAGCCGTTCCCCTCCAAAAAATAAGATATGCCCCAGCTAGTTTTGATCAGCATGTTTGATTCTACCAGAAAATACTTTAAAACCAAGTCTCCCTCAAAATGTACACGGAAGCCCAAATATTGGTCCTAGTACATATATCCGTCAATTGTTTTTAATTGCACTATCATCAAATATATAATTTAAAGACTGCGGAAGAGTAAGCTATGCGTGGAAGATACAGAGGTAACCAATTACAATTGGTTCCCTCTTGTCTGTCATGGTGGGAACTCCGATGACCTAGTGTCTATTCCCGCCATGACAGGCACAATAGCTGTAAATATTTGTGTTTGTTTTAATGGATTATATATATAAAAAAATTACAATTGACGAAGGTGTGATATTTTTGCCGCTTGTCAGGAGTGACACTATTTGGGAAATCCTCAAGAAGGGCCGTCTTAGCTCTCTTAGGTGCCCTTAGATGGCTCCATTAAATGTTCCCCTTCCAGTGTCTTTTAATGCATCTAAGTTTTTAAGGAAAAAGATTGCTTGTTGACTAAATATGCTCTCATGTCTCCAAAACCACGACTTTTTTGAAGCACTGCCGCAAATGCCAATTTTACAAATGAGGTTTTATATCTTTTGTGGGACAGTGCTTTTTTCGGTGCTTGAAAATCCTTTGTTGACACTAAAACGCAATTTCAGTCCAATGACTCCCCAAGGTTTTGCTAGTCAAGCAAACTCCATGGTTGCTATTCGGTATACATTTTCATGGAAACATTTCAGGGGGCTGGATTCAAACTTTAACTGTTCAAGGTCTGAAATAATCGAAGATTTATAAACAAATGATTTGTGATACAGAATTTGAAAATAGCCTTGAATAACGGACTCATCGTATTTAACCCATAAAACAACACACAGGATTGTGATCTGTAGATGAACACCGTTAACTCCTGTAAAAGAACAAAAACCACAATATCTCTGTAACCAGAGAGAAAACTGTTGACTGCTGCTAGAGAAAACTCGATTAGCCTCAAAATCTGAAAGGAAAGAAAATAAGTTAGTAACTGCAATGAAGAGTAACGGTAAAAACGAACGCAGACGCATTTCGTCACACACTCGTCAGTTCGGCTCCAGTGACGAATGAATCAACAATACGAATGAGCCGCTTTAACACTAGACAAACACAAAGAAAAATCCAAAACCACGAGGCATTAACACCCAAATCCGACGAATGGCTGAACTCAAACAACAATCGGCAAAGATCAAAGCCTTTGGCGCCAAATAAAAACAGTTTTGGTGCAAAAAAGAAAACTCATCTTGTCGATAGAGGGGTGGGAGGGAAAGATCTCCAAGTTTGATAAACACTGCTTCAAAAACCTTGAAGTAGAAGGCTGTCCTTGCCCTATTCAAAATTCGGAAACAATCCTCGCTATAGTTGCTACTCCGAAAATGAGTACCACGCGCAGAATCATTTTCTTCTTTAGTCGGGTCAGCTTTACATCTTCATTTCGTTTGACAACGACCATTACATCTACCACTATCTTTCCTTATTGGGAGCGGCGCATGTTATCTCATCCTGTCATCAAGTCCTTGGGATGCCCTACGTACGTACAGAGTATCACACTCTGTGGTAAATTCATACACGAATTCATTCATGCTCGGTACTTTGGTGGGACATCCCAAAGACTTGTTGACAATGTGAGAGAACAAGACACGGCTAAACAAAAAAGGGATTTTGTGGTTGGTACTCATGTACTCAGGGTACGGACAGCTATGGCAAGCGAAAGTCACCAAAATCAGATAAACCCAGTTTTTCTGGCAGAAAATCTTTGGTGACTTTCCCTTGCCATAGACAGCCTTTCATTTCTTGGATTTATAAGCGGTGTTTATCAAACTTCGAAATCCTTCCCTGCCTGTCGACGGAAAGAGTTTCTTTTCGGATTGCAGTTGCTTTGATTAAGGCTTTGATCTCTTGGGGCTTTTGTTTGAGTTAAGCCAATGCCATGTGGTTTGGTTTTTCTTTTGTTTGTCTGGTGTTAGACTTGCCCCTAAGTCCATTTTGTCGAAAAAATTGCGAAAGGGAACAGCAAACTTTCACATTCAGACATATTACAGTTAGTGAAATTGACTTGGGCAAATCTAGTCTGGTGTTAAAGCAGCTTGTTTGAATCGTTAAGAAGTTTTCCTTTGCACGAACTGACGAATGTGCGATGAGAGGCGTTGTTGGTATTTCAACGTTGCTCTCTATTGCAGTAGTTACTAATTTATTCCCTTCCGTTCAGGGTTTAACATCAATTCATTTTCGCTTGCAGGATTCAACATTTCTCTCCCTATTTTCAGGCTAAGTTTTTTGTTGCTCTTAACAGGAGTTAACAGTTCCATTTCAATAGTTAACAGTGTTGCGTTTATGGGTTTGGTTTTATGAGTTTGTTTAGAGATGATGTTAATATAGCAATATTAAAGACATTCTTCTCACTAACATCTCTTCTTGACTTCAGTGGGCTGCTTTTTGATTTGCAGATGCAGCAGGAAGTCACAGACCTCGAGCAAGATTATGACATTGGTAAATAAGCATTCTCTTCCTCAAGATTTATTTTCACTCTCAAGATGTTTCTTTCCCGTTACATTTCATCCAGACTGCATGAAATCACAGCAGCACAGAATACTCATCCAGAAAACCGGGAGATAATTTCTGCGGGTCTTTTAGGAAATTAGCAAAAAGTTGCATGGAATTGCTGCTATTATCTCCCTCATGATAACAAGAAGGAGGATGATGTTTCTTTCCCGTCAGTAGGCCTTGTCACTCAGATCCAAACAAATCACATGATTGCATGGACAAGCTGATCTTGAAAACAAAGCAGACATTTTATCAATGATACCTGCGAAGGACATGCATTCACGATGATAATTTTGTTGAAAGGTTCCACAAATTGAAGAATGAGGCAAGCGACGACAATCATTATCAGTTTTTTCATCATTCATCAGTTTGACCAAATTAGTTTGACAAGTCCATGATTATAAGACACATCCAGTTGACAAATCCATGTTATTAAGATAAAAATTAAATTAAAGACAAAATCGGTAGAACGTTTCGAACTACACTTGGTTCATCTTCAGCAAATAGTTAAGTGTTAAACGGTAATTTATACCCTAAGACAAACAAGTGATTCAAAGTAATAAACAAGCGTGAGTTACATTTCCTACGCGAGAGGGAACCCGGGGCCTAAGTCCCTGGTGGATAAAATGAGGCACATTAAAAAAGAACTAATGGGATAGATGACTGCTGGGAATTGAGTTCAGGTCGATCTCGTAAAATCAAAAGGCTTTCGTGAATAAGCAAGTCAAAATCATTATTGGCTCTGTCCAAAATAGAGAAATCATTAACCGACGCGGCGTGTCCTGATTGGTTGATATGATCCCTGATGGCAGAAGAACTCCCTTTTATTTCAAGACCAGCTTTGTTAATTCCCAAGTGCTCTCTGCATCGAGTAATCAAATTACGTGATGTTTTACCATAGTACGAGGCATGGCAGCCAGGACACTGAAACTTGTAAATCACAGAAGAGCGCATGGTAACAGGAAAGCGGTCTTTAAACGGGAAGAGCGATCCAATGCGTTTTGGGGACCGAAAAATAACCCTCAGTTAGATATTAGGATAGCACTTTTTTATAATTCTACCTAGCCTAGTCTTAATTTGCAGACTGTACTGCCCAAGAAAAGGTATACAAAATAGGAGGGGGACTTTATTATCCGCCTCTTTTAGGGGGCTGGGCCTAAATTGGCGATCAAGAAATTTCTTAATAATATGATCAATAAGGCTCTTAGGGAAGCAATTCTCAGTCAAGATGTTCTTGATACGAACAACTTCTTCATGAAAATTGAGGTATGAAGAGCAAATGTGGAACGCGCGATAAACTAGAACCCTAATTAGATTAATCTTATACTTCGTGGGACCTAGGCTAGAGAAGTCGGTATAAAGACCAGTAAATGTCTTTTTCCTGTATAAGCTAGTTGAGAAAGTATTATTATCATGAGCAACAAGTACATCCAAAAATGGCAAAGCATAATCCGACTCTAATTTATACGTAAATTTAATATTAGGATGTTGACGATTTATAAATTCAAGAAAACTATGTAAATGATCTCTATTTCTAAATAAGCAAAATGTATCATCAACATACCTACGATACAGGACAGGTTTATATTCAGAAGGACAGTTGGCTAGATATTTCTTTTCTAGAACATTCATAAAGATATTAGCAAGGGTTGGCCCAAGAGGTAGCCCCATAGCAACACTATCAACTTGGTCAAATAGTTGTTTGTTGAAGACAAAATGAGTTTCCTTAACTGCAAAAGTCAGTAATTTACGAAACTGTGAAGGGTTGAGAGAACAGTCCCTATACTCCAAGTTTTCAGTGTCTTCAAACAATAATTCAATGCAAAATTCAATGCATTCATCCAATGGAATATTAGTAAATAGGCTGGATACATCAAAGCTAGCAATAACAAGATCTTCATCCTTGTGAAAAGATGTTATTTCAGATACAAAAGAAAAGGTATCCTTTACGGTATATTCATTGCTAGTAAAAGGCTTTAAAATATGTACAAGAAACTTAGCTAACTTATAATTATATGTGCCAATGGCGGAAAGGATAGGCCTAGCGGGGCAGTTTTCTTTGTGAACCTTAGGCAAACCATACAATACTCCCGGGGTACTGCCAGTGGAGAGAAGTTCTCGGTACACACATTCAGAAAAAACTTTATCTTTCAAGAGTTTATCCCTCAAAAAACGGATAAGTTTATTCTCACGTTTGGCGCAAAGATCAAGCATATCACTGTAAAGTTTCTTAAATTTGGATCATATACATAGTTTTCTTGAATTTAAAAATCGTCAACATCCTAATATTAAATTTACGTATAAATTAGAGTCGGATTATGCTTTGCCATTTTTGGATGTACTTGTTGCTCATGATAATAATACTTTCTCAACTAGCTTATACAGGAAAAAGACATTTACTGATCTTTATACCGACTTCTCTAGCCTAGCTCCCACGAAGTATAAGATTAATCTAATTAGGGTTCTAGTTTATCGCGCGTTCCACATTTGCTCTTCATACCGCAATTTTCATGAAGAAGTTGTTCGTATCAAGAAAATCTTGACTGAGAATTGCTTCCCTAAGAGCCTTATTGATCATATTATTAAGAAATTTCTTGATCGCCAATTTAGGCCCAGCCCCCTAAAAGAGGCGGATAATAAAGTCCCCCTCCTATTTTTTTATACCTTTTCTTGGGCAGTACAGTCTGCAAATTAAGACTAGGCTAGGTAGAATTATAAAAAAGTGCTATCCTAATATCTAACTGAGGGTTATTTTTCGGTCCCCAAAACGCATTGGATCTCTCTTCCCGTTTAAAGACCGCTTTCCTGTTACCATGCGCTCTTCTGTGATTTACAAGTTTCAGTGTCCTGGCTGCCATGCCTCGTACTATGGTAAAACATCACGTAATTTGATTACTCGATGCAGAGAGCACTTAGGAATTAACAAAGCTGGTCTTCAAATAAAAGGGAGTTATTCTGCCATCAGGGATCATATCAACCAATCAGGACACGCCGCGTCGGTTAATGATTTCTCTATTTTGGACAGAGCCAATAATGATTTTGACTTGCTTATTCACGAAAGCCTTTTGATTTTAGGAGATCGACCTGAACTCAATTCCCGGCAGTCATCTATCCCATTAGTTCTTTTTTAATGTGCCTCATTTTATCCACCAGGGACTTAGGCCCCGGGTTCCCTCTCGCGTAGGAAATGTAACTCACGCTTGTTTATTACTTTGAATCACTTGTTTGTCTTAGGGTATAAATTACCGTTTAACACTTAACTATTTGCTAAAGATGAACCAAGTATGGTTCGAAACGTTCTACCGATTTTGTCTTTAATTTAATTTTTATCTTAATAACATGGATTTGTCAACTGGATGTGTCTTATAATCATGGACTTGTCAAACTAATTTGGTCAAACTGATGAATGATGAAGAAACTGATAATGATTGTCGTCGCTTGCCTCATTCTTCGATTTCTCGTGAAACTGCGCTTCCCACCTGAATGTTCCACAAATTGTTTACAATGCCATTTTGCGTATCGCTTCTTCAAGATATTCAATAAAGCAAGCATTCAGCAACAGTGGTACCCCAGCAGCAGCAGCCAAACGTACTTCAGCATTGCAATGAAGTGGCACATCTCCTTTTCAATTCCAAGCTACCTCGAAAGCATTGATTAGTTTCATCATCATTAGACTGTTTACATATTGTAGTTACACGTCGTAGTCAATATGTTTATTGTCGTCATCCTTGTTCTGGATCTGGTCAAACAATGTGTCATGCCCGGAGGAATCAGAAAAAATGGAGGCTCTTTGAGAAAGGCTTATTTTTTCTTAATATCAAGGCGATTAAATTGCTAAATGCCTTGTTGCAGTGCAACATGTACAGAAGGCTTAGAAAATTTGCCAGGTCTAGAACAGCCACTATTTTATGAGGAGTTTTCTTACAAGCAACGTAGATTTGCCGTATGAAGGTGAAGCCACTGAAATGCGCCAGTAGCTTTGCCGGGTAACTCTCCTTTTACAAAGTTTTCTCTCTTTATTTGCAGCTTGTCCTTGCATTGCAAATCAAAGTTCTTATAAAAGGTTGGTATATTTCTTTAATAATCTCATGCCGTTTGTCGCAGTTATCGATCCACCGTAATTCATCTCGCAATCATCTAATCATCTCGAAATTTAAGATGGGCATGAAGTTATATATGAGATGCATTTATAGTCTGTAGTTTTATTCTTCTACTGCCGACGTTTGTTAAGGTTGGGGCCAGAGACTTCCTGTCCAACCATCAAGGTAACTGAAGGGGCACTCAAGGGTAGAGCAATAGCCTGAAATCTATTTATCTTGGTCGGACTCTAGCCCGAACCATTTATGACAATACTTCCAAAGGCAAATACTTGCAACAGCCCCTGCTGCTTACCCTAATAACTATAATGAATATGTTGATCAAATTTTGCGATTTTACAGCTTGATATGATTGAGTTATCAATGAGGAATCAAAATCCATTTATCACCAACTAAGCATTGTATCCTTCAATAGAAGCGTCATTTGGATGCTTTTGGATTTTGTAGGGACAATCGTCAGCTCGGGGTGTTTGGAGTTTCATATCATAGCTATAGCTTGATATCGCTGTACAGATATGAAACTCCAATATAACTTATAGCTTTGCAGAAATAGCGCAGCTGCTTAAATACTATTCCAAGTTTGTGAAACATAATTGTTTGTTGCTTGCTCAGCTCAAGTGAATCTGATGAAGAAAAAGACCAAGCCAGTGCAGGTATTACGTTCATTGTAGTTCTTTCAAAATGGAAAATAGGTTAGCTGTACATAAAAGGTTACTGTCCCGTTACTGGAAATTTCATTTTTTTAGGTGAAGAGAAATTTATGGCTGCTTCATTTTCATTTCAGAAAATTTAACCGACTATAAATCAGCATGAGTAAAGTCATATTCAAGTTTGGCCCATCGGCATTCTGAACTTAGTATTTACAAAAGAGATAAACAAGTTTCCACCTAAAAAGCTGAGGGCCCCTATATGCAACCTAACCTTGGGCCCCGAGCCGTCTCTCAACGGCCCTTGTTCCGAGATTTTCTAGCTGCAACTGGTGAATTATTCCAGAGTTTTGGAGCTGCATCAGCGAAAAATCTGTGTCCACGTGACTTCAATTTTGTTTTGTATCACCAATACCATAGATTCTGTTGTCCTCTAGGCGCGTCTTCCTCTTTGAATATGTAACGTGTTTTTCAAGTATGCTGGTGGAATTGGCGCGAATATATTGCAAAGAAAGAGGGATGGCTAAGTCCCCTTCTTGCATACAAATAGCAGTGGTTCAGAGGAGATATGTCAAGGGACAAACTTTGAGTCTAAACATCTTCTTGCTCGGTTTTATTGATTCTATTCAAACGTTGATCGTTGAGAAGTGAATTTCAAAGGATTTATAAAGTATCCAAGGCAGATGGTTTGTTTCTTCTTTCATTTATCGATACGTACTCATGCCGTCTCTTATCAACCTCTTTTCTTATGCACGATGATTGAGCCATCTTTCTTGGCTCTTCTAGCAATAGACCTTGTTACAGAAGTCACAGATGTCTGGGGGTAGTGCGCTCCTTGTGTTAAGCGCTGCTTGATGTTATTAGCTAAGACTTGTCAACATATGATTGACAAACTATTCTACATCACAAAATTACCGAGAAGAATAAAATTTGCTCAGCTATTGGTGTTTAAAAGTGTTTTGCAAAGTTCTTAAACATGTACTGGAGTGTCGGACCTTGGGTCTTAAACGTCATGATTTAACTGTTAATAGTGTACTATTGTTAGCTTAGTCGTCTTGACATAAAAATGGCAAACTACTTTACATCTCAAAATTACTTAGAAATCTGTTACTTGCTAAACTCTTGATGTTTTCAAAATGCTTTGCGAAGATTTGAGTTTTTGTAATGCAATATGCTACCACTGAATTTCTGATATGTGCTAATGAAACCTGGCTTTCTTCCCCGATTTCAACAATCCTTTTGCGTTCCTGGTGTTCCCGTCAATAAATTTGACTTGCGTATTACGAATCTTTTTTTTTTGAAGCTCCAGTTCCCAAAAGAAAATCCAGAAGATCTGTCTGTCTTCGAAGACTCTCATACTCGTGAGTAATGCTTTCTACTAATTCTATTGTAACTTTTTAACAGCAAAAAGATTCAAAAGAGTTCAATATACGCATGTATCGAAACATGGTATAGTCACTATGCGGAGCATAATACCAATGAAACGACAGCTAGTGATCACACTTTCAGAAATGTTTGTGAAACTTTTGAATCCCGTACTGATAAGCTATCACGTCGTTAGTGTCGCCAAATACTGGTTTCCGTGAATCAAGTTCAAGGATTCATCGAATTTTTAGCTGACAATTGAGGACCATATGAAACAGCTGTGATTTTGGGCTGGGAATCAATTGTTCTTAAAAAATAGAGACAAATACATCTAGCTAATACTATTAACGTAGCACCATTGTTTTCAAAGTTATTGAGGAGCTTGAGTCCCCCTTCCCCTGCTCCCACGGGCCTAGACAATCTGTTTCTTGCGGTTGTACATCATAATTTACTCCTACTTGCTACAAAGGTTGAATCAAGGACAGTAGTAACAACTTACGTGGTAGTGCTTGATAAAGATTTCATTGAAAATCTCATCCTGCTAATTCCGTCTGAATCGAGGCCTCATTGTGTATCAAAAATAGTCTATTCCCGGAACATGCTCACAATACTTGCCAAGACGTCCTGTCACAAATTAAGTTGTCTGACGTTTTTCGACAAAAGTCACAGTGCCTACTACTTCACCTGGAATATTTTGTAAACATCCTCCCTCAAAAGTCAATGCAGTTTTTCTTGACTCGGGACACTTGCTTAGAGACATTGGCAATATTGAGTGGAGTGCGGGTAGTGGGTAGAGGGGGGGGAGGGCGATTTCCCCTTTCAGATCTACTGTTTCCCGTTTCATGACAAGGGTTTTAGCGAGGATTGTAGTTAGCTAGAAGCCACACATTCAAACCAACGCCTAGATTGTCAAAAATAAGCTAACTGCAAAATACAAACCACAACTGCAAGATGAAAATATTGGATGGCAATAAAAAATATTGAATATCCTTAAAGCAAAATATATGCACGTCGTCGTGCGATTTTTAGACATCTTATAGACTTACAAAGCGAGAATCCATTGAACTATCAAGTAGAATCATAGTTCTCAAAAACAGCTGAGATTTTTGCGAAAGGAATATTCGGCATAAAAGGGAGATTAGGCTTCAGACTCTAGAAACTTTGCAGCAGTATGCGACCCATACCAGAGTTGTATGGCTTTTTTGACCTGTCCTAGAAACTATTTGAGAGTTTAGTGTTCCTATTTCAGAAGCAGCTCTTCAGACGATGGTGAAGGTAGCACAAAGGAGCAGGCTGGCAGCATAAGTGAAAAAAGTGATGGTGAGTTGATAACTGTCATAGTAAGTTATCCAGTCCAGTTCACAGCACAGTCCAAAACAATTCTCCTTGCTTGATAAGATATAACAGAAATTTTGACCATCCGCCAAATCCCATCTTTTGCTTCATCATAAATCTTAAAATATCACTGGCAAAATGTGTAAAACAAACAGTCAAAAAGACCAGTTATGAGAAAGACCAGTTGTATTGAGTTACTAATGCGATCTCTATTCTTACATAATTACGATCTCTCCAATCATAGACGATGCTCTAATTTGCTTCGCACATTATTTACTAAACTTTATTGCTTGTCTGGATGTTTCTAAACGGAATCAATACGGCTACATTGGTCTTGTACCACCTCTATTTTTATCGGTCCAATAAGATGGCGCGTTGAAAGCGAGGTGCAGTCATACAGCGCATGATATGCTCTATCTTTAACTCGCATTCCTTATCAGTGTCGATTCCAGTTAAGTGTAGACCCTTGATATGAATTGTATCTTTTTTTCGAAATTTAATTAGTCCACGTTGACGATCTTAGAGGATGGCTCCATGTTAGTAAATCCCTTAACCCTATAATGGTCAGGCTATCTGACATGTCATATTTTTGTTGGGACAGGCAAAAAATCCCCCCCCCCCCCTACCTAACTCTTGGCTAGAAATATGTAGAGCAACCAGATTTGGTGTGCTTATAGCTCCAGGGATTATTCTAAGAATATAAAGATTAACTAAAATGTTAACCACCATTAATGCACTTGCGCGTTTTTCTTTGCAATGTCAAGAAAAACACCAAAGCTGGCCAAAATCAGGAAAAAAGGCGATAAAGTCAAATTTGAGCGCAATGTCCATCCCAACATAAGTGTTATAATGAAATAGATCAAATGACACTAGCCTGCAGCAGGGCCGCCGAGAGCTTTGGGAGGCCCAGGGGCAAAGCCGAAAAATGAGGCCCCCAGCGAGGGAAGCGAGCAGAAAATTTTTTGACCACGCCATTTAGATTGGCTTAAAATGCTTTTCAGTGCATTTACTGCAGTCAAAGTTTTACAAATATTCAATTATGAGGCCTCTTAGACCCTGAGGCCCTGGGGCAAATTGCCCCTCCTGCCCTCCCCTCTCGGCGGCCCTGGCCTGCGGAAGAAATTTGCAAAGTAATGCGATTCGGCTATTTCTTTCGAGAAAACGTGATCGGCGAATTTGCAGTTTTGACAAGGTCAGACCCAGAAAATTGTCTCCCTCTCTATCATTTGTCAAAATATTTCGATAAAGCTTTACTACTAGTAACGCAATAGGTAGCAGTGAAACGTAGTTATCAGGAAAATTTGTTCGGGAGTAGATTTGCTTCTCTCTTTCGACCAAAATAGGGTTAACAAATTTTAGAAGATATCGTTAACATGTCATTAACATATATCTTTTGATATGTTGGGAATATAAAAATCAATTCAGATTAGCCATCATTAATGCTCACGCAAGCCTTTTCTTTGTACGGTCAAGAAAAACGGCAAAATTGGCCAAAATCAAGAAAACGGCGATAAAGTCTCGTTGAATGAAAAATTCGAAAAGTCCTCCGAGTTGTTGATTTCTGTGTTTGTTCGAGAGGTATCTATTCCAAAGCGAGTCGATTTGCTAAAAATCGTCCTGAACCGCCATAGTCTGCGATGACGGTCTCGTGTTGTGAATAGCGACTTTTGATATGTTGATATGTGAGGAATGTCGTTGATAAATCCCAGAAGAAATTGCTCAAAAAGTTAATGGATTGTCTGTCTGAGAGCCAGGTTGCTTAAACTTTAAAGCCGGAAGTCATTCGATATTTCCCACTTTTTCGTCCATGAGATAAGTGTAATCATAATTCAAGCAGCCAGTTTTGAATATTTGATGCAAATGATTAATGCTTTATTATTTTTGTCATCACTAGTACTTCTAAATTTTTTCTGTTTCTTAGACGACGACGAGGATGAAGGTACCTCAGAGCCCCCAGAGCAAAGGTATTGAATGAAATCATTCTAGATTACTGAATTATACTGCAATATTATATCTCTGTCTCACCCTCTAAGTGCCCTGTTCTTCCAGAACGTTGGCGGCCATGGTTCTCCATAACTCTCTGTCTTTTGCTATTTTGATTATTTCTTTTCGCTGATCTTCATCCAATTGCTGAGACTTGAGATGAAAGTGAGCCTCTACCTTCCTTTAGCTCTTTTTCCTTCAACTTTTCCAGTCATTGCCACGTCTTCCAGTTCTTCTTTTCTTAAAACATGCCCTAAAAATTGCAATTGCCTCTTCCTGATCCTTTCAACAAGTTTCCTTCTTGTTCCTGCCGTAGCCAGTACTTCCTCATCCGACATGTGTTCTGTCCAAGATATTCGAAGCATTCTTCTGTAAAACCACATTTCAACTGATCGTAATCTCAAAGCAATCCAATACTCTTAACTTTGTTTTCATTGATAATCGTCTATTTTTGAGTAGCTTTCCCATTTTCTCGAAATTAGCTTTTGACATTCCGATCCTTTTCTTAATTTCACTGTCGCTTCTTCCGTCTGACGTTATTAAACCCCCAAGGTAACTGGATCTTTCAACCTGTTTTATCTCTATTTCTCCAACTGTTAATTGACAGTCTGGTACATGCAGCTTTTTGCTTACCACCATGCACTCAGTCTTTTTGCAATTAATTGATAAACCCCTTTTTACACTCTCTACTGTTACCTTATCCGAGATCTCCTGTAACTGATTTCTAGAGTCACTTATCGACACTGTATCATCAGCATATCTTAAATTGTTCATGTTATAGCCTCCTATCACTAGACCCTTAAAATCTTTTAATTCTTTTAAAATTTGTTCGCTATATAGATTAAAAAGATCAGGTGAAATACGCATCCTTGGCGCACATCCATGGCGCAATATTATATACTAAATTGAAAGTGAAGCTCATTTTAACATAACATTGAATTGAATTGAATGAATGAATGAATGAATGAATGAATGAATGAATGGATCAATTAATCAACGAATGAATGAATCAATCAATGCATCAATGAATGAATGAATCAATGATCAGCCAATATCTACCATCAGGACGCCCTACAGAGTTTTCGCCCTTTCCCAGGTCTGTTCTGTCAGACGTTAAAGGCCTTAGCTCATGTGCATTAACCGCTTTGTTAGCCGTTCAATAGGTTGTCGATGCAACTGACTCTGTCGCTCTCCCGTCTATTAGCTCCCAGGGTACCATATTGTCAGCTATCTTTTCTTTGTTACGTATGAAGTAACCAGCAAGTCTCATTCATCCTCGTTAAATCTTGTCAAACATTTTGGAAGGTCTTTGTGAAGCTTCCGACTAGAAATATGGAGAAATATGGTATTCGTTGCAATCCTTAACATGCGTATAAAAATATTGTTTCTCGAAATAATAACATATACGAAGAGGCCTTCCTTCCGAAATCGTATTTTTTGCCCTACTAACAATTAGAAAATGACGAGAAGATTGAAAGTTACCTTACACCAAGGAAAGTTGTTCGATTATCCCAACGGAAGCCCTTAGATCAAATCGATCTTTCTTTTATGTAGTAGTCTGAGCTATGACACTTAGTGGAAGCCAGTAGTGCGACATCTTATATAATCAGTTTATTTAAAGTTGGCGCTACATAGCTATATACAATAGCAGGTTGAGCCTAAACTACACAAGCTAATCCAAGCCAACTGTTAAAACCAATACAAATAAAATATACAGTTAAGCCCAAAATTATTCATAGCCACACCAAATCTTGCGCATTTTGCATTGCTCTATTTGAGGACCAAATTTACTGTGGCTGAAGTTTGGCAGGAATAGGATAAAAAGTTGAAAACAAGCACGACGAGAGGCATTTGAAAGAATAGAATATCTTATGATTTGGCCTGATAATGTAATGATTTAGAATTCTCCAACTGTGGTGTGGGTGTGAATAATTTCGGGCTTAAATGTATACATAGTTAAAAGATAAAAATAAGTAATCAAGTACATGGCATCAATATTTTCCGAAAGAATCAAAACGCACTTCTAGCTAAGGGAAAACCCGATCCGTGGCAAGAGAGTGGTTGTCCAAATATCGTATCATGTATATCCAAGCTGTGGCATAGACATCCTACATAATCTGCATGTGCATTAAATGCCATTGCAACTTTTGATCTTGTTCTTAAACTCAATAACAGACTGAGCATTCTTTCTATGCTGTGGGATATCTTCAAACTGGTATTGCTTATGTGCGCTTTTGCAGCATGCTGAACAGTCTTATTACTTTCAAAATTATCGATCGTAGAAGTCTCACCAACCTCGATTCCAGGGCTATCATTGTCTTAAGCCTCACTTCTGTTACCCTTGATTTGAGGTTGCAGTCTCACAAGCATACAAGTCAAATCTTTCAATAGGGCACAGGGAAACCCATAAATCTTCCAATTTCACGCTTATCAGCCAATGGTGTTGCCGTATTCTCGTCACATGACCGAAAATAAGCTCTGTGAGACGAATTTTCGAGTACCCTTACGAAAATCAAAATGGACATTCGAGTAATAAAGATACAGAGCTGCTTTTGCCACAAGTCGATTCTACAGGCCCTATTCCATATTTCACATTTTGCATTTCAATAAAATCTCATCAGGGATCAGCACTACATCGAATTTCATGCATCCGAAAATAGGCCTATGTTCAAATATCATTTGGGAACGCAACAAATAAGATATAGCTTCCAAAATTTCACACCTTACGTGAATTATAATAAGGAATAAGCTGAAGATGTTTCTTTGCTTCAGTTTCCCAAATCCTTGACGAGTCTCAGCTATTTGCGACGAAGAAAGCTCTTGGGCCTACCTGCATCCACTTCATAATGCCATTATTCTGTTTCAAATCGGCTTCTTTGCTGTAGCAAGGTAGCAGAGCTATTCACCAACAACATAACACCAATTTCCATTATTCTCCACTGAAAAATTGCCATCAACTTTGGTAAAACGCGATGAACTTTCAACAGCTCTTCTCCACACTATCTAATCCAGTGTGCTCACGTGGAAAAAATTCTGCTATTGTCAAAGCGCTCATGATGTCATGGTCAAGAGGTAGGTCTCGTATCATTTCCTCTCTACAAAGATTGGCCTTTGTTTTAGTACGAAAAAGTGGAGGGGATTGAGGCCGGGCTTTCAAAATTATCTTTATTTTCTAAAAAAAGGAAAACGATGAATGCATATTTCAAATGAATTTGAATTATTCAAATGATAGGGGGCCTAGGTATCTTCGCAAGCTCCAATACCCTTTAACTTCCATGAAAAAACCCTCATATTCATTCAAATTATTTTGAAATATGCATTCAAC